>CM053503.1:87012454-87075711 GCA_028627145.1 Eidolon dupreanum | reverse complement strand
TCTGCAAATAGTGAGTTGTCGGCAGATGTTAATATTATTAGCTAATATATCTTTGCTTTTATGAAAATTTCTGAATGACAGAATCTTAACAATGGAATTGCTAAATCAAAGTGCAGATAAATTTAAAACAGAGAGATAGATGCCTGCCGATTAACAATTTTCATTCCTACTTCTGTAGATATGAAAGTCTTAGTTTCACTACCATAGGTCAATGATACATTGTATTAATTTGTAACTTTTAATGAAATGTATGAAAAATAGCATCTTATCACTATTTTAATTTGCACTTTCTTGTTTAAAGGTGAGCCTGTACATCTATCAGATCTATTTTTGTATAGCACGTTTGTGTTCTCTTTGTGAATTGCATGTTTAGATCCTTTGTCCATTTTCCTTTGTGGTAAGTGTCTCTGTTCTTATTAATTTGTTAGAACTCTTTATATATTGTTAATAACTATTATGTCTATATACCCAGAGAGTTGTAAATTTAAGATTTGCACACTTTTCTGTATATTAGTTATAATCCAATTAAACATTTTACAAATAGCATAAAGGACAACACAAACAGACCCACAAAAAATTCAGGTATTGGATTGATTAGACATGAACTCTATAATAATATGTCCAAGGAATTAGCTGACAAATTGGAGAATTTTATCAGAAAACTATAAAAAATTATATGAACATTCCAGAAATAAAAATACAATAACCTATTAAGTACTGAATAGATAAGTTTCACAGCAGATTGGGCAAACTTATAACAGAATTAGTAAGCTGGAAATCAGGTCAGTAGAAAATGAATAGACTGAAGCATGGAGTGAAAAAAGGATACAAAATACAGAAAAAGAATATGCAATATATGAAGCATGGTGAAAAATATAACAAAGAGTTATAATTGGAATCCTGGAGGGAGAAGAGATTTGAATGGGGCAAAAGGCATACTTGAAGAAATCACGGCTAATAATTTTTTCAAAATGACGAAAGACAGCAAGTCACCGTTGCAAGAAGTGCTTTAAACCTTAAGCAAAATAAATGCTATAAATAACCTATCTCTAAACATATCACAGGAAAACTGGTAAGAAAAAAAGAGAGAATCCTAAAGGTAGAGAAAATGTGTCACCTTCAAAGGAGCAGTGATTAGACTGAAAGCTGAGCTTTTTTTTAAATTTTTTTTTTGGCACTGGGATCAAACTGGATTTCTTTCTGGCTGTATACATTTTAAATGATAATCAGAAAATAATATAAAGTTATTTCTATTTAGGGGGAAATCCAGATATAGAGGTTATGACTATATCCTAGTGATGTGGCCTCTCTTTGAAATGATTTTGCATCTAATCTCAACTTGAAAAATTGTAGGTTTAATTTATAGGCCACATTAGAAAATCAGTCTTTTTTTCTTTTTAAAAATATAAACAGCCATGATATTTGTTAGTTTTGGTTTAGATAAACTGGCAGTTGCTCTTCAAAGTCAAATCTTTTCACACAAGATGTGCTAATGACACAAGGCGTCAAAGGATGCCCTATAATCCTGACAGCAGCTTATGTGAACACAACTAGAGCAAGGGTCAAGCTTCCAAGGCAACTATTTTAAAGGAAAAAACAACTTACTTGGCTATATATATTATAAAGTGTGAGATGAGGAAAGTGATTAAAAAATTTATTTTTTAGAGCAGTTATAGCTTTACAGAAAAATTAAGCAGATAGTACAGTGAGTTTATACTTCTCCTAGTATGCACAGTTTCCCTTATTATTAAATTTTCTATTAGTGTGGTACATTTGTTTCAACTGATTAACCAATATTGATACATTATTAACTAAAGTCCATAGTTTACATAAAGGTTCACTCCTTGTGTTTTAAAGTTCTATGGATTTTGACAAATGATGAATAATGTTATATATCCACCATTACATAATCATACAGAATAGTTTCACTGTCTTAAAAATCCCCTATGGTCTACCCATTTATTATTCTTAAACTCTTGACAATCACAGATCTTTTTTGTCTGTATAGTTTTGTCTTTTCCAGAATGCCATATAGTTGGAATCATATAGTATATAACCTTCTCAGATTGGCTTTTCTCATTTAGTAATATGTATTGAAGCTTCCACCATGTCTTTTCATGGTTCAATAGCACATTTCTTTTTATTGTTGAATAATATTCCATTGTCTGGATGTACCAGGGTTTGTTTGTCCATTCACCTATTAAAGAGATTTTAGTTACTTCCAGTTTTTGGCAATTATGAATAAAGCTTCAATAAACATTCATGTGAAAAGTTTGTGTGGGTATGGGTTTTCAACTCAAATTGTAAACACCTAAGAGAGCTATATTATATAGTAAGACTATGAAACTGCCATACTGTTTTCCAAATTGGCTTTATGATTCTGCATTCCCAGTAGCAATAAATGAGAGTTCCTTTGTGCTACATTTTTGCCAGCATTTTATACTGTCATTTTTTTATTCACAATTCAAATAGGTGTGCAGTGGTATTTCATTATTGTTTTAATTTACAATTCGCTAATTACATATGATGTTGAGCATCTATTCACATGCATATCTGCTATCTATATACTTTGGTGAGAGGTCTGTCTAGACTATTTGCATAATTTTTAATTGAGTTTTTTGCTATTGTTAAGTTTTAAAAGTTCTTTGTATTTCATACAAGTCATTATTAGATGTGTTTTGCAAATATTTTCTCCCAGTTTGTGGCTTATCATTTTGTTCTTTTATTAGTGTCTTTCACAGAGCAGAAGTTTTCAATTTTAATAAAATCCAACTTAGTATTTTTTTTCTTTCATGTTTCATGACTTGGGTGTTGTATCTAGAAATCCATTGTTAAACCAAGGGCACTTTGAATTTCTATGTTATCTTCTAGAAGTTTTATGGTTTTGCATAAAAATTAGGTCTATGATCCATTTTGAGTTAACTTTTGTGAAAGGTGTAAGGCCTGGATCTAGATTTTTCTTTTTAAAACATGGATGTTTAATTGTTTAGCACCATTTGTTGAAGAGACAATGCTTCCTACCTTGAATTGTCTTTGTTCCTTTGACAAAGATTAGTTGACTATATTTGCATGGCTCTATTTCTGGGCTCCCCATTTTGTCCCCACATCTATTTGGCTATTTTTCACTACTTCACATTGTCTTACCTACTGTAGCTTTATAAGTCTTGAAGTTGGTTAATATCATTCTCTAAATTTGTTCTTCTTCAGTAAGTATTATGTTGACAATTCTGGGTCTTTTGTCTCTCCTTACAAACTTTAGAATCATATAGTCAATATCCATAAAATAACTTGCTGGGATATTTATTGGGTATGCATTGAATTTATAGATTAAATTGGGAAGATTTAACATCCTAATAATATCAAGTCTTCATATCCATGAACATGGACTATCTATCCATTTATGTAGATTTTATTTAATTTCTTTTATCAGTCTTGTTTTTTTATATAGATTCTGTATATACATTTTTTCTACAGTTATACCTCAATATTTTATTTTTAGAGGCTAATATAAATCATATTGTGTTTTTAATTTCAAATACCAATTGTTCAATGTTAATATATAGGAAAAACAGTTGACTTTTAAATATTAACAATGTATTTTGCAAGCTTGTTATATTCACACATTAATTTCAGGAGTTTTGATTGATTTTTGAGATTTTCTACATAAATTATAATGTCATCTATGAACAAAGCAGTCTTCTTTCTTTCTTTTCAATCTTTGTACCTTTTATTTTCTTCTCTTGTCTTATTGCATTAGCTACCAGTACAATATTTAATAGGAGGTGTGAGAGGGGATATCCTTGTCTTAGTCCCAGTTTTAGGGGAAAAGTAACTAGTTTCTCAAAATTAAGTATGATGTTATGAGTTGATTATTCGTAGATTTCTTTATGATACTGAAGAAATTCCCTCTATTCTTAGTATGCTGAGAAGTTTTGTTTATTTTTATCATGAAAATGTTTTACATTTTAAAAAATTTTAAAATACTTTTTCTGCCTCTATTGATATGATCATAATTTTTTTTAGCCTATTGATGTGATGGATTACATTAATTTATTGTTTTGAATGTTGTACCATCCTTCCATACACAGATAAAGCCCACCTGGTTGTGGTGTATAATTTTCTTTATACATTGCTAAATTTGATTTGCTAATATTTTGAGGGTTTTTTTTTTGCAGCTATGTTTATGGGAGATATTGGCCTATAGTTTTCCTTCTTCGTTATGTCTCTATATGGTTTCAGCATTAGGGTAATGACCTCATAGCTTCTCGTTTCTGAAAGATATTGTTGAGAATTTGTAACATTTTCCTTAAATATTTGGTAGAATTTACCAGTAAGACCATTTGGGATTAGTACTTTCTTTTTTTGGAAGTATTGATTCAGTTTCTTTAATAGATATAAGCTTATTCCGATTGCATGTTTTTTTCTGCATTGAGTACAAGTAGATTGTATTTTTTCAAGGAATTGGTTCATTTCTTTGAACATTTGTGGTCAAGAGTTGTTCATAATATTCCTTTATTATCTTTTTTTGTATGAACCAGTTTAATCACAACTAATTTATCCCATAATAATTACTCTCGATATATTTACATTGTATATACTGCTCATACATTTTTCAGAAGAACAGGAATCATAAAGGTTGTAAATCATAAATAATAAATAATTTATTTAATAAATGAAGCTAATAGTTGCTGGTGGATTTTATATGATTGATCTCTTTGTTTCTAAACATGAGAAGAGTGGCCTTGAATAAATTTGAATTGCTCTAGGAAGGTGTTCCTTAGGAGCTGTGACCTAAGTACTTTCAACTTTGATCTGGTTAAAAATGCTTTTGTATATTTGTTTTATTTTTATATAACTGGAAAAGGAATATGTTCCATATGTTTGGTGATTAGGCCTTTGAATATTAATGCCTATCACATATAACCACATAAACACAGGCATTCTCTGGGCCTCAAACTGTGTGTCTAGTCCCATGTTTACCAGTGATTCACCATATAATATAAAGTACTATGTTGTTTTTGCACATTATACCTTTCTTTTTTTAAAATTAATTAACTTATTTTAACTAGTTTCAAGAAAACAGTACATTGGTTAGACATTTATATAGTTTATAAAACAATTCCCCTATTTGTTCCTTCTCTCCTCTGGTTTGTTACCTAACCAATATAGTAATACAACCTACATTCCCTATGCAGTGGTCCCCATCCCCATAACCATCTATCAACTACTAATTTGCACTTCTTTAACATTTCACCCCATTTCCCAGCCCCACAACCCCCCTTCCTTCTGTTTGTCACCAATTGTCCACTATATTTGTGAGTCTGTTTTTGATTAGTTTGTTCTTTTTGTTCCTCAGATTCCACATATAAATGAAATCATATGATATTTATCTTTTTCTGTTTGACTTATTTCACTCAGCATAATAACCTCTAGGTCCATCCATGTTGTTGTAAATGGCAGGATTTAATTTTTTTAATGGCGGAGTAATATTCCATTGTTTATATGAACTATAATTTCTTTATCCAATCATGTGTTGATAGGCATTTAGGTTGCTTCCATATCTTGACTATTGTAAATTGTGCTCCCATGAATATTGGAGTGCATAGTTCTTTATGAATTATTGTTTTGGTTTTTTCTTTATGAATTATTGTTTTGGTTTTCTTTGGATAAATACCCAGGTGCAAAAGATATATCCATTTTTAATTTTTTTTGAGAAACCGCCATGCTGTTTTCCACAGCAGCTATACCAATTTGCAATCCCACCAACAATGTATGAGGGTTTCCTTTTCTCTGCATCTTTGCAAACACTTGCTGTTTTTTGCTTTATTGATGATAGCCATTCTGACAGGTGATATCTCATCGTGGATTTAATTTGCATTTCTCTGATGATTAGTGACTTTGAGCATCTTTTCATATGTCAGTTAGCCATCTGTATTTTCTCTTTGGAGAGGTATCTTTTCAGGTCTTCTACCCATTTTTTTAATTGGATTGTTTTTTTTTGTTGTTGTTGTTGTTGAGTTGTATAAGTTCTTTATAAATTTTGAATATTAATCCCTTATCAGATGTATCATTAGCAAATATCTTCTTGCAAACAGATGGTTGTCTTTTTGTTTTGTTGGTTTCCTTTGCTGTACAAAACCTTTTTAGTTTAATGTAGTCCTATTTGTTTATTTTTTTCTTTTGTCTCCCTTGCCCAAGAAGATATATTTGAAAAAAAAAATTCTTGTTAGTAATATCAGAGAGTTACTGCCTATGTTTTCTTCTAAAAGTTTTATGATTTTAGATTTTACATTTAAGTCTTTAATCCATTTTGAGTCTATTCTTGTATACAGTGTAAGAAGATGTTCCAGCTGCTGCTGCTGCTGCTTCTGCTGCTGCTGCTTCTTCTTCTTCTTCTTCTTCTTCTTCTTCTTCTTCTTCTTCTTCTTCTTTGCATGTATCTGTCCAATTTTCCCAGCACCATTTATTGAAGAAACTGTTTTTACCCCATTGCATACTCTTACCTCCTTTGTCATGTATTAAGTGAGTGTATAGGCATGGATTTATTTCTGGGCTCTCTATTCTGTTTCATTGATCAATATATCTGTTTTTATGCCAGTACCATGCTGTTTTGATTACTGTAGCCTTGTAGTATAGTTTGATATCAGGTAGTGTGATACCCCAACTTTGTTCTTCTTTCTCAAGATTGCTGTGGCTATTTGTTTTTTTTTATGGCTCTATATAAATTTTAGGATTATTTGTTCTAGCTCTCTGAAAAATGCCACTGGTATTTCGATAGGGATTGCACCAAATCTATAAATTGCTTTGGGTAATATGGCCATTTTAACAATATTGATTCTTCCTACCCACGAACAGGGTATATGCTTCCATTTATTTGTATCTTCTTCAATTTATTTTTTTAATGACATAATTTTTTGAAAACAGGTCTTTTACTTTCTTGGTTACTTTGATTCCCAGGTATTTTGTAGCTTTTGAGGCAATTGTAAATAGGATTGTTTTCTGAAAGTTCATCATTGGTGTGCAAAAATGCCACTGACTTCTGAAAATTTATTTTGTAACCTGCTACTTTACTGAATTTATTGATCAATTCTAACAGTTTTTTGGTGGAATCTTTTTGGTTCTCTCTATGTAGTATCATGTCATTGGCAAACAATGAGAGTTTTACTTTTTCCTTTCCAATTCGGATGCTTTTTATTTCTCTTTCTTGTCTTATTGCTATGGCTAAGACTTTCAATACAATGTTGAAAA
Organism: Eidolon dupreanum; assembly: GCA_028627145.1. NCBI lineage: Eukaryota > Metazoa > Chordata > Mammalia > Chiroptera > Pteropodidae > Eidolon > Eidolon dupreanum. Next base: position 87,068,463 of record CM053503.1, on the reverse strand, counting down.
GGAGTGGTAAAAGCGGGCATCCTTGTATTGTTTCTGATCTTAAGGAAAATGCTTTTAGCCTTTTCCCATTGAGTATGGTGTTAGCTGTAAGTTTGTCATATATGGATTTTATTTGTTGAGGTATGTTCCCTCTATTCCCACTTTGCTGAGAGTTTTTATCATAAATGGATGCTGGATTTTGTTGAACGCTTTTTTCTGCATCTATTGATATGATCATATGGTTTTTATTTTTTGATTTGTTAATGTGGTGTATTGCATTAAATGATTTGTGGATATTGTAACAAATTTGCATCTCAGAAATAAATCCAACTTGATCATGGTGTACAATATTTTTAATGTATTGCTGACTTAGATTTGCTAATATTTTGTTGAGGATTTTTGCATTAATATTTGTAAGAGATATCAGCCTATAGTTTTCTTTTTTTTTGTAATGTCTTTACCTGTTTTTGGAATCAAGGTAATGGTGGCTTCATAAAAAGAGTTAAGGAGCCTTCCCTCTTCTTGAATTTTTTGGAATAGTTTGAGAAGAATAGGTATTAATTCTTTCAATGTTTGGTAAAATTTGCCTGTGAAGCCATGTGGTCCAGGGCTTTTGTTTTTTTAAAGGTTTTTATTACTGATTCTATTTCATTGGTGGTAATCAGTGGGTTCAGATTTTCTGTTTCTTCTTGACTCAGTCTTGGTAGGTTTTATGTTTCTAGGAATGTGTCCATTTCTTCCAAATTGTCCAGTTTGTTGGCATATAGTTGCTTGTAGTATTTTCTTATGATCCTTTGTATTTCTGTGGAGTCCATAGTTATTTCTCATTTTTAATTTCCGATTTTATTTATTTGAGTCATTTCTCTTTTTAACTTGATGAGTCTGGTTAAGAGTTTGTCAATTTTGTTTATCCTTTCAAAAAACCAGCTCTTGGTTTCATTAACCTTTTTTACTGTTTTTCTAGTCTCTATTTTGTATATTTCCACTCTGATCTTTATTATTTCTTTCCTTTGATTCACTATGGGCTTTGTTTGCTGTTCTTTTTCTAATTCTTTTAAGTGTAAGGTTAGATTGTTTATTTGTACTTTTTATTGTTTTTTTGAGGTACGCCTGTATTGCTATGAATTTCCATCTTATGACAGCTTTCACTGTGTCCCATAGTTGTATTTTTATTTTCTTTCTCTCTAGGTATCTTTTGAGTTCTTACTTGATGTCATTAATAACCCATTCATTGTTAAGTAGAATGTTATTTAATCTCCATGTGTTTGTGTATTTTACAGTTTTTTTCTTGTAGTTGATTTCTAGTTTCATACCATTGTGATCAGAGAAGATGGCTGATATGATTTCAATCTTCTAAAATTAATTGAGATTTGTTTTGTGGCCTAACATGTGGTCTATCCTAGAAAATATTCCATGTGCTCTTGAGAAGGATGTATATTTTGTTGCTTTGGGATAAAATGCTCTGAAAATATTTATTAAACCCATCTGGTCTAGTGTGTCTTTTAGGCCCATTGCTTCTTTGTTGATTCTTTGCCTGGAAGATCTGTCCATTGGTGTCAATGGGGTAATTAAAGTCTCTTACTATCAATGTATTACTATTGATCTTTCCTTTTATGTCAGTCAATAATTGCTTTATGTATTTAGGTGCTCCTATGTTGGGTGCGTATTTGTTTACTAGAGTTATGGCCTCTTGATGTATTGATCCCTTTATCATTATGTAATGCCCTTCTTTTCTCTTATGATAGCCTTTGTTTTAAGTTTATTTTATCTGATATAAGCATCACTACCCTGGCTTTTTTTCATTTCCATTTATGTAAAATATCTTTTTCTATCCCTTTACTTTCAGTATGTGAGTGTCATTTGATCTGAAGTGTATCTCTTGTAAACAGCATATGCATGGGTCTTGTTTTCTTATTCATTTGGCTACCCTATGTCTTTTGATCGGAGCATTTAATCTGTTTACATTTAAAGTGATTACTGATAGGTATATAGTTACTGCCATTTTATTATTCGTGTTTGTTATTTCTATTTTCTTTTTTACCCTTTCTCTTTTTATAGAATTTCCTTTAACATTTCTTGTAATATTGGCTTATTGGTGATGAACTCCTTAAGCTTTTTCCTGTATGGGTATCTCTTTATCACTTTCCATTTTAATCAAAAGCCTTGCTGGGTAGATTATTCGAAGTTGTAGATTCTTGGTTTTCATAATTTTGTATATTTCTTGTCATTCCCTTCTGGACTGCAAAGTTTCCATTGAAAATTCAGCAGACATTCTTAGGGGGATACCCTTGTAAGTAACTGGCTGCCTTTATCTTGTTCCTTTAAGATTCTCTCTTTGACTTTTAGCACTTTAATTATGATGTGTCTTGTTGTGGTTCTGTTTGAATTTCTCTTGTTTGGGACTCATTGTGCTTCCTGAACTTGTATGTCTAATTCCTTTGCCAGGTTAGGAAAGTTTTCTGTCATTATTTTTTCAAATAAATTCTCAATCCCTTGCTCTCTCTCTTCCCCTTTAGGTTCTCCTATGATGTGAATATTATTATGCTTCATGTTTTCCCAGATATCTCTTTAACTATCCTCATTTTTAAATATTCTTTTTTCTTTTTTGTTGTTCTGATTAGATGTCTTTTGTTACCTTGTCTTCCAGTTTGCCAATTCGATTTTCTGCTACATCCAATCTACTGTTGATCCTTTTAGTGTATTCTTTATTTCAGTTATTATATTTGTCATTTCTGTCTGGTTCTTTTTTATGGGTTCTTTGTCCTTTTTTTATGCTTACTATCTCTCTGTTGATGTTCTCATTGTGCTCATCCATTCTCCCCATAAATTCATTGAGCATCTTTATAACTATTATTTTGAACTCTGTCTCTGGTAGTTTGCTTGTCTCCATTGCAGCCTTTTGTACTTGTTGCAACCACTCTGTGTGTACTGCTAGTGGGACTAGTGAGGAGTTGCTCTTTTGTGGTCTGATGCCAGCCTCCAGATCTGTTGGTTTTGTGACTTCTTGGGAGGGGCTTCCCCCATAGGCCAAGGTCAGCCACTGCTTTTGACTGCTCAGGGCTACCCAGCGAGAACTACAAAGCAATCTGCTGATGGTTGTTGCCTATGGTGGATCTATAGGTAAGTGGAAGAGACAATGCTGTAGGCAGTGGTTGATTATCTCCCGTCCCTGACCTATGGTAGTTTGCAGAGGGCTTAGTGTTCCTCCAGGTCTGACACTGCCTGTAAGTCTCTGAAACTGGAATAGCCTCTGGGTGATATGTGTATTGGGTGGTGTAGGGATCCCAGGAGTCTCCTGGGTCTATTGAGTAAATTTCCCCTGCCACTGCAGTGTCAGTTTACATGTCAGTGCTGTCTCTGTGGCTTCCTGTAGAAGTTTCAAATCATAGCAATTTCAGCTGCTGTCTACCTCAGGCCTGAATGTGCTACTCTGGGTCAGGGGCAGCTGCCTATTAATGTGAGGCAGGCACTTTGTGTTTTGGATGGGGCAGGAGCTCAGGGAGTCAAGGGCTGTCAGGGCAATATAGCCTCAGTTTTGCTGCAACTTCTGTGCTCAGGCATTCTTGCTATAGTCACATATCACAGTCTACCTGCCATCTGGAGCAGTACCGTAGACCCCTGCACTCCCCAGATGCAATATTGCAACTCTTACAGACAGCAGAGGTCTGCCTGCCACTGATATCTGTGCAGTGCCCACCCTGCGTTAGCCCAAGTTTGTTGCCTGTGTGGATTGGAAGGGGGTTTGGGGACAGGGTCTGGGACAATTCGTGGGTAGGGTGGGGCAGGGGCTCAGGGAGACAGTGGCAGTCAGATCAACACAGCTTCAGTCTTACTACAACTTTGGTAACCGTTAGACCAGCTGTTGTCTGAGACTGGCCCAAAGATGCCCAAGATCTGCCCAAGATCGTGTTGGCAGTAGTGATCTGCCTGACTCTATCTCGAAAATGCTTGCTCATAGTGCTGGCTGCCAGCCTGAATGCTTGGGCCTGATTTGGTGCAGGGAGTGACAGCCATCTAGCAACAAAAGTCCTGTGCAATCTGCAGGTTGGATGGGGCGGGCTGATCTCCTCAGGCAGCAGCTTCCTAATGGCCTTGTGGGAGGGGTCTGCACAGTCAAGCTGGCATTGTCTATAGATTGGCAGGTAGGGGGGCTGAACTAAGGCACCATAATGGCTGCCCTTCCAGCTCTTGTTCTGGCATCAGGTAATGCAAAATTTCTTGGTATGGATTCCGCGCGAGTCTCTGAGCCATTGCCAGTGTCCCAGGTGAGTGTCTGCAGGTCAGAAATCCTGTATGTGGGTCCTTCAAAGGGGCATCTAGGGATACAGTCTCCTTTTGTCTCACCTAGATGGCCAGAATTTCCTCTGGTTTCTACAGTTAGAGTTATTGGAATATCCTCTTCCCTGGGCTGGGATCCTGGGTTGGGGATCCCCCAAATGAGGCCAGGATCCCCCATTCCTTCAGGAGAGCTTCTGCAGCCTTGCTCTCCCTCCTGGTGATCCTCCACTATCCGAAGGGTGCAGATCCAGCCCAGTTCGCAACTTTGCCCCTTCTACTGGCTTCGATGTGGCTTCTTTATATTACCAGGTGTAGGTGTTATGATCAGCTGGACTTCAGGTGATTCTCCACATTGATTATTTTATAATTTGGTTGTAATTTCAATGTGGACCTGGGAGGAGACAATCCTTGCTTTTACCTAGTCCGCCATCTTCCTTCCTCTCTCCTTTATTATCCTTTTGATGTCCTTTTAATCAGTAATAATAGTCCTTCTTTGATCTGTGTTATTACTAATTTTTATGTTCTCTCTCTTTTTTAAATTAGCATGATTAGAGGTTTATCAATTTTGTTGAAAAAATGGATTTTTTTTATTTCTTTGGTTTTCTCTATTATTTTTTGTTCTTAATTACATCGATTTCTGCCCTAGTGATTTTATTTATTTTCTTCTGCTTGCTTTAGGTTTTTATTTCTCTTTTTTCTCTAGTTTTATAATGTGGAAGAGTTGATAACTGATTTTAGGTATCTAATTTTTCTAATATATGCATTCATTACTATAATTTTTACTCTAAGCACTGCTTTCCACAAATTTTGATAGGTTGAATTTTCATTTTTATTTAGTTCAAAATGATTTTTTAACTTCTCTTGAGACTTCTTTAATTGATGTATAATTTAGAGGTGTATTGTTTAATCTCTGAGTATTTTGAGATTTTCCAGCTCTCTAATCTTTTACTTATTTCTAATTTAATTCCATTACTGTCTGAGAGCAAACATTGCATGATTTCTATTCTTTTAATTTGTTAAGATGTGTTTTATGGTCCAAAATGTGATCTATCTTGGTGAATGTTCCATTAGAGCTTTAGAAGAATTTATATTCTGCTATTGTTGGATGAAATATTGTAGAAATGTTAATTAAATCTAGTAGACGGATAATGTTGTTCAGTTCAACTATGTTCTTACTGATTTTCTGCCTGCTATATCTGTCAATTAATGAAGGAGGGATGTTGAAGTCTTAAAATACGGTAGTGAAAATTTCTATTTATCTTTGTAGTTCTATCAATTTTTGCTGCACATGTTTGATTCTGTATTGTCAGGTGTATATCTGCTAAGGATTGTTATGTGTTCTTGGAAAATTAACCTTCTTATCATTATGTGATGCTTCTCTTTATCCATGATACTTTTCTGTCTTGAAGTCTGCCTTGTGTGAAATTAATATAGCTACTCTAGAATTTTTATAATTAGTGTTAGCTTAGTATATTTGTCTCTATCCCTTTACTTTTAATCTACCTATGTCTTTATATTTAAAATGTGTTTCTTGTAGACAACATATAGTTGCCTTTTTTTTTTTTTTAAAGAAATGCTCTCTGAAAGTCTCCATCTGTGTATTCAGGCCATTTATATTTAGAGTGATTATTGACATATTTGGATTCATATCTATCATGTTTGTAACTGTTTCCTATTCATTGCCCTGGTTCTTTGTTTCTATTATTGTCTTTCACTACTTTTCTACATTGTCTGGTTTTAATTGAGTGTTTTATATTATTCTATTTTTTTCTTCTCTTACCATATAAATTTATACCTCTTTTAAAAAATTTTTAATGGTTTCCCTAAGGTTTGTAATTAGACTTACAACTAATCCAAGTCCACTTTCAAATAACACTATATGGCTTCATGGAGAGCACAGGTACTTCATAACAGAGTACTCTTAATTCCTCTTGCCCTTCCATTATAACATTGCCATCATTCATTTCACTTATTCACAAGCTACAATAACCCAGGACATTGTTGCTATTATTTTGATGATCTGTTATCCATTAGATTATTTAAGAATAAGAAAAATAAAATATTTCATTTTCATCATCTTCCCTTATTCCTTCTCTAATACTCTTCTTTTCTGTATATAGACCCACATTTCTGACCTATAACATTTTCCTTCTCTCTGAAGAATTTTAACATTTTTTTTTCAAGGCAGAACTACTGATGACATACTGTCTCTGTTTTTATTTTTCTGAGAGAATATTTATTCTTTACATTTGAAGGATAATTTAACTAGATTTAGAATTCTAGGTTGGTAGTTTTCTCCCTTTAATACTTCAAATATTGCATTGCATTCTTATCTTACTTGCATGGTTTCTGAAGAGAAGTCTGATGTAATTCTTATTCTTGGTCCTCTAAAGGTAATGTGTTTGCCCCCAAATCTCCTGCTCCTGGCTTCTTTTAAGATTTTCTCTTTGTCTTGATACTCTGCAGTTGAAAGATAATGGCCTAGATGTGTTTGTTCTCTGAGCTTCCTGGATGTGTGGTTCCTCTTTGTTATTAATTTGAAAAATACTCTGCCAGCATTACTTCACCCATTTCTTCTGCTGATTTCTCTCTTTATTCTACTTCTTGTATCCCTATTACACATATATCACATCTTTTGTGATTGTCTCACTGTTCTTGGATATTCTGACTTTTTCCACTCTCTTAAAAAATCTTTGCATATATGTTTAAGAAGTTCCTTTGACATATCTTCAAGCTCACTCATTCCTTCCTCAGCCCTGTGTAGTCTACTGGTCATAACATCCAAGTTGTTCCAACTGGGGTTTTTCTTTTTAGAGAATGTTGTGTTGGTACCATGAGAGAATAGGCAATGCTGAACTGGTAATATGGAAATGTCATATCACCACATTACATTAGGCAAGTTGGGCAGGAGAGAGTACCTGTATGCATAAAGGGAGACTGAGGCAGTTTTGAAAATTCAAGTGGAGGTAGAAGAAGAGAAATAACAAACATCAGGACCATTACAGCCACCTTAAGGGAGCCAGTCATAAGGGAGGTCCTGCCTCATGACAAAGTCAACACACCAAGAATAAAAAACAATAAGATGGAAAAAATTTGGCTCCTTGTAGACACTTCTGAGATGGCCAATTAATCCTGAAGCTTATGCCATCAATGGACTTCCTGTTTTATAAACTAATAAATTTCTTTATTCAATAAATGGGTTTTCCCATTACTTAGAGAATATAGCATTATAAGTGATACTGTTCAAAGAGAGTAGTTTTCAATCTATGTGAACATTTTATTGAATAAAAACATTTTTCCTTCCAGACACATGGTGGGGAAATTTACTCTATCCTGAGAGACCACTTTTGGTTGTTTCTGAAGTACAGGTAATGCAGAGGATTTCAGCTGGCCACTTAAGTTTTATTCTGACTTCTAGACCCCTATTTGGGCCATTCTTTACTCTTGACTTTCATCCTGTGAAATTCTGCTCCTCCCTCAGAGCCTCAGTCAAGTTCTTCCTCCTTTTAAAATTTTTCCTTATGACTTCAGGTGACAATAAATCGTTCTAACGAAGTAACTGGCAGAATTGTAATAGACAAAATAACCTCAATTATTAAACTTGGACATCATTTTCTCATGGTTTTATGCATATGTTTTCTGTTTTCAAGGCTGTCTGTACTCAAAATACTCTCAGCTGCAAGTAATGTAATAAATAACTAACTCATACAGATGTTTATTGTCTGTTTAACAAAAAGTCTGGAGTTAGTTAGGTGAGTGTAAGCATCTCATAACAATATTTAAAACCCATGCTTTTTTTTTCTCTTTGTTCCACCATCCTTTACATATTTTCTTTTTGTTTTCATGCTTATCTCCTTGGTTCCAGACAACCCCATACTTCTCTCATAAAGTTCAAAAGAAGGGTAGTTCTGGGTGGTTGATTTAATTACAAACCCAAGTTCTGCTCTTCTCTCTCCTCTGCCTTTTCAGTATTTGACCTTAAGCTTTTCTCCTCATGTTTGAAAGATGGTTGCAGCAGCTCCAAGATTCTCAGGTCAAATATCAGTTTTCAAAAGAAAAAAAAAAGTTCCTCTCCTACTGCCCTTTTGGAACATGGTAAACTTCCCTAGAAGCTCTACACAGGGTTTTTTATATATCTTTGGCTAGATATTCTTAACCAATCACTGATAAAAGGAATGAAATTACAAAGATTGGGTCAGATTAATAAACTATCACTCCTAGCTGGAAAGGAATCTAATCTTCTTTGAAGTGGATGGCCCTGTTGGAATAAGGAAAGGAGTAGGCAAAAAAAAAAAAAAAAGTTTACCATAGAAAACTTTCCTCACTGAACAAGGAGGAGGGACATTGAAGTCCCATATGTTTAATGTTAAAAAAAAATGGAAATAGTCAAACAAACATTAAAAATACTTTATAGTAAATACCTGAATATCCACCATATAAAATCTACTTTTAACAATTTACTATACTTGCTTTATCACAATCTAATCATCTATTTATCCATCATTCTGTTTCAGTTTTTTGATATGTTTCAAAGTAAATTGGAAATAATAATACATTTCATGCTAAATGCTTCACCATGTATATCATTAGAGTTCAATATTTATAGTTATTTTTCTTTTGATACACAGCTCACTTACAGTGAACTGCATATATCTTCAGTGTATATTCACTGACTTTTGGAAAATACATATACACATAATATGTGTAACCCAAACACCTACTGAAATGTGGAACATCATAAAAGTTTTTTTTTTTTGTGATTCTTCTAAGTGTATCCCTACCTCTAGTCTTCCAGAAGAAACCATTGTTCTGAATTTTTTCCCACAGAGATTAAATTTTTCTATTCTAGAACTTCATATGACTAAAATAATATAATATTTCTTCTTTCGTGTAAAGTTTCTTACATGCAGCACAGTGTTTTTAAGATTTTTCCAGGTCATCATATGTAGCAGTTCATTCATTTTTACTCATGAATAATAATACGTTATGTGAATATACTATGTGTTTCTAATCTTCTATCAATGGATACGTGAGGTGTTTCTAGTTTTTGAAAACTATAAATAAAGCTATTGTGAACATTTTTATTCAATTCATTGGAATTAGTATACCAAGAATTGGACTTGGTGAGTCATAGGGTAAAAATATGTTTAGTTTTAGAAGAAATTGCTGAAACTTTTTCCATATTGGTTTTATGTTTTACTTTTCCACTAATGACACAACAGTTCCAGGTTTTGGACACTGTTGTAGAAAATCAGATATCCTTATACATGAGAGTCTACTTCTGGTCCTCTATTTTGTTTCATTGATCTATTTGTCAATCCCTATGCAAATACCACACTTTTCTGAATACTTTTTTTAAAAAATAGAAAGTCTTAAAATCAGGGAATATTAATCTTCTGATTTGTTTTTTCTTTTTCAATATTGTTTTGGATATTCTAGGTTCTTTACATTTAGAATCAGCTTATGAATTTCTTCAAACAGCCTGTTAAGATTTTTTATTTGAATTGCTTTATATAGTTAGATCAATTAGAGGGGAATTAAATTTAAAAATATTGAATCCTTTAATCCATTAACACAGTACATCTCTCCATTTATTTAGTCAGTCTTTATATCTCTCAGGACTGTTTTGCAGTTTCAGTTTAGATGTCTTAGACATCTTTTATTAACTTTATATCTAAGTATGCTATTAATTTCATTGCTATTAAAAAGAGAGTTTTAAAAATTTTCCATTTCTAATTGTTTATTGCTAATTATAGAAAATCAAATTATTTTTATGTATGACCTTTTATCCTGCAAGTTGATAAATTCATTTAGTAGGTATGTATATTAATTATAGTCTTTTTGTGTGTATGAGGTTTCATTAAGGTTTTATACATAAGCAATCACATTGTATATAAATAAAGGCTTATATATAAAAAGATAAATAAAGAAAAGCCCTGCATAGAGCTAGGGAAGTGTTCCGTATTCCAAAAGGAGAACAGGGGAGGAACATTCTTTTCTTTTCTTTCTTTTCCAATTAGATGGCTTTTATTTCTTTTTATTGCCTATTTCACTGGCTAAGATCTCCAGTAAAATGTTAAATAAAGAGATGAGAGTTAACATTGTTGCTTTATTCCTCATGTTAGGTAAAGCACTGAGCCTTTCACGATGATGTTAGCTCTAGGTTTTTAGTGCTTCTTAATTAGGTTTAGAAGTTCCCTTTTATTTATAGTTCTCTGAGGTTTTCTCAGCAAAGGAAGTTAAGTTGGGTCAATTTTTTTTCTGTATCTATTAAAACAGTTAGAGATTTTCTTACTTTATTTCATTATTCTTGTTCCTCATGGCAATCTGGGTCTCAGGTACCTTCAGCTTTCTACTCACAGGAAGGGGACCAAATACACAGAAGTTGCTGGCAATGAAATAGTAAACACCCATTGAATATTGGTGAGCACTTGATTATATACCCTCACACAGATATAAGGGGGTCTGGAAAAAGTGGTCCCTTGCTAGATGGCCATATCTCTAACTATAATTCAGTGAACAATAAAGGAGAGTAGATGTTGCTAGATAAGAGGCAAGAAATCATCCCATTTCTGTTTGAATCTCTCCAGTGATGGGAAACTCACTAATGACCAAAGCAGCTTACTTCTTCTTTGCAAAGTTCTGAAATTGAAGCTTGCCCTTTGGGTAGGTATCTTCCGATTTTTCAGAAATTTATATCACAGATATAAGATAGTTTTATTATTTACATCAAATAGGTTTTAAATTATTTCATTCTAAAGCAAGTGACATTGTCAGTTCACCACTTGCAAGACCCCCAGAGCCTTATATTGCCTATCTAAGTTTGCCTAAACCCTTTGACTTGGTATCGGTGGTCTCCACATGAGGAGAAGAATCCACAGAGCAAAGCACCCTGTGACATTGTGTTATCCCAAGAGCAGGTGTAAAGGCCTCACAATGTAGCAGTGAACTTGGCTACTGACCAGGGTCTATGTCCTGAGGTTGCACCTGTCTTAGCAGGTTCTACCTTCCTTGGTACATCAGCTTTGTCCTTAGGCTGTTCTCAAATTGATTAATTCCAAGATGGATGCAGCAGTTCCAATATGAACAAATAGGAGATCCTCTATTCAAAAATATTTCTTTTGCCATTTTGCCTTGTTTCTTGAAATGCTATCATTCACCTTTCATTCCTTTAGATAAAAGCATGTCTCCCTCCTAACATGCAAATCAAAATTTAGATTGGACTGATAAATCTTCACATTGATTAATTAGCTGGAAGAACTGCAGACAAGCATGACAATATTAGGTAATTTTCAGTAATTATAACCTCAGTGTGATTCATTTTCTTTAAATGAGGAAAGTGAGGTTTAGTGAAGTTGAGATTTGATTGATGCCACTTGGCAATATGATAATAGTACTTCTTAACTTGAAGTACTTTGTGTATGTGTGTGTATTAGCTCATTTGTGTTTTCATTTAGGTGTGTGGTTAACTTTATAGCTTGATAAAGTGCTAAAAACAGACCACGCAAACATCTTTATAATGATGCAGGGAACTCCGTGTGGCTAAAACAGTGATCTAAAGTTTGGTATGGAGCTATGAGGTCAGGTATACCTCAAGTTAAATTTTTGGGAAGTGATTTAGTCTCTCTGGGCTTCAATTTCTTCATCTGGAAACCAAGGATACATTGTAAGACAGATTTTCTCGATATTGACAGTATTGGCATTTTGGTCTAGATAACTCTTTTTTTGTCAGGAGACTGTCCTGTGTAGGATGTTTAGCAGCATCCCTGGTCTCTTCTTATTAAACACCAGTAGTACCCTCCCCCCAAATTGTGACAACCAAAAAGTCTCCAGGCATTGCTGAATGTTCCCTGTAATGTAATATCACCCCAGTTGAGAACTACTGGTAAGCATTAAGTAACATTTGCTCAAAGTCTTCACCAGTGCCTGGCTCAGTGCAACTGTTCTATAGCATTGTATTGCTACCTATTCTCAAGCCCCCACTCCCTTAACCCCAGGATCAATTCTATCTGCCATTACTCTTCCATTTTGACAGATTTGCTAGGTTTGGAACAGACAATGTATCAGCTCCTCGATTCTTCTCCTTATTCACTCAAATGGGTTTAAAGTAGAAAGCAAATTTGATAGTATCATTTTCAAAGCTGCCCTCGATACTGCATTTTTCTTCACATTTTCAATGAATTCATTCACAAATTCTAGGCTCAGCTAAAAAATAACATGTAATATGCTTGATAGCTGTAATTTTATTTGTGGGGGAAGGTGCTGCTTTTTTTTTTAACCCAGAAGCAAATGCATGTTTAAAATGTGGGTTTCAGTTGCAATCAGCAGATTTGGGGTATATTGCAGAGAAAACTGAGCCAGTATAGGGCAACTGATTGCTGAGTGTGGAACAAAGAACCAAATGTGGAAGGATTTCAGAGCTCCTGATGAATGTAACCTCTATGAATTGAGGAAAGTGAAAGATGAATTTCCAGACACAGTCACTGGTCCTGGTTTTCAATAATAGTGGTGGAAGACCCATGCTTAGGAGTGACTGGACGGAGGGTGCTGGAAGGAGTGAATGGCACGTGGTGGTCAGAGCCACCATGGTTCAGAGGAAAGTTCCGGGAGACTGGAAAAACTGGGCCAACCTGCTTGGAAATGAGTTTGGGGCCTGAGTGGGTACCTGACTCTGGTCATCAAAGCCAAGGTGTGGCTCAGGGCTTATCCATCACATTCCACCCAGGCTGGGGCAAATCCAGTGTGACTTAGAAATCATGGTTGTATTGTTAAGACTAGAAGCCATTTGTGAGAAAAAGCCCCATCAGTGGGAACCTGGTTTTAATGTGGACATCTGTGTTTTTAATAAACTTTTCTGGACATTCTGATGGATACTCTCTCTAGGTCCCCATGAATCTTGAAGCATCATGAACTTTGGAAGCCTGTATATTGAAGAGGTACTTAGTGCTGGATCCGGACATTAGAAACCTTTGATGATAACTGTGTCATCATGCTTTACAGATATAATTGCAGCCTTAAAATGCCTAGGAGGTAGATATTTTTTGTACTCATATTATGGATAATCAAATTGACTCTCATAAAGGCCAGTGGTAATAAACTATAAATAGTGGATTCAAACTCAGTTCTGTTTGACTCCAAAATCTCTGCTTTTTTCCCTCTGTCATGCAAAGGCTGTGATAAGACTGTCTAGTTAGGTGAGTAAGCCCAGGTATAACTGACTTTCAAGTAAAGAGCAGCTTATTTCACAAGGTGACCAAAGTAAAACACAGTCACACTCATCAGAAATTTCTGCGATTTCCGACCCTCAGTGTTGGTTGGCTGCACACTAGTTACTTGGGCTCGGGTTAAAAGGAGATCCTAGACCCTACTTTGAAGCTTTTAACCCAATGGGCATGTGCAAAGGGTGCCTCCAGACAATCAAATCTATGAAAAGCTCTCAGATGGTTCTGGTATGCTGTCAGCTCCCCCTCATCTCCTTTTCCCTCTGTCTGGGCCATCTCCCACTATCCTTTCCCCCAGCTGACTCCTCCTAATCCTCAGAATAGCTCATACTCCCACCTGACTGACTAGATTGAGCTCAGAGGCCCTTCTCTGTGCCCTCTCAGTGGCCCTATCTCAAATGCCCTATACTACTCAGTTTCCATCTCAGTAGGTGACAAACTGGACCTTGAAATCATCTGTTGCTACTTTATAGGATAGCTACTTTATAGGATAGCAGTTCTCATTGGGGATGAGAACTGCAGGGGACATTTGACAATGTCTAGAGACATTTTTGGTTGTCGCAACTGGGAAAGGGACACTACTGGTGTTATGTGGGTACAGCCCCATTCCAGGGTAGAGTTTAAAACCTATATGGCAGTGGTCCCCAACCATTTTGGCACCAGAGACTGGTGCTTCTATGAGAATCTAATGACTTATGATCTGAGGTGGAGCTGAAGTGGTAATGCTAGTGCTGGGGAGCAGCTGTAAATAGAGATGAAGCTTCACTCACTCACCCGCCACTTGCCACCTGCTGTGCAGCCTGGTTCTTAACAGGCCATAGACCAGTACTGATCTGCAGCCTGTAGGTTTAGGGACTCTTGCTGTAAGGATCCATAAAAATAGCCACTCTGTCTAGTAACACTGCTCCTGCCTCCTGGCCTCCTGGGCTTTTGGCCAGGGCTCTGCTCCACCTGGTGAGGCCCCTCTTTCCTCCATCCCACATTTGTATTTCAGACCTACCTGGCCACTTAGAGTTGGCCTTCTGTGGATTTAACCCAGACTCACTGGCTAATTCCCTTCCAGAAAGTGAGGCAGGTAGACACATAATCATGTTAGAACCTTCGTGGGGCTAGATTGTTTAGGAGAAGAGAAGAAAAAATGAACATTTTCCATTTAGGCTCCTCCTTCCAAATCCAGGCCCCTGTGGAGGCAGTTTTTCTATGACTTGCTGGGTGCCATGGGTGCCCCTAGTCCTCTTCAAAAGAGCCCAGACATATTACTGGTAGGATCTTTTGCTACACCCTGGAGATACAAGACAAAATAAAATGCACACAACATTGCCAACAGGAAACCCATAGACAAGCTGTGACACAAAAAATAGGTGCCAGTGCTCCCAACATGAGGCCCATCAGCTGATCAAACTTTTAGAATCTGGGCCTAAGATTGTGGGGCTGAAAAAAATCTGGCTGAACAAGAGTATGCAATCTTACATGCACTAGACCGTGTTGTGTGCGCCACTGACCATTTATATAAATGTCACACTCCTGACAACCTGGAGATAGTTATTGCTCCTCCTTCACCATTGGGGAAACTAGGGCTCAGGGAGGGTAAGTAACTTGCCCAAGGGAGTGGGACCAGGAGTGTCTGCCTTGTATCACACATGACAGTGATGAGTGATAAGTGATTACCACTTCACTGCTCTATGTTTTCTACTCTTGTACTTATGTTGCTGGGACCTCCCCAGAGGAACTGGTCCATATTTATTTTCTTAGGCTCTTAACCAGATCCCTCCCGTCCTTCTTTATGCCCAGTGATAACCTGTGAGTCCATTCTTATGCCAGTCTGTCTGAGCACACCACTCACCCCTGATCCACAAGCCTGCCTGCTACCCCCATCAGCCTCGACCACGTTGGCCTGGTGCTTTTGCTTGGAAGGAAGTCTGGCCCTCGTCTCCAGAGTTAAATCGATTCCCTTCATCTATGCTGTTCATCTGACTGGTTTATACACTGCTCTCGAACTTGCAAATCATTGCCCGGCATTGTCCTCAGTGCTGTCAAACCTGCTTATCTGACTAGGGAGGCTGGAGGAGTCAGGCCATAAAATTAAATGAAATTACTGCAGAAACTAGGGTGTTAGTGACAATAAGGTAGAATTATAACTTGGAGAATGGCAAGAGAGGTTTAGGATGCCCCAATGCCTTAAGGTCATTATTCAAAGTCTTTTGTTTTCCCTGATGTCCAGGCTCAATGTTATCCTCTGCCAGCTTTAGGAGGGCTAACTGGCCTCTCCATACTATTCTTCACAGGTCAAAAGAATTTGAACATTGGGAGGGTCTCAGATTCAGCGAGTTCAACTCTGTCATTTTATGGATTGGAAGGATGAGATTCAGAGAAGTGTTGAAGCCTCCTCACTGTCACTGAATGTGTTAGTGACAGAACCAATATTCATACTCAGATGCCTTGGCTCATAGACTAGTGCCCCTTTTCTTATCACTTTGGAATATTTTTTAAGATTAAAAAAATTGTATCCATGTAGCACTCTAAATTAGCATTTAGACACAGATAAAGATAAATGATAGAAGGGAGAGACAGGGAGAGATCAGGACTCCAACGAAATGAGATTTTAACCATTTTACTGTCACCTTCTTTCCCTCTGCAAGAAACTCCAAGCCTTGCTAGCCTCACTACCCAAATCCCACACCAATAAACACTTTTTATTCTGGCACCAACTTTTTACTGGATCTTCCAAGAACACAGAAAGCACATACCATATTGCCCCTCTCTCAGTGAGTTCAGAGTCTATTGGGGAAACGGCAAGTCAGTGAATTATCCCCGAAACCAATGCTTTGTACAAAAACAGAAATGTGTATAGAACTGGAGGACAGAAAAGCTCACAAGAGTGGTTGTTATCTGTGGCTATCAGTTAAGGATTCCTGGAAGAAGTGTTGTCTGATAAAGAGCTCATTCCAGCCTGGTATGACAGACAGCTCATTGTCTTGAACTGCGCTTTTCTTTCATAGTATGTTGCTCCTCTCCTTGGTTTGATTGCCTGCATCTTGAGGAGTAGAACAATACTTTCTCTTGTACATGTTTAGGTCTTCTTCAATATGCAGCTCAGGTTCATACACCTCATAGGTGCACAAGATAGATAGATCAGTCGTGCATCATTATTAGAACAGGAGTATGAGCTGCATTCTCATCATGTGTGAAACAGCGATGACCATGCTTACCTTGAAGGGTCATTGTAAACTAGATCGACCTCCTAGAAATTCTTGGCATAGAGAAGCTAAGCATTTTGAATGCTCATTTTGTGTCAGACACTGCAAGTATAACTTCATTTAATGGCAGTAGGCATTCTGTTAGTTGCCTTACCCAAACCCCATATTTCCTGACAGGGCTGCTCAAACAGTGTTTTTATTTTTCTTTCAAGAAATAGCAAGCTTGGTACCATTCTTAAAGAGCTGTCCTGGACCAATGGAAACAGCTTGGTGAGAAGCTGCCCATTTGGCTGTCTCTGTTGGCACTCGGCACAGAGGAGGTGGAAGAATAGCCTCTGTCCTTCTAGGGGGCAATGAATTCTGCTTGCAGGACTGAGTGTAATTAATCCCCATTGGGCTTTCTGGCATTTGGGGGCTGGTGTCTAAGGTCAGATTTCAATCCAGTGAACTCTCAAATTTAGCTGGACTTTGCAGAAAATCTGCATATGAGATTTATCTTATGATGATCCTGACCACCTCTGACGACATCAATGTCTATGCAAGGTCCAGTTGTGGGAAAAGCATTAGTTTTCGAATCCTACTGGCATGAGTTCAAATTCTAGCCTCACCACATGGAAATAGAGAGATCTGGGACAATTCCTTGATTTTTTGGACCCCTCATCTACGAAGTTAGGATATAAACATTGCATAATCAATGCGAGGATTATATGAGATCATGTATATATATACTGGGCTCATAACACTATTAGCCTCACTTCCTGTGCCCTCACCTGAAAGCCTCAGGGAAAGCTGGTGCTGACTGAGCTCGTCTTTTCTAAGGCTTGTCATTTCTTTGTACTATTAACTATCAATCTATCCATAGGCTGGCTAACGTAGGACTCTCCAAGAGCCCCTCCTGTGTCTTGGATATGCTCTGATCCGGAGCTACGGTGAGAGCATGGGGAGGGAGTCTGTGTCTGGTTTTGCAATCCCTGTCAGTCTTCTCCACAGAGATCAAGGGAGCTGGACTCCATAAGTGCTCCTGGCTGTCCAGATGTGCACAAACAAACCAACATCTCAAGGCTGTTCTAGTTTCTTTCAGTGAACAGACACTGTTAACAAGGGGAAACTTTTCAGGCAATGTCATTGTTAGTTTTGCAAATGGTTAGGCCATTCTATTGCAAGAAATAAAAAGATAACTAAAAACCAAAACATAAAAATCTTCTCACCCTTTTAATTTTGTGGGCAACTTGGCCTTTGGGATCCAGGATGAATAGTTGTCATGTCCTCACTCACCTCTCCTCCGAGTTCAAGAAATCCTTTAATAATCATCTGTTTTTCCCAGGGATTCTTCTCATCATTCTTTGAACCTGCCTTCAAGGGTTTTATGGTGCCGAGAGGGAGACAGACAGTGTGATATGAGCTGTGACAGAAAAAGGCACGGGTCAGGGTAGCCTCTACTTTAAAGACAGGATCATCACTGCTGAAACAACCAGAGAATTACTAAATTATTCATCTGAACACCTTGGAGATGACTTTATGTGACATTCTGACCCAGCTTTTCAGGCAAAAAACAGTAGCACAGACAGGTAGTGACCATGTGAATGAAAATAAATATATGCCTCCAATACAGCAGTCCCTCCTCCTCCAAGTCCCACATGATGCAAGAGCCCTCATCTCACAGAGCTTGTGTTTTACAAGGGCATTTTTAGATTTCAAGTTTCACTGCTGCAGTTGTGACTTTGAATGATTTAAAAAAATTTTAAGGGAGAGAGAGAGAATCAGCTATCAGCAAGTTTCTTAAGGATGGTTGTGTGTTTGAGCAGGAATAATTCAATTTGAGAATTATGTTATGAGGATAGCAGTCCTGGTTCTGCCTTCTAGCTGGAGAAACTAGACATCTTCACACTTTTCTGGGCTTCACACTCCACATGTAGGAACGAGGATAGTTTTCACCTAGCCGTATAGCATAGAGATTTTCCTATATCAATAGATTATCTACCTTACTCATTTTAAAGACTATGCAATGTATTTTCAAGTGTTGATGTATCATAATTTATTTAGCATTTCTCATATTGATGGCTGTTTCTCATTTTTCCCCCTATCTAAATGCTGCAATGAACTAGTTTGTCTATAAATCTATGTAAAGTTTGGAGAGCATTTTTCTGGAATAGATTTGAAGTAATTGAATTGCTGGTTCAATGACAGGAACATTTAATATTTTAATAGTTTCTATAAATTGTCCACCAAAAATGCTCTATTTTATGCTTCCTCTGCCTATCTAGTTCAGTTCCCCATGGCATTGCAAGTTATACCTCAGCATGTATGTTTGAAAGATGAGGAGCCAGTCAGATGTTAAGTAAGTTTTCCAAAGTCACACAAGTATTAAATAATCCAGTAGAGATCTTATTGAGGTTAACTTGTGTTTGTTTCTCTATCTATGTGGTACAGCTCCTCTCCAGGTCCCCTGGTTTTCCTGATCCATGGAAGTAAGGGCTCATTTATGATGGAATGAGAGAAGGCAAAAGGGATCCTGGAGAAAACACCTTAGGATTGGGACAGTGACATCAGGGAGTACAAGTAAGGCCATGCCTAGGCAAGTCTTTTTAAAAATTAAATATTAGATGCAAAATAATATTTGTGAAATATGTATAAGAAATATAAAATAATAATGCATAAATGCCAACATACCCCTTCATGGTTTAAGAAACAAACATTACCAGAGTCTTCGAAAGCTAAGTGTTCCTCTCCCTCATCCCATCTTCTTCCCTTCCCCAGAGGTACCCACTCTACTGAATCTGTACCTGTCATTTTCTTGCACTTCCTAGTGTTTACAAGGATGGCAGTCTATTACAGGGTCACTGTATAATGCTTCAGAGAATGTGTACTGTATGCAGCAGAGGGTCAGCATGGTTCTGACTTGCAGCTCCCCCAAAACATATAGTGCTTAGTGTTGTGAATTTTAAACTTAATTTAAATGGAATTGCACCATATGTACTCATCTGCAATTTGCTTTATATTGCTCAACATACCTCCTGAGAGGGAGTCACCATATGCTCGTGGCTATAGTTCATTTATTTTCACTGTTGTACAGTGTTGCATGGTACCAATGTTCCAGTCTTTATGTATTCTCCTGTTATTGGGTGTTTGGCATGTTTCTGAAGCTTTATTGTTATAAGGAGTGCTGTTGTGAACATTTTGTTGATATCATCTGGAGCACATGTGCACAAGTATTTCTGTACTTCATATTCTGCTGGTATCGTGGGAATGAACAACTTTAGTTTTACTAGTTAATGCCAGAAGTTACTTTACAGCAATAGATGTTTTTTTTCCGAACATCTTCTAAAATGTGATGTTGTCAGACTGAAAATTCTGCCTATATGATGGGTGTAAAAAGGCATCTAATTGTGGTTTTAATTTGAATTTTCTTGATTAATAATGAGTTGAGCATCTTTTCATACTTTTATTATCCATAAGTGTTTCTTTGTGAAGTATTACTTCAATTCTTTTGCACATTTTTCTTTTGAATTATCTTTTTCTCCTATTGATTTATAGTAGTTAAGTATTTTGTATTTTAATTCTTTTCCAGTTATATACATTGCAATTATATTTTCCCAATTTATGGCTATATTCATTTTTATAATTGTCTTTCATGACAAAGAAAAGTTCTTAGTTTTAATGTTTACATTTTTTTCTTTATTATTTGCATTTTTCAATCTTAAGAAATCCATTCTTATTTTGTAATCATGAAGATATTCTTCCATATGGTATTCTAAGATGTTTATAGTTTTGTTATACATTTAAATCTTTTCTTTCTTTTTTCCATCTTTATTGAAAATGGACAATTAGTTGCTCATATTTACATTGTACAATTCAATGAGTTTTTTTCAATTATAGTTGGCATACAATAATGTACCAGTTTCAGTTGTATAGCTAAGTGATCAGAGATCCACAGAACTCACAAAGTAATTACCCCACTAAATCTAGTCCCCATTTCCCCCCTTACATATTTATTACATTATTAACCATCTTCCAAATGCTACACTCTACATCTCCATGTCTATTCTGCAACTATCCATTTGTACCTCTTAATCCCTTTGCCTTTCTTTGTCTCCCCAAACCCCCATCCCATCTAGTATCACCCTAAATAGTCTATGTATCTGTGAGTTTATTTCCGCTTTTTTGTTGTTGTTGCTTTTGCTCTTTAGATTCCACATATATGTAAAATCATGCAAGATTTGTCTTTCTCTATCTGACCCATTTCATTCATCGCAATACCCTCTAGGTCCATAAAGGCAATATCTTTTACCATCCCCTTCCTTTAGCCGGTGTGTGTCTTTTAATTTGAAGTGAGTCTCTTTTAGGCAGCGAATATAGGAATCTTATTTTCTTATCCATTCAGCCACTCTATCTTTTGGTTGAAGCACTTAATTCTTTTCCATTTGAGGTACTCATTGATAGGAATGTAGTTATTACCATTTCTTATTCCTTTTTTTTTTTTTTTTAAATTAGGCTGCATATTACTTCTAGGACATTTTGTATTGCATTTTTCTAGCTTGGGGAATTTTACTGTCTCCCACCCTACTATCCTGACACAATTTTTTTTTTTTTGCTTTCTTTTCTCTTTTTAAAAAATTTTTAATTAAGTTTATTGGGATAACTGGTTAATACAATTATATAATTTTCAGGTGTACATTATTGTTTACCACCTAAAGTCCAGTTTTCTTCAGCTACCATATATTTGACCTCCTTTACCCCATAACTTCATCCTCCTCCCCCACCCCACTAGTAACTACTAGTCTATAGTCCTCTGGTAAGAACTAGCCGATAGTCCATGTTCATGAGCTTATGTTTGTCCTGCACATTTGTTGCTTTTAGGTTTATATCCCACATGTAAGTGATATCATGTGATTATTTCTCTCAGCATGATTCTCTTGAGGTCCATCCAGGTTGTCACAAATTGCAGTATTTCATCTCTTCTTATGGCTGAGTAATATTCCATTGTATATATGCACCACAACTTCTTTAGCCAATCATCTATCATAGGACACTTTGATTGCTTCCATGTCCTGGCCATTTTGAATAATGCTGCTATGAACATCGGTGTGCAAATATCTTTTTGGATATGGGTTTTCAAGTCTTTGGCATAAATACTCAGTAGAGGGATTGCTGGATCATATGTTAGTTCGATTCTTAGTTTTTTGAGGAACCTCCATACTGTTTTCCATAGTGCCTGTACCAATTGACAGTCCCACCAGCTGTGTATGAGGGTTCTTTTTTCTCCACATCCTCTCCAACATTTGTTATTACTTGTCCTGTTGATTATAGCTATTTTAACAGGTGTAAGATGATATCTCATTGTGGTTTTGATTTGCATATCCCTAATAGCTAGAGATTTTGAGCATCTTTTCATATTTTTTTTTGGCCATTTGTGTGTCCTCTAGAGAGAAGTGTCAGTTCGGGTCCCCTGCCCATTTTTTGATTGGATCATTTTTTTGTTCTTGTTATTGAGTTATATGAGTGAGCTCCTTGTATGTTTTGGATATTAGGCCCTTATTGGAGGTGATGCTTGCAAATACATTTTACCATTTGGATGTTTATTTCTTTACCTTGTTGATGATTTCTTCTACTGAGCAGAAGCTTTTTAGTTTGATGTAGTCCTATTCATTTATTTTAGCTTTTACTTCCCTTGCTTTTGAGGTCAAATTCATAAAATCTTCTTTAAGTCCAAGGTCCCTGAGTTTAGTTCCTATGTTTTCTTTTATACATTTTATTGTTTCAGGTCTTACATTTAGGTCCTTAATCTATTTTGAGTTAATTTTGGCGTGAGGTGATAGACAACAGTCTAGTATCATTCTTTTGCAGATGGCTTTTCAGTTTTCTTATTTTCTTATTGAAGAGGTTTTCTCTTCTCCACTGTATATTTTTAGTTTCTTTGTCAAAAATTATTTGCCCGTATAAATATGGGTTTACTTCTTGATTCTGTTCCACTGGTCTGTGTGTCTGTTTTGCTGCAAATACCATCCTGTTTTGATTACTGTCGCTTTGTAGTATAATTTGAAGTCAGGCATAGTGATACATCCAGCCTTATTCTTTTTTCTCAGGATGGCTTTGCCAATTTGGGGTCTTTTGTGCTTCCATACAAATCTGATAATTTTTTGTTCTATTTCTTTAAAAAATGCCAATGAGATTTTGATGGGGATTGCATTAAATATGAATAATGCTTTAGATAATAAAGTCATTTTAACTATGTTGATTCTTCCAATCCAAGAACACGGAATATCTTCCCATTTCTTTGTATCTTCTTCGATTTCTTTTAATAGGGTCTTGTAGTATTCATTATATAGGTCCTTCACACGTTTCGTTAAATTTATTCCTAGGTATTTTATTCTTTTTGTTGCAAATGCAAAAGGAATTATTTTTTCCACTTCTTTTTCTGACACTTCATTAATAGAGTATAGGAATGCTATGAATTTTTGAAAGCTGATTTTGTGTAGAGAAACTTTACTGTATCTACTTATTGTGTCTAGTAGTGTTCTTGTGGAGTTTTGGGGGTTTTCTATATAGAGAATCATGTCATCCACAAATAGTGGGTTTGTTTGTTTGACTTCTTTGTTTCCTATTTGGATGACTTTTATATCTTTCTCTTGCCTGATTGCACTTGCTAGGACCTCCAATGTTATTTTGAATAAGAGTGGCAATAATGAACAGCCTTGCCTTGTTCCTGATCTTAGAGAAAAGATTTTTAATTTTTCATCATTAAGCATAATGTTGGTTGAGGGTTTGACATAGATGGCATTTTTATGTTAAAGTACTTTCCTTCTGTACTGATTTTGTTAAGTGTTTTGATCATAAATATTGATGTATATCATTGAAGGCTTTTTCTCCATCTATTTATATGATCATATGATTATTATTTTATAATTTGTTTGTGTGGTGTATCACATGAATTGATTTGCATATGTTGAACTATCTCTGTGCCTCTGGGATGAAGCCCACTTGATTGTGGTGTATAATCTTTTTAATATGTTGCTGTATTCGCTTTGTCAGTATCTTATTTCGGATTTTTGCATCTGTGCTCATGAGAGATACTGGTCTGTAGGTTTTTTTTTTTTCTATATCATCTTTACCAGGTTTTGGTATCAGAGTAATATTGGCCTCATAAAATGAGCTGGGATGTACTGCCTCCTCTTCGATTTTTTGGAAGAGATTGTGGAGAATAGGTATTATATCTTCTTTGAATATTTGGTAGAATTCACTGGTGAAGCCATCTGGTCCTGGACTTTTACTTTTTGGTCAGTTTTTGATGATTGTTTCAATTTCCATACTGATGATTGGTCTATTTAGATTTTCCAGTTCTTCTTGATTCTGTCTAGGAAGATTGTATTTTTCTAAGTACTGTCCATTTATTCTAGGTTATTAAATTTGGTATTATATACTTTTTCATAGTATTTTTTATTTCTATGATGTCAGTCATAATTTCCCTCTTTCATTTCTGATATTGTTTATTTATGTCCTTTCTCTTTTTTCTTTAGTGAGTCTAGCCAGGGGTTTGTCAATTTTATTAACCTTCTCAGGGAACCACCTCCTTGTTTTAATTATTTTTTCTTTTTTTTCTTGTTTTCAATTTCATTTATTTCTGCTCTAATTTTGATGATTTCTTTCCTTCTGCTGACTTTAGGATTCATTAGTTCTTCTTTTTCTAATTTTTTTTTTAAGATGAAGCATTAGGTTGTTTATTTGGGCTCATTCTAGTTTTTAGAGCTAGGCCTATAATGATATGAATTTTGCCCTTATGACCACTTTTGCCATGTCCAAAAGTTTTGATATGTTGTACTATCATTATTATTCATTTCTACATATCTCTTGATCTCTTTTTATTCCTTTTCTGACCCCGTTATTCTTCAGTAGCATGTTGTTTAATCTCCATGTATTTGTGGTTCTTCCTGATTTTGCAGTTGATCTCTAGTTTCAAGCATTATGATCATAGAATATGGTTGGTATGATTTCATCCCTCTTATATTTGTTGAGGCAACCTCTGTGTCCCAGTATGGGTTGATTCTTGAGAATGATTCATGTGCACTAGAGAAGAATGTATAAGCAGCTGTTTTGGAATGGAAGGCTCTGTAAATGTCAATTATGTCCAGTTGGTCTTATGTGTCATTTAAGGATTTTATTTCTTTATTGATTTTCTATTTGGATGATATTTCCATATCTGACAGTGAGGTATTTAGGTCCTCTAGAATGATAGTTTTTTGTCTGTTTCTCCCTTTAGTCCTCTTAGTAATTGCTTTACATATTTTGGGGCTCCTTGATTGGAAGCATAGATATTAATAAATGTTATGTCTTCTTGGTACATGATTCCCTTTATCATTACGACATGTCCCTCAGTATCTTTCTTTCCCTTTTTTATTTTGAAGTCTATGTCATCTGATATTAGTACCACTACTCCTGCTTTTCTCAGAATGCCATTTGCTTGAAATATCATTTTCCACCCTTTCACTTTGAGTCTATATTTGTCTTTGGAGCTGAGATACGTCTCCTGGAGGCAGCATATGGTTGGGTTTTGTTTTTTGATCCATTCTGCAACTCTGTGCCTTTTTATTGGTGAGTTCAGTCCATTTACATTTAGGGCGATTATTGAAATATGAGGTCTTCTTATAGCCATTTTATCTTTTGCTTTTTGGCAGCTCGGTGTTTCTATTGTTTCTTTTTCCTTGTATTTCTGTTTATTTTGGTTGGCTTATGTGGATTTTTCCTTCTGGTTCTTCTTGTGTTATGTTATATACTTCAGTTCTGAATCTTCTGTGTTGTGTTACCATTACAAATAAGCAAAGGATAGGTATATATATTTTCTTCTGCAAGTGACTTTTCTCCATTCCCCTTTGAGAATGTGGATCTTTGAATCCTCCCAGTTTCATTCATTGTTATCTCAATTTGTTCCTATATACGTTGAATGTTCATTACTATTTTGCTATAGCAATTCTCTTATTATTTAAGCTTATAATGTCCTGTTCTTAGTAAGGGTTGCACTTTTCTGCTTCTATTTGCCTGATAGTCACTTTACTCCTAATTATGGTTTTTTTTGTTGTTGTTGTTATTTTGTTTTAGGTGAGCTGACTTCTTTTAGTGTTTCCTGTAGTTCAGGCCTTATAGTGGAGAATTCCCTTAATTTTTATGTCTAGAAAGGTCTTATTTTCTCCTTCATAACTAAAGGAAAGCTTAGCTGGATACATTATTCTAGGCTGGTAGTTCCTTTCCCTTAATAGTTTAAATATGTGATTCCATTCCTTTGTGGCTTGTAAGGTTTGCGCTGAGAAGTCCGAGGATAATCTAATGGATTTTCCTTTATAAGTTACCATTGTCTTCTCCCTTGCTGCCATGAGAATTCTTTGTCGTTGATTTTTGATCATTTTAATACAGTGTGTCTTAGTGAAGGCCTTTTTGGATTTAAATAATTGAGTTTTCTGTCGACATCTTGAATTCCAAGCTCTAGCTCATTCCTTAGGTTTGGGAAATTCTCATCCACTATTTGTCTGAAAATACTTTCTCATTCCTGCTCCTTTTCCTCACCTTTGATAATGCTCATTATTCTTATGTTTCCTTTCCTGATGATATCAGCTAGTTCTTGAATTTCTCTTTCATTATTTTTTCACTTTTTGTTTTCTCTCTTCTTCCTTTTGATTTATTTCTAGATTTCTGTTCGATATCACTGATAGTGTCCTCCATTTGATTGACTCTATTTCCCAAGCTTGCTGTTTCATTTTTCAACTCTTGCAGTGTGTTCGTCTCCATAAATTCTATTTGGTCCCTTTTGAGGGTTTCAATCTCCTTGCTCTGCTCATCTAGTTGTTTTTCAATTCTTGAAATTGTTGATTTGAGATGTTTTGGATCTCAATGAGTTTTTTTCAGAAATACCATCCTGAATTCTCTGTCATTTAAGTCACATATTTCTATGTCTGTAAGCTTATTTTCTGGAGATTTTTCTCTTTCTTTCTGAGATGCCTTGTCACCTTGGTTGTTCATGGTGTTTAATGGACTATTTCTCCACCTGGGCATTGATGGAAGTGTATTCTGTTGTTTTTCCAGAAAGGAGATTTATTAAAGGTCTCTCTTTAGCCTGTTGAAGGAATGTACTTTTCTTTTGGTTTCCAGTATGTAGTGTCTAAGGCTCTTTGATCCGTTTTATATAAAGTCTTAATAAGGCTTTTTAAATTTTCTCATAGATATTTAATAGCCCTCACACTCTTCAGTTTCAGTCATTGTTAGTGTCAGCGACAGTCTCGGCAGCATTTGCTCAGATTCCCTTAGCGCTCTGTGGTGATTGGTCTCAGAAGGTATAGAGGGGTGGACCCTCTGGGTTGGGGGTTGCAGGCTGTGGCTCAGCCTTGGTTTTGCAACCATGGCCAGTAAAAATCAAGTGTTATTTCTTTACGGCCCCATCCTGCTTCTCTGCTTTCTGCCCTGATGACTGGGCCCTGCAGCCACAGCTATCCCAGGCAGGAATGTTCAGGGAACTTGGTGCACAAACTTGCGTCTCCTCCTGCAGGGAGCTCTGGTGGCTGTGAAAGGCAGCTCTAAGTCCAACGCCCAACACCCAGGGTTCTGACCTGTGGTAGCTCTCTTGCACAGATTTCACGCTCAGATGTGCTGGTGTGCAGTTTGGGTGTTTTTTGTTGAGTTTTAGATGTTCACTTTATTGTTTTTTCAAGGGGAGAGATCTGGGGGTGTCTCTCCCTTTGCAATGTTTCAAAGATCTATCCTCTATTCCTGTTTTTGAAACATGTTTTTTTCTTCTTAAAGAAGTCCCTCCAACATTTTCTATAATACTCGTTTGATGATGATAAATTCCTTTAGCTTATTTTTGTCTGGGAAGCTCTTTATCTGTCCTTCGACTCTAAATGTTAGCTTTGCTGTATAAAATATTCTTGGTTGTACATCCTAGATTTTCTTCACATTGAATATTTTGTGCCAAGCCTTTCTGTCCTGCATAGTTTCTTTTGAGAAATCAGCTACCAGTCTTATGGGTGCTTCTATGTAGCTAACTAACTGCTTTTCTCTTGATGTTTTCAAGATTCTTTCTTTGTATTTAAACTTTGGCAGTTTATTTATTAAGTTTCTTGGTGTGGGCTTCTGAATTTCTGGTTTTTGGGACTCTCTGAGCTTCCTGGGGTTTTATGTCCATTTCCTTCACCAGATTAGGAAAGTTTTCCATCATTGTTTTTTCAAATAGCTCTTCAATGTCTTGATTTTTATTTCAGTACCCCTATGACATGGATATTTTTTACATTTTATAGTATCCCATAGGCTCCTTAAATTATTATTATAGACTTGGTTTCTTTTTTCTTGCCATTCTGATTGATTGTCTTTGGCTTTCCCAAAGGACTATATAGATCTTTTGTTCCTCTTCTTTTTTCACTTTGTTTATTCCATTTAATATACTTCTCATTTCATATAATGTGTTCTTCATTTCTGACTGGTTCTCTTGTTTAATTTCCATTTCCATTTTTATGTTTTTTATCTCTTTGTTGAAGTTCTCACTGAATTTATCTACACTTCCCAAAGGTTCATTGAGCATCTTTATACCCAGTGTTTCAAACTTTGTATTTGTTAGATTACTTGACTCCATTATTTCTGGATCTCTGTTCTGTTCTTTCATGTGGTTTCTGCTTCTCTGTCTTCTCATTTTGACTGCCTTTCTGTATCTGTTTCTATGTACTAGGCAAAACTTCTAAGTCTCCCGGCCTGATTAGTGAGGCTTTATCTAGTACATGTCCAGTGGCACAGTCTTGAGAGGGGTTCAGCTACAGTCCAAATTTAGCCCCAGCCTGTGCCCCTCCAGGGCTACCTGTTAAGATTCAGTGAGCAGTCCACAGATGCTGTGCTTATAGTTACCTCGAAGGGCCACACCAGAAACCGAGGCCAGCTGCCACCAATGTGAGTCTAGGCGCTGCTAAGCATGGGGTACCTGACTTGCTGAGTATACACCAAGATATGGCTTGGGTGGGGTCATGAGTTGGAGGAGGCGGGGTTTCAGAGGATCCTCTGGGTGGAGTGACCTCTGTTATCCAGTTTGATGATGACTCGGCTATGGCGGTGCTTTGTCTGCGCACTGGGAGCAGCGAGGGCTCAACAGGGAACAATAGATATTGCCGGCACTTCTGTATGGAGTCTGTCTCACCCCACCCTCACTCTGACAATGTCTCCCTGTAAGTCCTTGCATGCTGCCAAATCGGCATTGGTGCTCAGAGCGAGCAGGTCCATCACTGCAGAAATCTGCTCATAGACATGGCCCCTTTAAGAGGCTTCTGCCACTGCTCCAGGCTCCATTCACCTGATGGAGACCAGGCAGTCCTACATCCTCACCCTGTCCTACCTTCTGTCATTGCAGAGTGATTTCTTGGATTTCTCCCTAGTTGAATGTCTTGTTTGTCTAGATTCTAGGGGATTTTCCTTGCTGTTTGCTCCTTGTTTCTGTCACAACTTTGATTGGTCTCCAGAGGGAAGAATAGAACCTCTATCATTTACATCATTTTTCCCCTCTTTTCCACACATTTAAACATTTAAAGCATCTGGAATTAATTTTTATGTGTGATATGAAGTAATACTTCAATTTCTTTTTCTTTTTCTTCTCATATGGATAATGACTGTCTCAGGAAAGATTATTGCAAAGCTCATGGTTTCTCCATTGTTACACAGAGCATTTCTCAGATGTTCTGCTTGTTAGTATGCTAATGTACCTGCACCAATGCCACACGTTCCTAGCTATTGTGGCTTTTTAATAAATCTGGTGGGCAGGACTCCTCACCTGGTTTCTTCTACAGAGTATCCTGGTGATTCTTGCTCCTTAGGTCTTCCATATACTTTTTAGAAATTGCTTGTCAAGTATCACAAGATAGTTTTAAGGGTTTGGATTAGATTTGCACTGAACTATATATCATTTTTGAAATAACTGACGTTTAAGCTGCTTATTTTTCTGATCTATGGAAATGATGTATTCCTTTATTTGTTTGGATCTTTCTTAATATCTTTTAATACATTTAATAATCTTTATAGCAAGCTTAACATCTTGAGCTAGATTTATTTCTAGCTACTTTACAATTTCAGAATATTTAAATAACATCTTTAAAGTTTAAAATGTTTGCTGCTCTTGTATAGAAATGATTTTTAAAATATAGACTTCACTAAATATATTTATAAATTTCTCATATTTATTTACCTATTTTAATAATCACATTATAAATAGTTTCCTTCTTTCCTCCATTCCTTCCTTCCTTCTTTCTTATCCTAATACTTTTTATTTCTTTATCTTTATTTATTGCATGGTAAGTCACT
This sequence comes from Eidolon dupreanum, assembly GCA_028627145.1. NCBI lineage: Eukaryota > Metazoa > Chordata > Mammalia > Chiroptera > Pteropodidae > Eidolon > Eidolon dupreanum. The sequence continues at coordinate 87,038,474 of CM053503.1, read as the reverse complement.
AGTACATGTTGACTAGAAGTGGTGATAACAAGCATTCTTTCTTTTCATGTTCATGAAGGAAGTGTTTTCAGCATTTTTATATTTAGTGTGATGCTTATTTTAAGTTGTCTGTGGACCTATTGTACCAGTTTAAGAAAGTTTATGTGTACTTTCGATTTGCTAAGACTTAATTTTTTTAAACATGAATGGAATTTTCTTTTTGTTAAATAAAATGCTTTGACTTCTCTTAGATTGTTAATGAACAACTTATATAAACTGATTTCTAATGTTAAATTACCCTGCATCCCTGTTGCCATAGTGTATTATTTATCTACATTTTGAATTCGGTTTGCTAACGTTTATTTGAATTTTTGCATTTAAGTTCATGCGTAAAATGGGATTATAATTTTGTTTTCTTACAGCATGAGTTGTAAAGTATTTCTGCAGTTTTATTCTTTATAATATTTATTTAAGACTGGAGTTATTTGTCCTTTGACAATTAGAACTAACAGGGAAAACTATGAGACACATTTTCTTTGTAGAAAGAATTCTAATTACTGATTTAATATATTGAATAGGATTACTTACATTTGCTAATTCTTCTGGCGTTAATTTTTATGATTTACTTTGAAATAATTTGTCCATTTTAATGTCTTTAGATTTCTTGGTATAAAGTTATTCACTAAATATTTTTATGTCATGGAGCATCTGCAGTTATATACATTTATTTTCTTTTAAAAATATTTTATTTTTAAATTATAGTTAACATACAATATTGTATTAGTTTTAGGTGTACAACATAGTGATTAGACATTTATACAAGTTACTAAGTCTAGTACCCATCTGACACCATACATAATAGTTATTATAATATTACTGACAATATTACATATGCTATTCTTTACATTCCCATGACTGTTTTATTAACTGACAATTTGCATACCTTAATACCCTCCCCTCTTCACTCACCTCCAAAACCCCTTCCATCTGGCAACCATCAAAATGTTCTCTATATCAGTAAGTTGTTTTGTTTTGTTTGTTTGTTTATTTTGTTTTTTAGACTCCACATGTAAGTGAAATCACATGGTATTTGTCTTTTCTATCTGACTTATTTCACTTAGCATAATATACTCCAGGTCTATCCATGTTGTTGCAGATGGCAAGATTTTTTTTTTTTTTTTTTTTATAACTGAGAAATAATCCTGTGTGTGTGCGTGTGCAATGTGTGTGTGCACCAATTCTTTTTTATCCATTTGTCTATTGAAAGACACTTAAATTTCTTCTATATCTTAGCTATAGTAAATAATGCTGCAAAGAACCTAAGGCTGCATATGTCTTTTCAAATTAGTGTTTTGGGTTTTTTTGGATATGTACCCAAAAGGAGATTGCTGGGTCCTTCTTTGTCTTTCATTATAATCTTTGTTTTAAAGTGTATTTTGTCTGGTATAAGTATTGCTACCCCCAATTTTTTTCATTTCCATTTGCATGAAATATATTTTTCCCACCTGTTTACTTTTAGTCTTTGTGTGTCCTTCAATCTGAAGTGGGTTTCTTGTAGGCAGTGTATGTATAGGTCTTGTTTTCTATCCATTCAGCCACTCTATGTCTTTTGATTGGGCATTTAATCAATTTACATTTGAAGTAATTATTGATGGGTATGTAGTTATTGCCATTTTATTATTCATATTTTTGATCTTTTTTTTCCTTCTTCTTCTTAAAGAAGACTCTTTAACCTTTCTTGTAATACTGGTTTGGTGGTAATGAATTCCTTTAGCTTTTTCTTGTTTAAAAGCCCTTTTTCTGTCTTTCGATCCTAAAAGCCTTGATGGTAGAGTATTCTTGGTTATAGGTCCTTGCTTTTCATCACTTTGAATATTTCATGCAAATCCCTTTTGGCCTGCAAAATTTCTGTTGAGACATCAGTTGACAGTCTTATGAGAGCTTCTTTTTAGGTAACCAACTGCTTTTTTGTCTTGTTGCTTTTAAGATTCTCTCTTTGTCATTAACCTTTGGTATTTTAATGATGATGTGTCTTGGTGTGAGCCTCTTTGGGTTCATCTTGTTTGGGCCTCTCTGTGCTTCCTCAGTGTGTATGCCTATTTCCTCTGCTAGGTTTAAAAAGTTTTCCATTATTGTGTCTTCAAATAAGTTTTCAATTTCTTGTTCTCTTTCTCACTTCTCCTGGTACCCCTATGATGTGAATGTTGGCACACTCAATGATGACCCAGAGGCCCATTAAACTATCCTTATCTTTTAAATTTCTTTTTCTTTTTGTTGTTCTGGTTGGGTGTTTTCCACTACACTGTCTTTTAAATTGCTGACTCAGTCCTCTGCTTCATCTAATGTACTGTTGATTCCTCAATGTAGTCTTCATTTCAGTTATCGTATTCTTCATTTCTGACTGGTTCTTTTTTTTATGTTTTCTATCTCTTTGTTAAAATTCTCACTGAGTTCATTTACTCTTCCCCTGAGTTAATTGGGCAACATTATAACCATTCTTTTGAACTCTGCACCTGGTAGATTGTCTCCATTTTGTTTAGTTCTTTTTCTGTAGTTTTGTTCCAGGCTTTCATTTGCAAGATGTTTCTTTGTCTTCCCATTTCGGCTGACTCCCTATGTTTGTTTCTATGTATTAGGTAGATCTACTACATCTCTTGGTCTTGGTAGAGTGGCCTTATATAGTAAGTATTCTGTGGCACAGGCTCTCTGGTCACCTGAGCTGGGCACTCTAGGTGTGTTCTTTGTGTGGGTTGTGCATAGTTGAGTCTTGATTGCTATTGGGATATCAATGGGAGGAACTGACTCTCAGGCTGATGGGCTGTAATGAATGGCCATGATTACAGTAAAGTTGCAACTTTGCAGGGATTGACTTCATGGAGCAGGATTTACTTTAGCAGTGCTCTAGTGCTTGGTGAGTCCACCCTCTTGTTGTGTCCTTTGTGGAGGTGGTTGAGTGGTGCTTTGGTGTGGTCTGAAGTTGGCCACCAGGAGTGTTGGTTCTGGGACCTTTTGGAAGGGACTCTGGTGCAGGCCAAGGTTAGCTGCTGCTTGTCTACAGCCTGGGGTCACCTGGTATGCACTACAAAGTAATCTGCAAATGGTTGCCACTTGTGCTAGACTTGGAAGTGCTTGGGAGATGCTAAGGTGTGAACCAAGGCTGGCTGCCACCAGTGCTGGGCTTGGGGCTGCTTAACAAGAGGTATGGGGCATGCTGAGGCTAATCACTGCTCTTTGAGACATTTTAGGACAGTGTCCATCAGGGGTTGAAACAAGCTGTTTATATGAAACTGCCACTGGAAGTGTCTTGGGTGAGTCCACGATTTGGGTGAGGAAGGGTCTCTAGGAATCATTAGGGTGAAGCACATAGTGCTAGCTGGGTTGATGGAAACTCACACTTGGCTCCTGCCTATGTCTGCAGGCTGAGCGTGGGAGGGCTCAACAAAGGAGCAACAGTATCTACAACATCTCTCTCTGGGAGAAAGCTGTCCCTTCAGCCCTCTCCTGAAACCAGATAGCTCAGTTTTTTGCCATATGTCCCTGATGCTTTTTGAACTGCTGCTCTAGTGTGGAGCTCAGAGCAAGTGAGTCTGTCAGCAAGTAAGTCTGGGTGTGGGCTCTTTAAGAGGAATGTCTGGGTCTCCAGCAGCTCTCTGTCTCACTCAGCCATAATCCCTGTTGTTTTTCAGAGCCAGAAGTTATGGAGATTTCTCTTTCTCTCACTGGAACTCTGGACTGGGGTGCCTGATGTGGGGCTGGCACTCCTACCTCCTCAAGGAGTACCTCCACAGCTGAAATGTCCCTACAGGTTCTTAACCACCACATGTGGGTGTGAGACCAGCTCAATTGGAGTCTCTGCCCCTCCTACCAGTCTTGATGTGGCTTCTTTTTCTACCCTTAGTTGTAGGATTTCTGTTTAGATGATCTTTAGGAGGTTCTCAATTATGGTTGTTCTGTATGTTTTAGGGGAGTACCTACTCCATTTGTCTACTCTGCTTTCTTGACTGGAAGTTCTATTTATTATTTCTAATAGTGATTATTTCCTTCCATTAGTCTTACAAAGGATTTGTTCATTTTTATTGGATTATTTTCTGCTTTATATTTTCTTCCTTCCATTTACATTTTGATCTTTCAAGTTGGATTCTTTGTTTATTAAATTTATTCCTTGGTTTTCTAATATAAATTATCATCTTATACATTTTCCTCTAAATATTGATTTAGCAGAATTCCACAATTTTGTTATGCTGTAGTTTCATTATTGCTCAACTTTATGTATTTTTAACATAATTATGATTTATTTGATTCATAAATTATTTCAACTGTAGTTTAATAATTTTTAAAATTTTTGTTATTGATTTTTAACACAAAGATATATGAGAAATTCTAATATCAAAAAGTTTTAAATTTATCTTTTTGTTGTTAATATTTAATTAATTTCAATAATTTTTGATATTTGAATTACAGCCTTGTTGATTAATTTTCATAAGTGTTACATATTTGCTGAAGAAAGATTTGTATTCTCTACTTATTGTGTTAACATGCTAGCTATGTGTGTTTAACTTAGTTACTTGTATTGCTCAAACTTTGTATATGAATACTGTCTATTTTTCTTGATATATCTAATGATGATGATGGTTTGATTTTTTCTTCTCGTCCTTTCTATTCCTGCTTATTATATATTAGATTATGTTATTATGCTTACACAACTTTGAATTATTATTATTTTCTTTGATATTTAAACTTCTAATGTTTAATAGGTATTCTTTGTTAATGCATTATGACTTAAAGTCTATTTTGTCTGTTATTAATATGACTACACATTTGTATTGTCATATACCCTGTGGGTATAATTTTCTCATTCTTTTAATATTATTTCTTATAATACTTATGACTTAGAAATGTTTCTTCTGAATAGCATAAGGCTAGCTTTCCTTACAGGTTTTATCTAGTCTGAAAATCTTTATCTTTTAATTCTTTTTTTTTCCTTTACTCTTTTTATTTAGTTTCAAGTATACGGTACATTGGTTAGACATCTATATAGTTCATAAAATGGTCCCTGCAATTGCACCCTCCCTCCCCTGAACCTTCACCTAGCCAATGTATTAATGCTAACTGCATTCCCTATGCTGTGCTCCCCATCTCTGTGATCATCTATCAGCTACTAATTTGTACTTCTTTAGCCCTTTGCTCCATTTTCTCAGCTCCCCAAGCCCCCTTCCCCTCTGTCCGATACCAGATTGTCCACTATATTTGTGAGTCTGTTTTTGATTAGTTTGTTCTTTTTATTCTTTAGATTCTGCTATAATTGAAATTTTACAGCATTTATCTTTCTCTATCTGACTTAAATACCTTCTAGGTATGTCAAAGCAATATCTTTTTCCATCTCCTTCCTTTTTATATGTAAAAGTCTTGTTTTCTTATCCGTTCAGCCACTCTGTCTTTTGGTTGGAGCACTTAATTCTTTTCCATTTGCTGTACTTGTTGATAGGAATGTAGTTATTTTTTATTCCTGTTTTTGATGCATGTTTTTTCTTCTTAAAGAAGTCCCTTCAACATTTCCTGTAATACTGGCTTGGTGGTGATAAATTCCTTTAGCTTATTTTTGTCTGGGAAGCTCTTTATCTGTCCTTCAACTCTAAATGATAGCTTTGCTGGAAAAATTATTCTTAGTTGTATATCCTGGGTCATCATCCTGTCAAATATTTTTTGCCCAGCCCTTCTGTTCTGTACAGTTTCTTTTGAGAAATCAACTGCTAGTCTTATGGGTTTTCCCTTACATGTAATTTTTGTTTTTCTCTTGCTGATTTTAATATTATTTCTTTGTATTTAACCTTTGGTATTTAAATTATGATGTGTCTTGGTGTGAGCCTCTTTGGGTTCCTGGATTTTGAGACTCTGTGAGCTTCCTGGAGTTTTATGTTTATTTCTTTCACCAGGTGAGGGAAGTTTTCCATCATAATTTCTTCAAACAGCTGTTCAACATCTTGATTTTCTTCAGTAACGCTGATCAGATGAATATTTGGAGCCTTAATAGTGTCTCATATCCTCTTTAAATTATTTTTATAGTCTTGGCATCTTTTTTCTTGCCATTCTGATTTAGTGTCCTGATTGACTTTTCTGTCCTCTAGATATGGCATTCAATTCTCTTCTTTATTCACCCTGTTTATTTCATTTAATATATTTCTCATCTCAGATAATGTGTTCTTCATTTCTGACTGGTTCTCTTTTTTCATTTCCATTTCCATTTTTATGTTTTTTATTTCTTTATTGAAGTTCTCACTGAATTTATCTACACTTCCCAAAAGTTGATTGAGCTTCTTTATAACCAGTGTTTTGAGCTCTGCATCTGTTAGATTACTTGACTCCATTATATCTGGATCTCTGTTCTCTCATATGGTTTCTGCTTCTTTTTTATTGCATTTTGGCTGGCTGCCTTTCTGTGTCTGTTTCTATGTACTAAGCAAAGCTCCTAAGTCTCCTGGACTTATTAGTGTGGATTTTTGAAGTAGGTATCCAGTAGCACAGTTCTGAGAGAGGTTCAGCTGAAGGCCAAACTTAGACCAAGCCTCTACACCTCCAGGACCACCTGTTAAGATTCAGCAAGCAATTCACAGATGCTGTGTTTATAGTTGCCTCAAAAGGCCACACAAGAAACCAAGGCCAGCTGCCTCCAGTGTGAGTCTAGGTGCTGCTTAACAAGGAGCACCTGAGTCTCTGAGGTGATTCCAGGATATAGCTTGGGTGGAGGTGTGAGTTGGGGGAGGCAGGGTTTCAGAGAATCCTCTGGACAGAGCAACCTCTGTTAACCAGTTTGATGACATCTGGGCTATGGACGTACTGTGTCCATGCACTGGGAGTGGGGAGGGCTTAACAGGGAACAATGAATACACCGGCATTTCTGTACAGAGTGAGTCTCACCTCGGCCCTCACTCCAACAATGTTCCCTGCAAGTCCCTAGTACACCCTGGGCTCAGCTGAATGGGCACTGGTGCTCAGAGTGGGCAGGTCCGTCACTGCAAAAATCCACTCGCGGACGTGACTCCGTTAAGAAGCTTTTGCCGCTGCTGCAGCCTCCATCTTACTCAGCTGCTCAAGACCGAGTAGCCCTGTGTCCTCGCTCCACTCTACCTTCTACTGTTGCAGGGTGCTTTCTTGGATTTCTCCCTAGTTGTATGGCTTATTCCTTTAGATCCCAGGTGATTTTTCCTTTCTACTGCTCCTTGTTTTCGTCATAATTTTGATTTGGTCACCAGAGGGATGAACAGAGCATGTATCATCTATGCCATTTTTTCTCTCTCTTTTAATTCTTAAATTTAGTTATTTTGCATTTAATTGTCATTATAGTAACATTTATTTCTATCACTGTGTGGTATATGTGCTTTCTGTGTATTTTACATTTTCTTGTGCTTTTTTTCTCCTTTTATTTTTCCCTTTTGATTGAGCACACATCCTTGTTGCACCTTTTCCTCTCTGCTCTTTTGGAACTGATTAAGTCTATGTTTTCCTTCTGTTAATGGTTACCTTAAAAAATTTAAGATGTTTACTGTCATTATCCTTCTCCTAAATAATACAAGGACTGCATAATAAACCAACTGCAACCTCACGTCACTTTGATATATTATTGTGGATAAGTGTTTTAGATTTATTGTGTTTCTCCACCCAAGTCTTGGTAAACAGCATTGTTATTGTCTTACACAGTCAATATTTGAGTTAATTTACCTTTATATTTACCACTTTATTTTTATTTATTCTTACATCTAGAACCTTCTATCTGACTGCTTTCATTTGTCTATAGGATAACCTTTACAATATCATTAAATGAAGGTCTTTTGGGTACAGTATTCAATTTTTGTTCAATTGTTTTTCCTTTTTTTTTAATTTTTATTTTAACTCCTTTTAGAAAAATATTTTTACTGGATAAGCAGTTATTTTCTCTCAGCATATTCAAAATATTATTCTACAGTCTTCTGACTTTCATTTGCTATTTGTCATTCCTTTATTAATTATCTGTCTTTTCTCTCTGAAGGTTTTAAAGATAGTTTTTTTTTCTCTTAGGTATTGTGAATTTTCATAATGATCGTTTTAAGTGTGGATTTTATTTTTACCCTACTTGAGATACACTTGTTTTTATAAGTAGTAGTTGTCTTTTATCAGTTTCAAAGTATTTCCTTCATTATTTTTTTCAAATACCATTTCCTCCCATATCTCATTTCACTCTTTCTGTGCCTCTAATTAGACAAATATTAGATGTCTGCCTTCTATCCTCCATGCTTTCTAATCTTCCTTTGTTATTTCCTGGCTCACTGTGTTTCTATACTGCATTATAGAAAATGTCTTTAGATCTAGCTTTCATTTTATTAAATATCTCTTCAGCTTTGAAAATTTTTCTGTTAAAACCACCCATTGGGCTCTTTATTTAAATTGTTATACATTTTTAGTGCACCCTGTTTCTTTTGTCAAAATGGTTTGGATGTCTTATCAATGCCCTGTTTTATTTCTAAAACCTGTTAAATACACATATTTTATATTCTTGCTGGTAATTCTAAATATGAAGTTAGTGAGAATGGGTTGCCTGTTATTACTGCCAATTACCACTCAGAAAGCCTGTTCTTCTTGTGTATTTGTTTGATATTTGACTGTGAAATCAGAATCCTTGTAAGTTCATCTGTGGAGATTCTGTAAAGCTTGTGTTGAATATTTGCTCCTACTTATTATCAGAGATTTATATTATAAAATGAGCTTTTTGCTTGAATTTTTTTAGACCCCCAGGTAGTGTGAATTTATACTGTGATTTAAAAACAGGGCTTTAAAATCAACTCTCAGGATAGATTTTTTTCCTCCTTCTCTCAGTGCTATAATTCATGACAGATGTGTTTTATGGTTTCCCCCATAGTGGGTGTAGATGTGTATAAGGAAGAATGTGTGGTATGTAGGTTTATTTCTTGTTTACTCATACTCAAAAGTGATCAATTTTCATAAGTGTTATATATGTGCCTAAGACAGATTTGTATTCCCCACTGGTTGTGTTAATGTGCTAGCTATGCATATTTAATTGTTTGCTAGTTGCATTACTCAAATTTTGTATATGAATACTGAATGTGTTCATATACACTCAGGTGTACAGCACTTCTCGTTCCAGCTAATGGAATTAGACTCTTACTTTGGCAGACTCTAGGCTTTGTATCTTGATCTCCGAGTTCTCCAAAATCATGAATGAATACTCCATGTCCTCAAAGAGAAAGGTTGCTTCTATGCTTGACCTAATTCTCTAGATTCCAGATTTTACTGGGCTTTGGCATTTGCAGTATTCCTAGTTCTGTGTAAGATAGCCAACAAATTAAAAAATAAACTTTCATTATTTTGTCCACCATTTTCAGTGGTATTTTTCCTCACTATTTGGAGGGGTAGTCAGTGCCTCTATTCTGTCACAGAATCTGAAATACAAATCTTAAAATGGGTCTTAGTTGAGCCTTTACCATGTACAAGACACTGTGGAAATCATATTAAATGAATCTAAATAACATCTGATATCTGACCTCAGAGAGCTTAGACCCTATCTGATAAGTGATAGGAAGCATACCTGAAGCAATTAGGGAACAGCATAAGACAGGCTGCTAATTTATGAGGTCTGCATAGTGAAAACAAGCACTGTGAGGGTTTGGAGTGAGCAGGAGTCTCCTCAGACTAAACTGGAAGAAACGAGCTTGAAACACATGGAGGATCTCTATAGGCAGAATGACAAGAAGAGAGAATATTCCCAGTTTGGGCAAGGACAACGTGGAAGGCATTAAGAGGGAAAATTCATGTGACAGCCTAGCTTTAATAGTGAGTTTTTCAGTAGTAGGGGCTGAATGTAAGTTGCTAATTGACATAAGCCCAGATTTAAGGCCAGAGTGGGATTGTGGGTATAGGTGACAGACAGACTGAAGAATCTGGGTCTGGCTTATACTTATAGGCCACTGGGAGGAGCTCTGGAGTAAGAAACCCACAGGAAGGGCGGACCAAAGCTGAGTACACACTCTGGTGACCCATGAGTCAAATCACGCCTATAGGTGTTCTTTAATGTTGGACCATAGACTGCTTAAAACATTGGATTGCTAGTTTATTTAACAATCAGAAACTTTCACATTAAAGATCCAGGTGTCATCTTCTCTTGAATGGTTAGACCCAGGACTTGAGGTTTTCTGGGCAGCACCTGGCTAGATAGAGCAGCAACTACTTCTTTGAATGGGGCAGATGTTCAATCCATCTCTCTAGTCCTTACCTTCATGATTGTTGGGCAAGTAGTAGTTTCCAGGCATTTCCATGGCTCTTGTTCTATGCAAATTTTAAATTGTAAAATATTTTTATACACATATCTCCATTAGAAGTGTGAAGATGAAAGGTAGACTGATGCGGCAAGTGTTTCAAGAAAAGTGTGACAGAACATTGTTTCTTTACCCAAGTGAAATCTATTCCTGTCCATTAAACACAAAGAAGTACCTAGGCCTAAACATTACATCTTCAAATATGGTTCTATAAAAAAATCTGCTTAACTTGTTTATATGTACTCCATTTCACTGGCTCCTCCTGAATGAGAAGGTGAAGAACTGGAAATAGTGGGGCAAAAAGGGTTGAGTCAATTCTTAAAGTGTCTGATAGACCTATGTAAGAGTGGTGTCTGTCTTTGAAGATAAGATAGAAGCACTAATGACTGGTGAACATAAATAATGATTCCCCAGTAGATAGGATGAAATTGTCACTGTGGACATCTCTCCCATATAGGGCCTGTCAGCAGACAGTGCTTACTTCCAAGAACAGGCCAGAGGGGGTGAAGCCAGATCCCTATTTCAGAGCTTCCTTGTTCCTCACCCACTGGATTTCTCAGGATAGCTGATTAGAGGAAAGGGTCATCTACATGTGCTGGGGAGATGGGAAACCTGGGGTGGGGAGGATTCTGGAGATTTGTGTGTACACAATTTCCTGAAAAGGTAAAAGATTGCACAATTGCAGGTGGGTTGTCTCTGGAAGATGTCACATGTCTAGATCTGGGACTTATATTAGGAAAGTGGGGTGGAGGTGAAGTTTTTCTCCACTTTGCAAACTTCTTGTGACATTATTTTGATATTAAACATTCACAGAGAAGCTTCCCTTAACCACAACAGGAAGGATAGAAAGGATCCCTGTCTACAACAGGAAGGTGTTTTTTAAAGGGAAAGAGAGGAAGGGAGTTTGTGTTTCTTTGTGCCATAGCCCTGGGAGTCACTATTGCTGTCATGCCAGTGAACAGACAGGGAATCTGGGGACTGGGCAGGACTCTGTAAGCACAGCCCACCTAGATGAGACCTCTCTAACCCCCAAATACTTATTCTTTCTCTTTCCCCATTCTACCTCCCAAGGGATATGCAGACCAAACTTAGCACTTGAAAAATTGATAGACATTTTGGCTTGCCTGCTAAGAAGCATGATTAAGTTTTTTTTCTTCATCTTCTTCTTCTTCTTCTTTTTTTTTTTTTAAATATATATGGGAGAACTGCCCCAAGCTACTAAAACATTGCCTTTTTCTCTTTTTTTTTCTTCCAAATGTGTTTTCCTTGTAGCTGTGTGGGCACACATTGAAATATGAGTGTTTACCTTTCAGAGCATCATCCTTGGAAAAGAGGAAAGAGGAAGAGTGAAAGGCACAATTGAAAATGAAATATATTTAATAGAGAAGTAATTATTTTAATTAGCTTGTTTTAATTTGAAGACTCTTCTGGTTTATGAATGTATTATTTGGGAATCCAGGAAAAGCCTCCTGACTGGCCTATTGCAGCTTATGGGACACATTTCACAAGAACAAATGTCTTTAATTGCGAGTGTAAGCGTTAAAGTAGTTTATAATTAGTGACAGTCTTAGGAAATCAACGAATGTGAGATCTCCACCTCTGTGTTTGTTTATGTATTTATTCTGGGGGTGAATTACTGGGAGGTTGGGAGGAGGAAGGGAGTTTGTGTTTATTGGACACCTACTGACTGCAAATCACTGCCCAGAGCTCTGCACAAAGTTAATCTCTCTTAATTTTTTACAATTTTGTTAAAAGCCTGAAGCTTCTGAAAGTATTTCTTTGTGGTTTTAATTTGCATTTCCCTGATGACTAATAATATGTGCTTATTGAGTATTAATATATCTTATTTTCTTAAGCATCTGTTCAAATCTTTTGCACGTGTTTATGGAGTTGTTTCTCTTCTTACTATTGTTATGAGTCTTCATATATTCTACAAACAAGCCCATTGTCAATTGTTTTACAAATTAAGTTTTACAAATACTTTCTCCTATTTTGTAATTTGCCTTTCATGTTCTTAGCTGTCTTTTGAATAATGAAATTTTTGTTTTCATGAAGTTCAATATATATGTTTTGTTTCCTTTATGATTTTTGTTTTTGTGTCCTCTTAGGAATTCCTTGTTTACTCCAAAGTCATGAAGATATTCTCCTATACTTTCTTTCAGAAGCTTTAGACTTTTAACATTTGCATTTAGGACAGCCACCTTCAGCAACCACCATTCTGATCAGTCAGCAACTATCAACATTGAAGCAAGAACTTCCATCTGCAAAAATGACTTGCTGGTGGCTCAGATGATGGTTAGTAGTTTTTAACAATAAAGTATTTTTTAAATAAAAAGAATGCATTTAGGTCTACGATACCTCTTGAATAAATTTTTGTCTATAATGTGAGGTAAGGGTCAAGATTAATGTTCTCTTTATGGATATATAGATGTTTCAATATTTTGGCTCTTTTGTTGAAATTGATTAATCATATGTGTGTGTTTATTTTGAGACTCTTCTATTTAATTGATAATATTGACTATTCTTGTATCAATACCACACTGTCATATTATATCTTTAAAGGCACTTTTGAATTCAAGAAGTGTGTATTATCCTACTAAGTCCTTTTTTCAAGATTGTTTTGTCTCATAGGTCTTTTTTTTTCTTTTACATTTTGGAGTCAGCTTTTCAACTTCTACACAATAGCCTAAAAAGATTTCAAGTGGACTTTCACTGAATCTATATAAATTCGTGGAGAATTGACATCATCTTCAATATTTACTCTTCTAATCTATGGCCAATGCATGCCTCTGCATTTATTCAGGACTTTAATATTTCTCACCAATGTTGTATGTTTTGCAGTGTGAAGCTCTTATTTTACTCTATTCTTAAGTATTTTGTGTTTCAGATGCAATTTATAAGTGATATTTTAAAATTTCACTTTTCATTATGTAACAGGGTTCAATCAGAGAAGCAGCATCAATACATAGAATATAATATAGAATAAAGAATTAATTATAGTTATTAGATAGTATGTGGTTATGGAAGTTTGTTAAACAGTCTGTTAGGGCTGTTACCTTTGTGTCTGATACAGGGCTTCAGGTATGCTGGGCGGGTGGAAGATGGATATTGAATGGGAGAAACCTAGGACAAACCAGACCTGTAATACCAAAATGGAATTGTGTCTATCTCTCACTACTTCTGCTATGGATTAAATTGTGCCCCACCATTCCAATTCATATGTTAAAGTCTTAACCTCCAATGTGACTATTTGGAGATAGGGTTTCCTATAAGATAATTAAGGCTAAATGAGGTCATAAATGTGGGGTCCTAATGCAACAGGTTGATGGCCTTATAAAAAGAAGAGAGAGGTCTCTCTCTCTCTGCCATGTGAGGTCACAATGAGATGACGATCAATCAATCTGCAAACCAGAAAGAGTCCTCACCAGAAACCAACCATGCTGGTACCCTGATCTTGGACTTCCTTGCCTTCACAATCATGAAAAATAAATTTCTTTTGCTTAAGCCACTCATTCTATGATATTTTGTTATAGCAGCCTGAGCTGACAAAGACAACCTCCTATATGATGTCATCTTTATGGCATCTTTATGATGCCAGTGGCTTGTAGGATAAGCTAATGTCTTTTACCATGCAGCTGCTTACTCAATTGGCCCAGATTTGTAAAAGCTTAATGAACATTTTGGGTAAGAGCTGGAGAAATTGTAGGCAGCTGCTGTTCCCTCCAATGAGATGGGCCAGTAGATAAATAGCAACATATGTAAGCTGTAACAGCCCCTGCCCTACCTTATATTTCTGAATGTAGAAGTGATAACTCTTTCACTTCCATCTTCAAAATAACAAAAAGTTCTCTTGTGGCCACTCTAATTAGCTTAGCTAATTTGACACTGTACAAAGCTAACACACAATGTTTGCTGCTAGTAGGTAGAAATACAATTTTGGTTTTTATATTGACCCTTTATCCTATGACTTTTATAAACTGACTTCTTTGAACTTTCTGTTGATTCTTTTGGACTTCACATGCACAACCATCCCATCTTGCCAGTTCATAAATTTTTATCTTTTCTTTCCAATAAGTATGGCCTTTATTTATTTTTCTTGTCTTATTGCACTAGGTAGAACCCCTCACCTCCACCCAGTACAATGTTGAAGAGGTTTATGCTGCTCTAATAGATTGTGCAAATGTCTGTGTAAAATTGCTATTATTTCTTTCATAATGTTTGATCTACTTTACCAATTATCTGGGCCTGGACATTATGATTATGAATTTAACTTCTTAATATAAATATCTGTATTTTAATAAATATGTTATATATTTGTATATAAATATGTCATTTTGTTATGGCTATATTATGCATATATGTCATATACAAATGTCTTAATAAATATGTCCATTAAAATACATTACTTCTTTTGTCAGGTAAATTATGGTTTCAAAAAATGTCAACTTTACTGAAATAGAGTTAGCCATAACATTCCTTTATTATGTTTTAAATGTATTTGGGAAAAGTAGGGATATCTATTCTGTCATTCCTGAAATTCACAATTTGTGCTTTATCTCTTATTTTTTTCTGAATAATTTTTGTAAGAGATTTATCAATTTTATTATTTAGAGTGTCTTTTAAAAGTTATAATAGTTTTTTATTTGTCTCTTATATTTGATTTATTTTTGTCCTTTTTTAATATTTATTTTTGACAATAATTGTATATATTTAAGGTGTACAATGTGATATTTTGATATATGTATACATTGTGAAATGATTACAACAATCAAACTGATTAACATTTTCATCATAGTCACCTTTTTGTGTGTGTGGTTATGACACTTGAGATTTACATTCTTAGAAAATTTCAAGTATACATTATGTTATTGTTAACTATAGTCATCATGCTATATCTTAGGTCACCAGACTTTTTCATCTTATAACTGAATGTTTGTACCCTTTTATCAATATTGCTCCTTTGCCCCACTTCCCAGCCCCTAATATCCACTCTTCTACTCCTAGTTACTATAAATTTGACTTTAAAAAAAATGTATTAGATTCCACTTATAATTAGAAAATGTGATATTTGTCTTTCTTTGCCTGGCTTATTTCACTTAGTATAAGTTCATCTATGTTTTCACAAATGACAAGATTTCTATCTTTTTTAAGGTTGAATGATATACCATTGTATATTTATATACTACATTTTCTTAATCTTTTCATTTCTTGAAAGACACTTATGCTGTTTTCATATCTGGGCTATTGTGAATAATGTCGCAATGAACATGAAAGTGCAAATACTTCTTCAAGAGTCTGTTTCCATTTCCTATGGATATATACCCAGAAGTGGATCATATGATAGTTCTATTTATTTTTTTTTGAGGAAATTCCATACTGTTTTCCATAATGCTGGGAAAAATTTACATTCCCCCCAACAGGGTAAAAGGTTTCCCCTTTCTCTATATCCTCACAAACATTTATCTTTTGACTTTTTTATAATAGCTATTTTAACAGATGTGAAGTAATATCTTATTATGGTTTAATGATGATCAATAATGTCGAGTAGCTTTTAATATACCTTTTGGTTATTTGTATATCTCTTTGGATAAATATCTATTTGGTTCCTTTGCCCATATTTTAATTTGGTTTTTATTTTATTTACTTTTTGATATTGAATTTCTTTCATTGATATTTTATAGTTTTTAGTGTTTAGATCTTTTACTACTGTGATTAAATTTATTTCTAAGTATTTTATTCTTTTGATGCTATAGCAAATGGAATTGTTTTCTTAATGTCTTTTTTGGATAGTTCATAGTTAATATATAGAAATGCAACTGATTTTTGTATATTAATTTTATATCCTACAACTTCACTGAATTCATTTATTACAGTTATATGTCACTTAACTATGAGGATATATTTTGAAAAATGTGTTATTAGGTGATTTCATCCTTGTGCACATATCATGGAGTGCACTTACACACACCTAGATGGTATGGCCTAGTGTACCCTGAGGATCTATGGCATAAACTATTGCTCCTAGGCTACAAGCCTATGCATCAAGTGTTGTACTGAATACTGTAAGCAATTATAACAGTGGTACATATTCATATGTCTAAACATATCTGAGCATATAAAAAGTACAGTAAAAATATGGTATAAAAGATAAAGTGTGTGTGGGAGGGTGCACCCACATGTATATGCATGCTTGGGAGCAGCAGAGAAAAGGCTATGAAGGGAGGTACCATCAGGGAGAGAGTAAACATCAAGAGGAGGGAAAAAGGAAGGATGAGAGGGAAGGAAGAAAAGGGGAAAGAAAGGGAGAGTGCAGATTGAAAGAGACCCAGAGAGATAATGCTTGAGATGAGAAATAATAAAAGGGAGAGGAGTAAAAGAGAAAGAGAAAGAGAGAGAGAGGTATGGGAAAATAGAAAGAAAAATGAAGGGAAGGAAGTTTGTGCAAATGAGGGTGTGTGCTTGTCCATATGTGCAGGAGTGGGCCTGGGTGGGCAGGAGTCAAGCTTCTGGGCTCCCCTCTTCCCGATCCCACTCCTCTGGCTCCACAAAAAGCAGGTGGACCGTATGTTGAGCCTCTTCATCTATTTAAACCACCCAGAAATAACAGTGAATTCAACATTGTAGTTGGGTCCAGCCTTTTCTTTCAATATTGCAAACAAACTTTTTGCTTTGGCCATGATCATCATGGTGCTGAGAGGGATATTCTTTTGTATCTAGTGTTCAACCCAGATCATTAGAAATTTCTCCATGTCTGGTGATTCATTATAATCTTATGGGACCACCATCATATATGTGGTACATGATAGTATTTTTAACAGTTTTTTTTAATGTAGTCCTTAGGGTTTTCTATATATATAATGCCATCTGCAAACAGAGACAATTTTAGCTCTTTTTTTTCCAATTTGGGTGCATTTAATTTTTTTCTTGCCTAATTTCTCTGACCATCAGACATCATCAGACCACTTCTGAGCCTTATATAGCACTGGTCATGATTTGGCTAGTAACCATCAGGACCAAGGGGGGGTGACAGTGAAATTTCAAATCAAAAGGGGCAGTGATAGCAGAGGGAGGAGGCCAGGCCCATACACCCAGGAAGATGAGACAGGTGAGGGCTATGATCTAGGTGGGAAAACAAAGACCAGGAAACCAGATCGAAGCCTAGAAACCCAAGAAAATGGATCAGAGATGGAGGTAAACATGATAGTTAACAAGAAAAGTCACCACCTAGACTAATGTTTCTCAACCCTGGCCACACATTACAATTACCTGGAGAATGCCTTGTGTTTTATCACCTCCCATATATATATATATATTTTTCAGTTTATTTCAGGAGAACTTCTATCCCCAACTCCAATTGAAAATTTCTTATCTAACACAATGCAGAAATGAACCAGCTAGTCTATTAATCTATGTAAAGTTTAAAGAGCATTTTTCCATAATAGATTCAAAATAATTAAATTGCTGGTTAAAGGACAGGAACATTAATATTTTAATAGTTTTTACAAATTGTCCACCAAAATGCCAAGGTCAATAATGATCTCCATATTCTATTTCCCAAATTTAAAGAATATTTTACTCAACTTATTTAACTTCTAATAGCATCTTATCCAGTTAGTCTTCCTTCTCTAAATTCTTTTCTTCACTTCCATGGCACCATTCTCACTTTAAAGAATCTTAATATCTCTATATCATCTATCTCATCTCTCTCTCTCTCTCTCTCTCTCTCTCTCACTCTCTCTCTCTCTCTCTCTCTCTCTCTCTCTCTCTCTCTCTCTCTCTCTCTCTCATTTATCAGCTCATTTTTAGCATTTAGTGCTAGCTTCTCTTCTAGACTTCTCAGTATTTGGGTGTTCCAGAATCTCATCTCTGTCTTTCTCTCCTGTCCTCTTCTCTTCTGTCCTCTCTTCTGCTGTCCTCTCTTCTATCTCCACTTTCCCCCTCCTTTTCTCTCCCTTTACTCCCCTTCCTTTCCTTATCTTTATCTTCTCTTTTTTACTTTTACTCATGTATTAGGAGATCTAAGCAATACATATAACTTTAAATACCATTCATACATTTCTGAGACCTGAATCAGTTGGGATAACACAGATTCTCCACATTAATGAACAATTTCAAATTTCATTATCTTATTATGACTAAGGTTTACTTTCTCATGCCACAGATACAAAATATATCAGTAGGCATTTTTCCTCATTGTTGAAGTCATTATCTTGACAAGAGCCCCTACCGGCTGGGAAAAGAAATGTGGTGATTGAACGTTGTCTCCTCTGAAAGCTTCTGCCCTGAAAGTGAGATCAGCCCTATTATTTTTCCATTTTCCAGGTGAGAAATTAAGTCTTCAAGCTAAAGCATGCGATAGAGTTGGGTTATTAGTCCATAGATATATTACTATCACTAGCTTATGAATGAGAGAAATAAGGCCCGTACAGGTTGGAGTACTTGCCTAGGATCACACCGATCTCAAAATAAGATAGATAATGCAGATCTGGAACTCTGCTGGGCATCCAAGCCCACACCTCCAATCACACTCCGCCATCAACCACTGGAAGTCTCACTCCTGATTGTGAAGGAATCATTATTGTCTTCCGTGAACATCAAGTTATACTGGAGAGAGTAAGTTATAAACGACAGCTAACATGCACTAGTCTCTCACAGGAGTTAGTTCATTTGATCCTTGTAAACAGCACTGCAGAGTAGATGTTATTGTTATTCACATTTTAGATTGAGGAACCGAGAGCAAAAATAAGTACTTGGCTGAAGGCCACACAACAAAGGGATGTGGAGCTGGGACTTGGGGCTGGGTAGATGGCCCCTGACCTCATTACACTTCAGATTCAACCATAATGTGCTTTTCTAATCAGGACACATTAGCTGTTGAGATCCATATCCTACCTCAACACTAAATGATACCTTAGGACTGCCATGCCAGATGGGACAGTCTTATAGGCTTGGTAGGTATAAAGATAGAGGAACTGCTCTGGGAGGGAGGCCTGGGCTGAAATCCCTTGGTGGTCAGTTTTGATATACAGAGACCCCTCCTCCCAAGGAAGTATATACTTTGCTGGTACAAATTGGGAGAATTGTGTTGCAGGAACAGCAGGCTGCAATGACACATAATTCTATATCCTAAATTGATGGCTACCAGGTTTTGTTGTCATGTGAAGCAGGACACTTTTGCAACCTGGAGAAGAAAGCCTCCTGGGCTCCCCACCACTTATGTGTTCAACCTCTTAAGCCAGCAGGATCCTGCCTCCTTTGGCAGCAACGTCCCCTCTATGCTACATCATACTGAGACTAGCAAGCTTTCTACAACCTGCCTCTTCTTTCCCTCATTTTGTCTCTATACTGCTATGGAGTCTTGTTTTCTTCATCCTGAAGCAGAGCCCTGTTTCCACCTTTATACCACTGCCACTGACCCATTTTCTTCCCACTGTGTGACTTTGCTTCAGGGCACAGGAAAAGAGTACACACTTTGGGGTCAGAAAGATTTAGGTTGAAACCTTGACCTTGTTACTTAGTGAGTGACCTTGTGTGTGCTACTTCAATTCTCCAGCCTCAGTTTCTACATCTATAAAATTGAGTCACATCTACCTTGTAGAAAGGAAACAGAGTCTCTAGTACAAGTGGCTGGTTCCCAAATGGAGAAATAGTGATCTTTTAATCCACAATTTACTGGCCAATTACCATATAGCAATTACACATGTGTATTTGCATGCAAATGGATATATTCATATTATATCTATTTAGGGGGGTTGTATATTCACACATGCCACTGCCAAAATGGACAAAGAAAATGTTCCTTCTTTTCCGCAACCTAGCTAATGAGCTTCCACCTGGCCTGCTAGTGTGACCAAAAAACAAAACAAAACCTGCCAACTAAAAAAAATGATCTAAGTTTCTTTGGTTTTAGTGTGTCTCTGGTTTAAATGTATTCTTTAGGTCACTGCTAAGATTCTCAGTGTCCATTCTGCCCATTCTCTATCTCAAGAAGGGGGTCTGTATGTGTGAAGGGCTTCTGTGTCCTTGTGGTGGAGGAAGGAGCTCATGTGCTGTTCTCTTTGTGTTAACCAGCCATTATCCTTTTGGCCACTGCCACTATTGTAGGCATGTGCTGTTGTTCAAGGTCTTTTTCTCATGGGATGCTCAAGGTGGGTACCGCCTCTGCTTACACCAACCTAAGTATTCTCCCATGCTGGGTACACTCCTGAGATCTGGTTGTGACTCCCCATAGTAACCCTTTATCCCAATAAGTTAACCAGAAGCATTGTGGCCTGCCTTCTACATGCCCACACTAAATGGTAAGAAACTGTGGTTGCTTCTCACCCCATGTAAAAATTTCAGTGTGACCAAGGGAAAGGAAACAGAACATAGAAAGCTTCCTTGGGACCTTAATTTCAGGATAGGCAGGGGTTAGGAGAGTTTGGAGACATGACCTATTTTTTAAAAGTTTATTGAGGGAAGCCAGCAAAACTCCCTTCTACCAAAGAGATTCTAAAAATAATAAATGCCTTTTTATCCAATGGGGTCATGTAAATTTTTTATTCCTTTTGGAGTAAAGCAAGCATGTGAATTCCCAGCTCCTTTTAATCTGTCACTCACATATCATATGTCAAGGGACTGGCACTGAAGAGAGAATTACATAATGAGTGAGTGGAAGACATTTTATTTACTGATATTAGGATGCCTTAAATTACGCATCGTTCATCTGGTTTTTAAAATACAGAGTTCTATTTTTTAGTGGTTGCAAAATATGTCTTGGAAAGCCTATAATTTCTCAGTAAGGAAAAGAAGAACTTTTTGCCTAATTAAGTGGAAGCTACTCTTTTGGTTCTCAAAGTACCACTATTTGGAGATCAGTGACACTTATTTGTGTTTCATTAGTCATTAAACTTGAGGCTGAGTAATAATAATAGTGTCACTCTGACTTTTTTTGCTTGAGAGGTGCCATGAGGCAGATGGATGCTCTATACGAATACTTACATGTGGATATGCCTTATGCTGTGGGGAGGAAATGAAATCTAAATGTGATTTCAGAGGCCCACAACAAGTATGCTCACACAGCAGTGGGAATTGAGGTCTGAAATTTTTCTTCATGGGAACACATTGAGAAGGAAATAAGAGAAAGTAGACGCCCGTGCACAGAGTAACACAGAGTAGCGTTTGTAGTACACCTGTTAGGGACCAGGCGGTGGGTCATATGTTATGAGGCCTGTGTCTTTTATTCCCACAGCAGTACTGGGAGGCTGCAGGGTAGTGGTGGATCTTGTATGGCGGAGACGACTGAGACTGAGATAGGTGAGCTTGAGCCCTGGGTCAGTCAGAGAGTGAACACTGAGCTTCCATGAAAGCCTTGGTTGCTCAGTGCCCATAGGCAGAGCTCATAACTTTCACAGCAATACTCAAGGAAGCCATACTGTTTCATTTTTACAGTGAAGTTTACAAAAATTAATAAAGTCATCCAATTTCTCCAAGTTTATTTCTTTTTCTAGGGTGACAGGGCCTGGATTTTACCTAGTTCTGACTGAGGCCAAGTAAAGCAAGCTTTGTTTTCAGCAAAATCTGTCACAGGACATCAATATGTTAAAAAGTGAATAAAAGCAATATCAACTACATACTCATTTTATGAACTTGTATTGTGAAATTTACTTGTAAAACTAATTGGTGAGAATAATTAGGGTATCTTGACAATTGCAAACATGACAAATAGTTTTATATCAGTTTCAGCATCCAATTTATTTCTTTTATATTATTTAAAATATAGCCAGTTGAAAATATTCAGTTTTTTTTTAGTAACTCTCTTTTTGGTCTCAGGTCATTTAAAACAATCTTAAAGGTTGGAAATTAAATAGGGATAACAGGAATATTTTGTGTCAAAGTTCACTTCCTAATGGTATTTACTTCTTAAAATGTCTATTTCATACTCCTACTGATTTCTCAGTTAAAATAATTTTCATTACTTGGTAGGAAATAATTTAAATATTATATAAAGTTCAATAGTGCAGTTATATGAAATCTCTGATTTCTTACTGCTTCTTTCCCAAATAGAATTGCAAATATGAAAATGGTCAATCCTTTTGTTCTGTTCCAGGTAGATTATAAATGTTGATTTTTGAGTTCTTTCATTACTTTATTTGCTGTTATAAGTATAGTTATGCTGTGACTTTGCACTTCCAGTCTTTAGAGCTCAATGTTGTCACTTTTCACTTGCTGTTGCATGCATGACTACCAAGCCATGTCTGAGCCATACCCAGCATTCAGCTGTGCATATACATGTGTTCAGGGAGCATCCTCAGCAGACATGCAGCTCAGACTTAAGATGACTATCACCGCAGAATGGATCCCTGCCTGGCTGGAGATAAAATTTCAAGTTCAAGTATATGCTTGTAGGTGGTAAGAGAGAAATTTAAACTTGAATTTAACCCAGCTGCCCATGTTGCAGACTTCTTTATGCAAAATTTCATTACATAATATATTTGAGTGTATATGTTTTATTTAAGTTATAACCAAAAATACGTTAAATAGAATGAGAATTAGATGCAAACACATGCAAAAAAACAATGATGTCTTAGGTTTTGAAGAATGAATAGGAGTTCTGTGAAAGGAGAGGAAGTGAAGACCTCACGCGCTATGACTCCTCTGGTCCCACCACCTTCGTGGGTATTGGCTTTCCTGAGTAGGAGAAGCATTGTGAAATATCCCTAAGTTAGTAGTTTCCAGGGAAATTATTTTGAGGCCTACTTCCACATTATTTGCTAATGTGGGAATATAAGAATTTGATGATATTTTATCTATTTTCTAACCTTCAGTTAGAGGACTAAGTATTAAGTGTTGTTTTGTGTTCAGTGCAAAGTGCTATGGGAAAAGAGAAATCTAGGCCCAGGCTTAGTCCTCTTAGAGATCTCTATGGATGTGATCCACACCCATAAAACCAGTGCCAAAGAAGAGGGAGAGTACCAGCTATCCATCCATATGCAAGGGGTTGAGTCAAGAGGTCCCCTCAACAGAGAAATCCATTAGTGTATGTTCCTCAATGCTAGATCTGGGACTGACTGACATTAGATCACTGAGGAAGGGGGGTGGTTTGAAAAGAGATTTTTTTCAATTTCCACATAGAACAACATAATTGGAATAGCTTAACTCTTAATAAAATTAAATAATTTATTTAAATTTTTTTGTCTGCATAACATGTATACATAGGAAGGAAACCAGTGGTACATAAGGGCTTTTAATGAAAAGGAACAGGTCCCCATCTATGCCACCTCATCCTTCTCCACTCTCAGCTCTACTCTGCAGAAGCAATTTTTTCTTTTGCTTTGGATTAAAAAAAACATATTACAATTTCAGCTGGTCTGTGTTTTTGTTTTTGCTTTTTTTTTTTTTTTTACCTCTTCTACTTCTATTCCCTTGTTTTTGGGTTGGTTTACCATCTTATTTTGTTTGTTTGTTTTATATTTTAAAGTGCATATGGTTCATATGTGTTCATAAAGGAGAAACCTATACTCCCTTCATCATATGCTAAAAACTTCTAGCTTCTTGTGTATGTATTTATTGAGCAGATGCACATTCTATTTTCTTAGTGATTTTCTTCTGAAAGCCCAACACACTATATTCTAACACAGACCTGTTACACAGCTGAAATCCTACAATTTATTTTCATTGAACTTTTGTTATTTTGCCCAAGTTTTCCTTTATC
Organism: Eidolon dupreanum; assembly: GCA_028627145.1. Taxonomy (NCBI): domain Eukaryota; kingdom Metazoa; phylum Chordata; class Mammalia; order Chiroptera; family Pteropodidae; genus Eidolon; species Eidolon dupreanum. Next base: position 87,014,498 of record CM053503.1, on the reverse strand, counting down.
TTGAGTTTCATCCTCTCCACCCCCTTTTTGGAGGATTTTAGATAATTTAATCAGAAAGGATATATGTGAGATAAATTTTCTGAATCTTTCTATGTTTGAAAATATATTTTTTGCCTTTCTACTAGATCAATAATTTAGCTTTTGGTTTGGTATCAATTCTTAAGATCTAAATTATTTTCCTTAGAATGTGATGCTATTGTGTTACTTTACATTTGCTAAAGAGAAGTATGATATCTCTGAAGTGTGAAACAATAAAACTCAAGTGCTTTTCAGGCACATTTTCTCCTTTCTCTCAAGGCTTTTTAATCTTCTATTATTCTTGGTATTCTGTAGTTTCATAAAAACATATTGAGGTTGAAATTATTTTTAATGTATTTCTCTCAGTTCCTGATGTACCTTCTCAATTTGACGACTTATGCCTCTCTAGCTCTGGGAAGTTATTCTATTAATTCTTTAAAATTTTAACACCTCTGAGGGGCTGGTCAAGATAGCATAGAAGGTTGATGCTGTGCTCACCTCCTCTCGGGACCACATCAAAATTACAAAGAAACTACAGAACAATCAAAACTGGGAGTCACCTAAGGTCTGGCTGAACAGAAGTTCTACAACTGGGGACATACATAAGAGGTCACCTCGAGACTGGGAGCAGGGGTGGAGATGTAAAATGGGCTGTGCACATACTGTGGTAGTTGAGAAACAAGAGAGTTATCTTGGCTGCAGAGCCCTGCCTACCAGAGGAGCAAGGGGTCCTGGCTCTACACCGGGCTCCCCAGCCTCGGGTTCCAGTGCTGGGAAGAGAAGTCCCCACGACCTCTGGCTATGAAAACTAGCAGAGGTTGTTGCTGAGTAAGAGAGAAGGCTCAGGAGTCACAGACATTCCTCTTAGAGGGCCCATGTGCCAACTTACTTAGTGACAGCCTCACTTACTCTGAGCTCTAGCACTGGTGCAGCTGCTTGAGTGCCAGGGACATACGGGAAGAAATTGTATTGTCTGGCTTCAGGGCAAGAGCTGGAGGAATGGCTTTATCCCAGACAGAAGTTCTGGCAGAAGTCATTATATTTTCATTGAGCCCTCCCCTCTCCCAGTATGCATACTCACCAGCTACTGTATCTGAGTCCCCATCAACATTGTTAAGGCAGGTTGTTCCACCCAGGTAATTCCCTGTGATCCCATCTCTTCCAAATTCTGGGCCCACCCACGCTGTCCTCAGTGTTTTTTCCATACAAATTGCCTACCATGGCTCATGCCGCGAACTTTCCTAAAATCTCTCAAGACTCACAAAACCCAAGGAAGTAGCATCTGACATTAGTGTGCTCCGTACCTCTTGCTGAGCAACTCCAAGTCCGGCACTAGCTGTAGCCAACCTCAGTTCCCACCCTGGCCTCTTCAGTCATCTCTAAGCCCAGCATGGGTGTCAGCCATCTACAAATTTCTTGATGACTTTTACCAGGTAGCTCTGGAAGTGCACAGGCTGCGACTAAAGGTGACCTGCAGCTGGGCCCCACCCAAGAGGCCCTCAGGCCAGCACAACTCAGTGGCCTGTTTCCACTGGCTCCAGAGCTGGAGTATCACCCAGGGCTGCATCTAAAGAGGACAAACCAGAAAGGGAGACTGAGCAGGTCCCAGAGCTCTGCTAAAGTGAATCCTGCTCTACAAGGTCAATGTTCACTGGCCAATCCTCGTAACCAATCAGCCGCAAGGGTCAGTCCCTCCCACCAACTGGCAAAGAGCAACCAAAGCTCAATTGCAACAGGAGGGCACACATGACCCACACAAGGGACACACTTTGAACACCTGGCTCAAGTGACCACAGAAGACTGTGCCACTGAGCCCCACAGGACAAGTACATAAAGCCACTGTACTAAGATTGGGAGACTTCAGTAACAAGAAAAAAGAATGCAAAGAAGTGAGGATAGTTTAAGGGACCTCTAGGACAAAGTCAGGCATAACATTCGCATCATGGGGTACCAGGAGGAGAAGAGAGAGAGCAAGAAATTGAAAACCTATTTGAAGAAATAATGGTGGAAAACTTCTCTAACCTAG
>CM053503.1:86989303-87011954 GCA_028627145.1 Eidolon dupreanum | reverse complement strand
AAAGAAAAAAAGATTGAAATATGAATAATGAAATGGAAGTAACTACATGTCTATCAACAATTACTTGAAATGCAAATGGAGCAAATACTCCAATCACATATAGAGTGGCTGAATGTATAAGAAAACAAGACCCTTACATATGCTGTCTACAAGAGCCTCACTTCAGATCAAAAGACACACAGACTGAAAGTAAAGGGATAGGAAAAAGATATTTTGTGAAAGTGGAAATGAAAAAAAAATTAAAAATCTGGAGTAGCAATACTTATCCCAGACCAAATAGAGTTTAAAACAAAGGCTGTAACAGGAGACAAAGGAGGACTCAGTAATCCCACTTCTGGGTATTTATCTGAAGAAACCCAAAATACTACTTTGAAGGGACCTGTGCATCCATATGTTCATTGCAGCATTATTTAAAATAAAATATCCAAGATATGGAAGCAACCTTGGGGTCCAACAATGGATGAATGGATAAAGGAGAGGTACTATATTTATATATCTATATATAGATATATATACACACAATGGAATATTACTCAGCCATACAAATAAATAAGTAAAAGCAGGAAATCTTTACATTTGCAACATGGATTGAACCACCTCTAGGGTATTTTGCTGAATGGAGTGAGTCAGACAGACAAAGACAAATACTATATGTTTTAACTTACATGTGAAATCTAAAGAACAAAATAAACAAAACAAACAAAGGTAAAATAATAGGGAGTATAGTCTATAATATTGCAATAACTTATATGGTGTAGATTTGTCAAGATAATCACTTCATAAGTTATATAAATGTCTAATCACTATGTTGTACCTCTGAAACTGATATAATGTTGTATGCCAAATATAAATGAAAAATAAAAAATATTTAAAAAAAATTTGTCATCTTCATTTTATGCTATCTTTCTTAGATCACTTGTTTTGTAACTTGATGTCTCTTTTCTCTCATCTCCTTTAACTCCATGACCTGGAAAATTTTCTCAATGTAATTTTCTAGACATTCTAATTAAACTTTTTTTGGGATTTTTTTCTTTAGCCAAGAGCTTGTTCTTATCCTCTCTTCCTTTTTTAAATAGCATCCAATTATTTTTAAAATTAAATCTAATATTTTATTAACTTTTTTAGATAAAAATTGGGATTTGCATTTTTCTTCTGTCCCCTAAACCAGCTGCAATGGTAGGTAGAGTTCTTTTGTTTCTGGTGAGGAAGGCATTCTGTATATCATTGTGCCTGTTCCTGACAGGATTTGATTCAGGTGAATAGAGAGCATTCATTATCTCCTCCCGCCCACCCCAGTCCCTGCTCTATTGCTAAAATCAGGTGTACTTAATCTGTGGCTTCAACAAACATGACAGAAGTCTCAGCCCCTGTAAGTTGTCCATATCTTTGTTTTTCCCAGAGATTCAATGTCAGACTGAACGTTGCCTGCCTCCCATTTGTTCCCTGGTTTTGGTCTCATTTATTCAGCCTTTCTACTCTGCTAGCTCTGAACTTCCTCCTCTCCAGAATCTGAGCCATAGCTCCCATCACTTTGACCATGTGTTATACACTTTTATTCTTCTTTCATATTCTAGAAATATGTTTGGTATCTTTTCCCTATGGATGACCACCTTCTCATGGTCCCATATTTTAGTATAGATTTATTCCTGTTTGTATTTCTGTTGTTATTTTAGTGTCTTAGAGAGAACATACCACTGTGTGTACTTAGTCAACAATCTGGAATACAAAGTTTCACTGTGAGATAAATTGCTAGCTGATTTGTAAAAATATGAGGGAGATGGAGATCACTGATGGGGTATGAAACAGTGAGGTTAGAAAAGTGGCATGAAATCTGGAAACTGAAGGATGACTAACTAGTACTATGAAAGGCAGGGAGTACATTGAAACAGGGATGGGTTGGGGGCTCCCATGTTGTAGGAAGCAACACCCGAGGGAGGCATTTGAACGCTCAGACAACTTTGTTAGAGGAAGGGGAATTTATTGCCGGCGGAGAGCATGGGGCATTCAACAGACCCAAAGCATGATCTCCCCTTGGTTAGATTTATTACAGCTTATATATACCTCTGCAGTGTCCATGCAAAGGGTGTGTAATTCCTTTGTCTGAGGTTCTACCTGTGCCTCATGACTCAGGATGGGAGGGGGAGCTTCAGGTGGGGAGCTATAAATGGGAAGGAATTTCCAGACCACTCGTCTTATAGGTCGTTTGTCTTGAGACCTTGGTGTTATCAGTGCTATTATAGGATTCTTGAACAGAGAGATGGGACATTGAAGCCATAAGTCAGAAGCAACACTTATTAATGCCCGCACCTGCTCAGCAGATTCCTATTCAAAGGCTGAGTCCCGATTGTAACATAACAAGCAGTTTTACAGTCTTGTTATTCCTACACATCTACAGAGATAAGAACATTAATTGGTTGGCAAGCCATGAATCAACAGATGTGAGCTGGAGAGTCCTTGAGGTGGGCAAGGGAGCTATGGGAAAACATGTTAGCTAGAGAGTCCTGGACAGGGGAGAGAGGGCAGTCAGGAATGGGCTTTAACTGGCTGAGTTGGTCATTTCTGCAAGCCCTTTGCCCTGTACCCTTTCAGATGCCCCCTCTCCTCTCTCACCCAGGAGCACTGTGTTTGATGGTGGGACACCAACACAGGCTAATGGAACAGGAGAGGCACGTGCAGCAATGAATTTTTCCCACACATACCATTCTATTGAGTACTCTGCGATTCTGATTTAGCATCTTCCTGAGGGTGGGCACAGCCCCCAGTCTGTAGCAGGGTCCTCAAGGGCTATGTTCCAGTGCAATCTGCTCCTTGAATGGCCCCTTGCACTGCAGCTCCCTCACCTTGCAAATGCCCTGTAAGCAGAAATGGTAAAGCATGCTCTAAACACTGAGAGGAAATCCAATGATAATTTGTGATAACACATCTGGTGTTATCAGTAGCTCTGCACCTGCAATGGAAACACAGTGGGAGGTGGTTTGCAAATGTGTAAAGTCTTGTTAAAGGATGCTTTGTGCAAAAGTAACAGAGAGTAACTTCTCTGGAAATGCTGCTATTTCAATAACAACTATTATTGATTACCTAAATCTTTCAGACACTTTACGGCCTATAATTATCACAATGCCATGGTAGGCATTGCTATTATCTTTTCACATACCAGATGCATGAGTCCAAAGAAATTAAATAAACCAGAAGATCATGCAGTAGTAATGGGCAGAGGCAGGATCTGAGCTCACATCTGCTTGACTCCTTTTCATGGTCCCTCTTGATATTCTGTACCACTACCCACTCACAACAGCACTTCTCTGAATCTTCCTTGCCTGTACTTATTTTCTCTATGGCATTAAGGGTCATGCTACTGGGAGTAATTGAGGAAATCAGGGCCCAGCTAATTGATCTAATGATGTGGCAGTCAGGAACAGCTAGATCCGGAAGAACCTTGCAGCTGCAAATAGGATCTCCTTCGGTGTCATGGAAGGACCTGGAGAGAGTGACCACTGGGAGCTGCCTTTTGGATCCCTGGTGAACCCCAATGTGGCTTGTGGCTTGTGGCTTTATCCTCATTCTCTAGCACAGAGAAAGGAGGCACTAAGTATGCTGCCATGTAAGCTGCAAAGAGCAAGAGAAGCTGTATTGAATAGACTGAGGACACATGCCACTCACCATTCTCAATTAAGTTAAACCTTACTTCTTAAAGGAAACACACACAGACACAATAGATATTTATCTCCATTATGTTGAACTTCCTGACTATGTTGTAATTAATTCATTAGTGTGATTAATGTTTATTGAGCATGTACTATGGGCCAGATGCTGTTTTAGGCACTAAGGATATAACAGAGAACAAAACAAAAATCCCTGCTCTTGTGGAAACTATATTCAATTGAACAATTAGACAGGACTATCACATGCCATAAGAAAAGGAATAATAAATAATTATATTAAAATGTTAATGTTAAGAGATATCATGAACAAAGGCAAATACTAAACGACAGATTGAGTAAACAAAAATTTTAACCCATATACCAATGATTTATATGTAATATATACCTGCTAGCTGATTTTAGATTGTGGCACATATGAAGTGGATCACATGAATTCAGCACCTTGGGGTGAATGAATGGGGCTGCATGAGGAATGAACAAAAAGGCCTGGGGTGATAATGCCTCAGGCCCCAGCAGCCTGCTTGAGGACCAAAATTATACACATTTCAGCATGCTATGATCCAGATGTGGCAAATACCCATTGTGCACCATTTGGTAAGCTCTGTATAATGTAGCCAAAGCTCTGAGAAACTGAAAAATAATACTCCAATAGAATAATGAGAACATAAGATAAATAGATGATTTCTAAAAAAAAGAAAAAGTCAAGGCTTAAAAATTGTATAAAAAGATGTTCAACCTTACCAACAGAAAGAGAAATGCAAATATAGGCACCTTTTCTATTGCCAAAGAACATCATGCTAATGTTAGGGACATGAGTATGCTTGATTTTCCTGGTGGAAATTTCAGTTTATTATTTCTGGAAAACAATCTGGTATGATTTATTGAAAAAAAAATTATGCCTATTGCCTACAAAGACATTAGAGTCTAGATTGTAATGCCAAAGGACCAGAAAGAACCAAAATATCCATTGATGAAAGATTGGTAAAATAAAGATGCACCCAAGTACTAGAGTCCTGTGCAGTTGTAAAAAGTCATGAAGTGTCACCTTTATAGTGAAATGAAAGCATCAGAACATGATGTCAAGAGACGAAAGCAAACTGTGGACCCTGCTGGATGTCAACTATGGAGCAGTCTACATGTACATGACTGCTTGTGAAGTCCTGGAACTCGGGAGGACTGCACAGAAACTGAATACTTAGTGTATCTCTGTCCCGTCATGCTGAGAATTCCATGAGAACAGGCCCGCTCCTTAGTGAATATCTTCAGAGTGGATGGACTCACCCCAAGGTTGGGGACAGTTCTAGGAAGTTAAATCCAGAGCTATTTTTGAAAACTGGTTTGCACAAGAAGGTCATCATTGCCACATAGACATCTGGTATGTGCACAGACAGCAAAACAAGGAGCCTGTCTTTCAAACCATCCAGGGAAGCAGGGAGGAGAGGCTACCTAGTGCATGCTATGGGTCAGGCCCTATTCCACTCTGCTCAGCCCCTCAGCACCCCTCAGGCTTACTTCTGGGGGGAAGTGAGGCCTTTAATAGGGGCAACAATGAAGGTCTTTTATACTTTCCTTTTTTTCCCTATGCTTTTATCCATACTTTTGAATGTAGTTAACAACTTTGGATCCTACTTTTAACTTAGTATTATAATGTACATGATTTTTATGTTATTATAAACTTCATAAATAAAATGTGCTATATAGTTAGGTGCTTACACTGCTTTTATTATTATTTTTTTACAACAAAAAACGGTAATGAACATCTTTGAACAAAAAACTTTTTGTTTTATAAACTTTTCTTAGGGTGGATTGTAAGAGGCTGATTTAATGCAGTATAGGGCAGGTATTTTTAGGTCTCTCTATCCATATTTGATTAATATATCATACTAGAGACCTGAAACCAATTTAAAGGCAACACTATGCATGTTTTGAAAATATGACTGCGCTTTGTGACATTTCTACAATCTAACCTGAAGACTGTGCCCCAGGTAAGAGGCATAGAAAGCAGAGGGTCAGGTAGGCCATGGAGGAGGCGTGTTCTCTGGGTCCACTCACTTCCTCATTGGCTGTTGGAACAGTCCTCTACAGCAGACAGATTCACACCCAGTGGAGGACAATGATCAGGGACACTAAATGAAGTGGGAAGGCTGTTGAGGATGGGCTGAGGTTGGAAGGGATGGTAGAGATTGTTCCAAGGTTTGTCAGATGAGCAAAGAGGAAAACATGGTAGAAGGGGAGAAGGGAGAAGAGAATAGTGATCAGAAAGAGAAAACAGACACCTAGATATGGGTTTCCATGTGAGCTCTGGGATCTCACCAGAGCTCTGGAATCACATAGGTTTATGGCTGACATGGTTTAGAGCCCTATCTGGCTTGTGGCTTCTCAGGATGCTAGAGAGAGAAAGGTTCTTCTGTTCCCACAAATCATGTGGAAGGGGGTGTGAAATTTGTGAATCAGCAAAAATAGGAATAAAATAAAAATTATTAAGCCCTCAGGCTCCAAAACTGATTCAGTCCATGATCCCGACTCAAGTAAGTATGCATTCTGTGGATTGAACTGATATATTTAAAACAGAGTACTAATATTGGGAGATCATTGGGGAAGTCGGGCTTAGGCATGGTGGCACCCAGATGAGATTTGGACTTTGGGACTTTCATGTTTACCATAGAAACACATCCTGGAACTTGCCCCACGCCCCTTGTTTCTATGGTAACACTTACCTCAGAGTTTCATCACCTGTACCTAACCAATCCCTTTTTGAACTTGCCATCACATAACACTAAGTAGCTAATAGAAAAAGTTTATTATGTTCCAGCTTTTGGTTTTTGCCTTTATAAGCTCAGGTTCTCTTCTTCTTCCCTAGAGAATATTTCAGGTTTTCCTGAATTGTTTTCTGGATTCAAATCCTTCAGACCCCAAATACACTTTTAAACTATTGTACAGCCTCTGACCTTTGTTGGTTGACATTGGGAAATGCCAGAGTGACCCTTTTCTGAGTTAGAATTCACACTGGATAGTCATGTTATAATCCTTCCTAAACGTCTGGGGTGGACCCCATTCCATGAGGATTAAGACATGACCTCTGGCCTGGAGGAGCTTGCAGCCTAAGGAGGGAGGGGATCCTGGGAACACAAGAGTCTTGCTGCTGTGACAGAACCTGGTAGGGGGCCCATGGGAAGTCTGCATTCTATTCTGCCAACAAGAACTGTTTCACAAAGCGAAATATCTGAGTGTCATTGTCCTCAGCATGAGTACTTCTCATTCAGTACTCTAAATATCCATGGAGCCTCTGCTCCATCAGGCCCTATCAAAGAGTAAAACATATCCAGAGTACAAAGATAGCTATTTTAGGCCTTATCCCTGTTCTCATGAGTCTTGCAGTTGGAGGTTTGGGGCGCAAAGATAAATCCAGTGTGAGATGTGCAGTGTTAAGGGAGATTCAGGATTTGGTTTTTATTTTACTTGTGTGGCTGGGGCTGGGTTGGGGGGCTGTTGAAGGGAGGGGTCAGGAATGGCTTCTCAAATAGAGAGGTACACACTGAGTTGTGGGAATATAGTTGGATTTTGAGACCTAACATAGTCCCTGACACATAAAGAATAAGCCAATGAAGAAGTGAATGAAATCAATATGTTTCTGGCAGAAGGCACATCCAGAAGAAGGGAGGATACAGCACATTCAGAGGTGTGTGTGTGTGTATGTGTGTGTGTGTGTGTGTGTGTGTGTGTGTGTGCGCGCGCACACGCGCGTGCACATGCGCTGGGGAGTTAGATTAGATTAAATATTAAACATTGAGCTCACTTATTTGTTTACATATATCTTCACAAAGAAAGAGGGAAATGTTTTTCTGCTTTCTTTTGGTCTGGTTTGGACTGATCAGACACATTGGAGTCCAGTAACTTTGATGAGACACATTTTGGACCCTCATAAAACCCCACAATGCTCATAGTCAAGGGGTCCATCAGTTCATACTTTTCTTACTTAAATTCTTTCTTATTTTAAGCAATATATGCCTAGTGCATACATTTCCCACAGATGGGTAGCAAATTTGGCCTTCTTTTAAGTATTTATCCTTACAAGTTTGACAGTCACACAGCACTTTTTCATTTGTATTATCTTCTTTGATCCTGACCTCTTTTTTTTCTTTCTCCTGAGAACAATGAAAAATATAGAAAAAAAAATTTAAAAAATTCTCCAGTTGATAATTGTAATTGGACAATCAATTTATCAGCTACTTAAGATACTTTCTTAATCTTTTTCAGCCAACCAATGTCAAACAAGAACTTCTGACCCAGAATAAATCTTTAACAGATATAATTGATACTGTAAAGTAGCAGATTTATATATTTACAATATATTTTGAAACCTAATTGATTTATAAAATCACATGAATGGATTGCCAAAGAAATCAGTTCCTATAATTGGTGGGAGAGGGGTATGGTTTTTTGAGAACAGCCTGTAGAAGACCAGGAATCTTGTCTGGAGGAAGAGGGAAACAAATAAGACCCAGATTCTATATCCAATTCTGTCACTCTGTGGTCCAGAAACTCAATCTGGTGCCCTACTGTTTTGTCTGTAAGACATGACACAAGCATCATTACCTGGAGCTTGGTGTACATTGTAAAGCAGTTTTACAGCGCTCTAATTGCTTTCACACACTGGTTTTATTTTTCACAGAGGTCTTGTGAAGTAACTAGGTCATGATCTAGTATTTCTAATAATAAAAAAAGGAATATGAAGTCCAGAGAAGTTCTGAGGCACGCTCAATGTTGCATGGCCCAAGCAGGATCTCCATCCACTGCTGCCATCTGGAGCTCTGTAGACACCTGGCAATGTTCTGGAGGGACTTGTACATGGAAGCTTCCTGAGCTGGCAGCTCAACCTTAAAGTGCAGACCCTCCCTAGACAGGGCCAAAGGGCATTCAGGCAAGACTGGAAGGTAAGGCAGCAAGTGAGAATTTAAAAAATAATGTTCACAATCACCAAAAGTTTCTAATGTTCACAATCACTAAAAGTTGCATTCCCTCAGATGAGAAATTTGCTTCTAATTTGATTTCTTAGTCGAAATCAAAGTCAGACAAAATTTCAAAAAATAAAAATCATTTAACTTAGCCAACAACTTTGGATTTTTCTACTGTTTTTGCTATAAGAGCATTATTAAGATATAATTCATAGACCATACAATGATTCATTTAAAATATATAATTTAATAGCTTTCAGTATATTCAGAGTTGTGCAAACATCTCTGTTGAGCAAACATATGCAATCAAATTTAGAATATATTTTATCACCCCAAAACAATACTTGTAAGCATTATCAATCACGTGTATTTCCTCTCAAACTTTCTCATTCCTACCAGTCCCAGGCAATTACTAATCTAAATTCTTCCTTTATAGATTTTCATATTATAGACATTTCATATAAATGGAATTATATAATGTGTCGCCTTTTGTACCTGGCCTTTTTTCTTAGCAAAATATTTTCAACATTTATCCATGTTGCAGCATGCATTAGTACATCATGCTTTTTTATTGTCAAACAGTATTATACTGTATGGCTAGATAACATTTTATTTATCCACTCAACATTTTTGATTTTGGTTAATGTGAATAATGTTGCTATAAACATCCCTATATCTGTTTCTGTGTAGATGACTGTTTTCATTTCTTTTGGCTAATGTTTAGTAGTAGATCTGCTGGGCCAAATAATAACTCTTTAATTTTTAAAGAACTGCCAAACTGTCTTTCCTGAGTCACCACACCATTTATATTCCTACCAGCAAGGCCTCAGGGTTCCAATCTGTTCACATTTTCGCCAACATATGTTATTATTTATTTTTTTGATTATAACCATACTAGTGGGTATAAAGTGGTATCTCACTGTGGTTTTGATTTTCATTTTCCTGATTGCTAATGGTGTTGAGCATCTTTTTATGTACTTATTGATATTTGCATTTCTTCTTTCAATAAATAATTATTCAAATCCTTTGCCCATTTTAAAATGGGGTTATCTATCATTCTATTACTAAGTTGTAAGAGTTTTTATGTAGCCTAGATACAAGATTTTTTATTATATATGGTGTTTGCAAATATTTTTCCCATTCTATGTCATTTTTTCAGTTACATAGTGGTATCCTCTAAAGCACAAGGTTTTTAAATTTTTATAAAGCCTAATTTTCTATTTTATCTTTTATCATTTGAGATTATGTTGTCAAATCTAAGGACTTGCCTAACTTAAGATCATAAAACCATGTTTTATTCTACGATCCATTTGGAGTCAATTTTGAATTATGGTGTGAAGAAAGAGCTCAATATCATCATTTTGTCCATAGAAAGCCAATTGTACTGGGACATTTTATTGAAAAGAGTATTTTTCCCCCAGTGAATTGTTTTGGCACTGTAGTTGAAAATTAGTTGACTGTAAATGTGAGAGTTTATCTCTGAACTCTCAATTTTTATTCCATTTATCTCTATATCTATTCTAATGACAGTACTATATTGTTTTATTATAAATTCATAGTTAGTTTAAAATTGGGAAGTTTGAAATCTCTTATTTTGTTCTTGTTTAGATTGGTTTTGCTAGTCTGAGTCCCTTGCATTTTCATATGAATTTAGAATTAATTTATCCATTTCTGCAAAGAAATAAGCTAGGATTTTGATTGCACTGCAGGAGTAGATCAATTTGAAGAGTATCGATATTTAACAATATTAAATCTTCCAATCTGTGAACATAGGATGTCTTTCCATCTATTTAAGTCTTTTTAAATTTCTTTCAACAATGTTTTGTACTTTAAAGTGTGCGAGTCGTGCACTTCTTTTATTAAATTTATTTCTAAATATTTTAATTTTTTAAGGCTGTTGTACACAAATGTTTCCTAATTTAATTTTAAAATTGTTCATTATAATGTATAGAAATATAATTGATTTATGTATATTGATTTTGTACCCTGAAGTCTTGTTGAATTTATTAATTCTAATAGATTTTTAGTGAATACCTTAGGATTTTTTATGTACGTGATTATGTCATCTACAAATATAGTTTTACTTTCTCCTTTCAAATCTAGATTCCATATATATATGACTAATTACTCTGACTAGACCCTCCAGCACAATACCACACAGAAGTGGAAAAAGCAAACATATTTTTCTTGTTGCTAATCTTTGGGTGAAAGAATTCAATCTTTCACCATTAAGTATAATGTTAGTTGTGTGTTTTTCAAACACGCCCTTTATTAGAAAACTCTCTTCTATTCCTAATTAGTTGAGTGTTTTTGTCATAAAGTGGTCTTTGATTTTGTAAAACGGTTTTTCTATATCTATTAGGATGATGCTGTGATTTTTGTCCTTTATTCTATTGATAAGATATGTTACTTTAATTGATTTTTGGATGTTAAACCAGTTTTGCATTCTTAGGATAAATCCCACTTGGTCATGGTATATAATCCTTTTCATATATTGCTGGATTCAGTTTGCTATAGTTTGGTGAGGATTTTTCTATCTATATTTATAATCTGTAGGTTTATTGTCTTATAATGTCCCTTCTTGGCTTTCTATTAGGGTAATATTAATCTCCAAAAATGAGTTGCAAAGTGTTCTTTTCTAGTTTATTTTTTGGAAGAATTTGTGAGAATTGATATTAATTATTAAATATTTGTTAGAATTCACCAGTGAATCATTCTGGGCCTGATTTTTTTCCTGGTAGGTATTTTTAAAATTGTTAATCTAATCTGTTTTATTATTAAATCTGTCCAAATTTTCTATTTCTTCTTGTCAATTTGAGTAGTGTATGTCTTTCTAGGAATTATCCATTTAATATAAATTATCTGCTTTGTTAGTATTGTTTTCTAATTTCTAGATTATAAATACCTGCTCTTATTAAACATTTCACTATTAGTTACAATACTTTCTGCATGGTTCATGGAAGAACATACATTTCCTGTAGTAAGATAAACCTAGGATCAATGTCTACCTCTCCTCACTAGTTCTCAGGAATGACCTTTAGCTTATATGGACATTAGTTTCCTTATTGACACAATGAAAGTAGTGAGAATAAATGGATTACAAATTAAAGGAAAGAGTTTTGGAAGAATTCCAACACTCTTCAGTGTGGTAGGTTGCATTTTTCAAAGGACATAATTTTCTTTCTCCATATACTTTTATAGAATCTTCTATTCTTTCGTCGAGGTGGAATCTGTTTCTCCTCCTCTTGAATATAGGTGGGCTTGTGACTCACTTGTTACTAACAGAATGTGGTAGAATTGATGCTATATGACTTTTGAGGCTTCTGCATTCTTAGCTAGAACATTAGCATTTGTAGTACTGAGCTTCCATGTAAGAAATAGCACTACTACTCTTAAGCCACCACAATGTGAGAAAACAGAGAACACATGGAAAAGTCTAATGTAGGTGTTTCATTTCACAACCCCAGTTGAGGTCCCAATCAACACACAACATCAATTGCCAGATGTCTTGGTAAAGGTGCTTCCAGATAATTCAAGCTCCCATCTGTTGAGCAATCCAAGCTAAAACTCCAGCTATTGTTTGTACAAAGACAACACATTCTCTCTATGTCCTATCTGAATCCTAAATCCACAGATCCATGAGGATAACAAAATTGTTTTAAAAGGTGATTAGTTTGTGAAATAGAGTAGGATCAATCCCTGAATGATCACTTCAAATGACTGTATTGTTGTAGTGATTAAAGTACCAAATGTGAAGGTTAGAAGAGTTCAAAAATTATAGAAAATTTAAAAAATATATGAGATGATGGTTCTGGTCTTTTGTTTCCCTCTTTGTGCATAAGGCCATACCTGATGTGGTTCTTGCTTGCCTCTTTCCCTCCCTCACTTCCATATTTACAAACCAGCTTTACCCACATAGAAATCTTGGAGTTTCCCAAATGGAGAAGGCTGATACTCACCCGGGGCCTTAGGTTCCCTAGTGCCTCTTGTCTGACATATTTTTCTCCTTCCAATCTCCCCTGTTGGTTCCTCCTCACAGTCCTAATTTCTGAAGATCTGTCACCTTCAGGGCTCAGTGCATGGAGCTCTTCTTTTTCTACATTTACTATCCACATGACTTCAGTTTGTATCAGGGCTTGAAATATCATATAAATGTGAATAACCCACAAAAATTTAAAAGACAGAGGCTGGTGGAAAAGAGTTAAAATTTTGAAGATAATTTTTAATGAGGGGACTCTTTGCAGAGATGTGGAAGTTAGAGGAACCAAAACAGGATGCTGAGACACCAGGGACTTGTCACAATGGCCAACATTATCCCTGAGTCTGGAAGAGTACAAGAGACAGAGGCTGATGGCTGGTGCTGATCTGTGTAGAATGGCTCCTGGAAGGTGCTGTGCTCAGAGCAAGATGCAGGGAGCGGGTGAGTAAAGAAATATCCTGATCTTTCTCCTCCTTCCCTTTGATTTCTGGCTGTTTTATCCATCACAGAATCCAACCAGAAACCAGAGGCTCTGTGTTATGTGTCCTGTTCATCTCCTATTCACCCCATTGGTGAAGGATGGATCCTCTGCTCTAAGTAGTATGAGGTGATTGAACACATGACTCCTGGCACTGGAAAGATGAGATGTACAGTAGTTTATTACTAACATATATTCACAACCCCACATGAGGGTTTCACTGGAAATAGAATGAACAAGGAGGGCCTGTGGGAGACAGATTTTGTTGTAATAAGAGGGTGAGGTGTCCCCTGATTCCCTTGAGAGAACTGATTGCCTTGTTTGAATAGTTCTGTTGGCTGGCAAGAAACTAAAGTCAAGTTGAGGACTGGGTAGAACACAGCTGGTCTGGCTGGTAGAGGAACTATCTGAGAGGGTAGCCTATTCTGTTGGATGAGGTGCCTAAGTGGTGAGAGTAGGGGAACTCACAGTTAGGCCTTTGGGGTTATGTGAGGCTCAGAGCTGTCAAGGTCATAAGCCTTCCCCTTTCTGGATTTTGGGTCTGTATATTGTTTGCTGAATCATCATCTCTTGACTTAGCTTGTCTTGTGTAGCGTATATCTTTAAATGCTTTCTACAGATGCTGCCTGGAAAGCCACTCCATCCCTACAGAGTAAAACAAAGGGAAACCTCTACACCAGTCCCTCAGGGAATCATCAGACAGGGTAAAATGCACAATCACAATTTTGAGAATAAGTTCTACATTGCCACTTTGGCATCAGCAAGCCACATTAGAAATGTGGGTCACCATACCCACTGTTAGTTCTGAGCTGAGGAATAGAGGGTGATAGGCCAGTAAGCAAAAATGCTGCAGCACTTTATTACCTAATGTTAATGGCCTTTTTCTTCATTAAGCTGGTTGCTGTAAACTTTAGATGAGATTCCAGAATTCCAAAAAAGTTAGTTCTCTCAGTTTTTGTCAGCTTAATGGTTGCTGCAGTGGAGGGATCAATTCCTGAAGCACCACACTCCATTTTTATGATATCGCTCCCATTCCCTTTTTTAAATTTGTCAGGTGGATTCTTTTACTCTGGAAAACCTTCTCCAACTCTCCTGATGGCTAATTTAATTTTTAAAAAATACTACCGATGTCTGTTAATAGGCTTCACACTGATCATATTCTATTATAATTTATTTAGATTAGTAGCTTCTTGAGAACAGGGGTGACATTTCACAAAGGCACCTGGCACTTAGGAAAGAGACTGCTTCCTGGAACAATGCCTGGCACATAATAGTTGCTCAATATTTACTCTCTTAATTGAATTAATATTAAATCTTATTTTATAGACAAGCATATACACAAAGAGGTTTTAAAATAAAATGATTAAACTAAAAATAACAGTGCTCAAGACACATTGGGGATGTTGCAATGAAGACTACTTTGTTTATTTGCCGAGAGAAAATAACTTCTTTCTTTATGGTATTTCAGTCTCTTTGGTGTTATAAGCTATTTTGAGAGGAGTTTCATTTTACCTTCACATAAGGAGGCTGGATAGACAGAAGGCACTATAAACCAGGCTAGCATATAGGAAAACTCTCTCATAACCTAGTCCATTCTGGCCTGTGTGTGTGGTAATCTAGCAGCAGTGGAAACCCATAACAGATTTTCTTCTGCCTTTCTCTCTTTCTCTGTCTTGTCCTCTTGTCCACCTCTCCTCAAAGGTTAGTCACTTGATTTTCTGGCTCTGATAGGTGGTTTTCATATTTTTACCCCACACAATTCTCATAGGGGCATGACAGGTACACATACCAGTCTCTCTGGTAGCCACGTCCTCAGCCTTATCTTGAATCTACTGCAGACGTGGTTCCTGCACTCAGACATGAAATATTTATGAATGAATGAATGAATGAGTGAGTGAATGAATATGTTAGCAGGGCAAATTCTGAGTGATTTAAGTTAGGCAGAATAATTTGGGCTGGATAGAGCTGGAAATAAAGTACATTGAAGTTTTCTGAGAAGGAAGAGAATGTCATTTTATTCTGCAGCAAAAGTTAGCAGCCTAACCCACTTGTATCTTGTGAGGCCACAATATAAATGCACTAAACACTCAAAATATGTCTAGAATGGAACTGTAAAGTTTTATTAAAGAAATCTATGATCCCCAGTTGGAGAAGGGATTTTTCCCTTTAATTTCGTCCATTTCCTTTTCTTCCAGAAAACATATAATATGCAAGAGTGAGAGGTGTTTTTTCTTCTCCCTTAGTGGTATATTGCAGTGGCTTGCAAGCTACCTACTTGATTCCAGTTACACTAAGGGAGTCATTAAATGCCAATAAAATATCACTTTAGTTACACTTGCTAAACATGAGGCCTTGGTATGCTCCTTGTTGCACTTGTTTGAAAACAGTTTGAACATACTATATTGAGATAGACATCAGTCATCATGAGCTAATTCTTCTCTACTCTTGAAAGCCTCTTAATTTATAATGGCTTAGTCATCGCTCTTAAGAATTATTTCACATTGTAATTTTAGAGTTAGAAAATAATCGGTGAGATGTTTTGGTTGCTATAATTTTTAAATTACACATCAGGCTGTTATTGATGTGATATGAGCTACTTCACACTTGTTCCTGTGTCCTGATGCTCAGGCCACTGCCCCTTTCTTACACTTGGAGGAAGGTCCTCTCAGATACAATGTGTTCTGGGACTTTAGGCATCTTTGCTTCTGTTCTGATTGATTCTGCTGGCAGAGTCTGAAGACTTTTTTTGCGATCATCTTTATTTGATGTTATATGAAAAGGAGGGATGCTAACAATTGCTGCACAACTTATATGAGACACACACTGAAAATGTTATGTATTCCTTATAAAAAAGCCTGAGCTAGATGTTATGATCCATTTTCCTCAAATGAAGGAATCTGAGTTCAGAGAAATTAGAACACTTGCTTCAAGTGTGTTTGTTATTCTTCATCCCTGCCCCCGCCCCGCCCAACTCATTCTCTGTCCTTCTCTGCCTTGCTTTTTACCCTAGGAAGCTAGCTAATATGAACTGAGTCACTTGGGCTCCCACAGCAGCCACTCTCCAGTTGGTTTGGCCAATGGGAAGCATTAGCACGAGACTAGAGGGTGGGAGGAGAGTTTGGGGTATTTAGTCAACCTTCCTTTTTATTCTTAGCCATCTTTCTGGCAGGGGCTTTTTTGCTCTATAGCTTTTTTGCCTGTCAAGCAGTTTCTCCTGGTGACTTGAACTCTCAATGAGTCCAGATAATAGTAATTCTTCCCTGCTCCTTCAGGCCTAGGGATGGTGATGACCTCACAGGTTGGTAGTCTCTGAACGCTTCACCATCACTAAGTTCCCTAATTTGGGCTCACATTCTGTAAATTAAATTTCATTAAAGTGTCTGAGCTGTCTGAGATGGAATCTGTTTTCTACTGGAACCCCGATACTCCAAGTTTCATAGCTGATAAATACTGGAGTGGAATACTGGAGACCCTGTTCTTTCTATTTCCCAATTTTGTGCTTTCTCCACTGGTCTGCACTGTCTCATTTTCTCATCCTTACGTGAAGTGATTACAGAAGCCTTTCTCTCTCTAAGGGAAGATGCCAAGGCTACTGAACTCAGACTGACTTCACCTCTTAATACAAACAGTGGTGCCAGTCACTAATATGAGTCAACTTAAGCAGTAGACACAGTGTCTAACAAAGAGAGTTGAAAATTCAGTTGGGAGGCAACAATACATGGATGAAAAAGAAGAAATGTGAATGATTATACAATATTGATTTATGTTGTATTTGATTGAATTTTCTTTCAGACCCATTGGTGCAACTAATTTCTCTCAAAAATTAGTTTACTTCTTTTGCCCTCAGAGTATTTTTCCCCTCAGTTTTGGCATTTCAGGGGCCCATTTGTCACATAAGAAATTGCTTTAAGATATAGCCATTCTAGTGACTCTCCATTCTTTCATACCCCCTTTCAATGCTATTCAGCACTTTTCTCCAGTCTAGGAGCTGGATTAGAGATGATAAGAGGATTATCAGTGTTTCTGCTGCAGCTCTGTCTCTCTTGACTTCTTTGGGATCTTCTTTTTATTTCCATTTCTTGCACCCATCATGTCTAAAAGTAATGCTCTACTCAAAGACCCTTTGAAAATACAGTGTTTTTTTTTTTTTTTAAGTAAATGTGTGTGTGTGTGTGTGTGTGTGTGTGTGTGTGTGTTTCTCCTGCTCAAAGACTGATGGGCAACCAATGTTTGATTTCAGTAGTCTCCTGGCTTTTTGTCCCCAATTTGCATATTTGGCTGATATGCTTCATGATGTTTGTTCTTCTAGCTTTGCTGCTGACGTATAATTGACTTGTAACAAAGTGCACATATTTAAAGTGTACAATATGATGAATTTAGATGCATGTGTGGTGTGTGGTAAGACATCAATACCACACTGTCATGATTACTACATTTTTATAGTCGGTCTTGAAGTTGGATGATATCCATCTCTACCTTTGCTTTTCTTCTTCAATATTATATTGGCTATTCTAGGTCTTTCGCCTTTCCATATAAACTGTAAAATTAGTTAATAACCACAAACTAATTTGCCATAATTTTTATTGGTATTGCATTGGATATATAGGTCATGTTGGACAGAATTAATATTTTAACAATATTAGTCTTTTTATCTATGAATATGAAATATCTCTCAATTTATTCACGTCTTATAATTACTTTCATCAAAGTTTTGTAGTTTTCCTCAAATAAATCTTACACTTATTTTGTTAAGTTCTATACCTAAATATTTATTTTATTATGATAATATAAAAGAACCAATGTCACCCCAATAAATTTAATAAGAAAAAGATATTGTATTTTTAATTTCAAATCCAATTATTCATTGGTGATATAAAGGAAAGCAATTGACTTTCTATATTAACCTTGTATTCTGCAACCTTGGTATTACCACTTACTAGTTCTAGGTAGTTTTTTTTTCCAATTACGTGAGATTTTTCTACATAAATGATTATATCACCTGGGGAAAAAAAAAGTTTTATTTCTTCCATCTCAATCCATGTATTTCATATTTCATATGTGTTACTATGTTTTAGATTGCTAATAGTTTCACATTCTTTTTAATCTTTTTATCTGCTGAAATTGCCTATCTGATATAAACATATATATATATATATCGGATATATACACACACTCATATATGTATGTGTACACATATATTTTAGATATGTGCATCTGATACATATAATAATTGCCTTATTCATGTTTTTAACAAAGCCTGATTGTTCCTTTCCTAACAGCACTTGATAGGATTAATGTAGGAAAAGCCTATAAAAGTCTGTGTCATATTTGAGTCTGATTCTGATTGTAGCTTTGTCTCTTCAAACTATGTTTTTAGTTGCCTTTGGCATGTTTCATAATTTTAATTTGAAAGTCAGACATGCCATGCACTTAATATTTTTATGCTGGAAGAGGAGCATATCTTTTTGTCTCCTTTTGTTTTCAGTGTGGGGAGGTTTGTGTTATTGTTGAACTGTGTTTGAAGTGCGTTGTTACTTTTCTTGCCCTTGTGCACCAGAGGCTTCAAATCTTACCAGTGCAATGCTGTGTTTAGTGTGTGGGCTAATAAATCACAGCATTTTTCTCAATGCCTGCTCCCACTGTGGCTCAGTTCTAGCTACTTAGCTCTTTATCTTCACTTTGTACTGCATGTCAGAGAGAACCTTTCTCTCACAGCTCTCCTAGGTCTATTCCACTTCATTTTTACTCAGCGCTTGTTAGTGTGATGTAGGAAGCAGGGGTAAGGGCATTCTCTGATGTATGATTAAATCTTCTTCCCAGGCAGTCAAGTCACTGAATCTGTGTCTTGGGGGTGTGGCTTAGCAAGTTTTTCTATAAGTAATGGTGAGCATAGCATGTATTCCTGCCCCTCTTCTATGGGTAGATTTTTGTTTTTTGGTTCCCTTACCTTATTTGCAATAGATTTTCGCCAGTGTCCTCGGGCTACTGTTTTTTTTTTTTTTTTTTTTTTTTTTGGGGGGGGGGGAGGCTTTTCTCCTATAGATTAAGTTTTCTGTTCTGAAGGGAAGATAAAGAAGTGGATGTGTAAAGATCTCAGCAATTCCTACTGTCCAGCACTGCCTTACCAGCTCCAAGAAGCATTCTCAGGATTCTTCCTGGTCTTTGATGTGAGCCGTTGGTGGGGTCCTTAAGGAAAAGCCTTCGAGAAGGTGTGGACCTGTCTATGTCTGTGTCCATAGGGTCTTTATACTCTCATACTAACTAGTGTACATTCAGATTTTAGTAATTCATTGAAATGTGTCTGCTGAATCTTCTTCCTGGCATTCAGGAATGTCTTGTTGGGTCTCTCTGGAGGTGACTCTCTTTCCAGATTCTCATTTAGTTTTTTGCTCTGTGACTTCAGGTTTTTAATGAGTTAAAAAAAGTAATTAACATTTTCCCCCAGTAGTTTTCTTATTGTAATGGTGATAGCAACATTTTTATGGTTTTGTACTTCTGAAATTAGCTGTTTCTTTTCACTTCTAGAGCTGGGGAGGGAGAAAAATATAAGAAGATGATTAGTGTTATGAAGAACCTCCTTTGAGCCATGTTTGTGCTAAAATACCCACATTATCTAATTTAGTCATTAAACAATTCTGGCAGGAACCATCATTATTACTATTACCATGCCTGCTTATGCTCTTAATCTTTTTGTGTACTGCCTTTGCTTTTCCTCATGTAATCATCAAACCAATCATCTAAGGAAAGAGATTATGAATATCTTGGTGCTGGTATGTGACCAGTACCTAGCAGAATGCAAAATAAATACTTCTTTAATAAATTACTGCAAATATTGACCTTAGGCACATGTAAGATAATCATTACATTGTCTCTATATTTCTTCCCCTTCCCACTGAAAGACTGGGTTAGGATAGAATCTATGAATCCAGAAATGCATTCATCCATTTATTGGCTGTGTGAGAGTGAGAGGGTGGTAAGAAGGCATTCACAGAGCATGATTCTCCCTTGGTATGTGGCCTTGGTTCCTGAGCTGAACTATATGACCCTCTCATATCCAAGTATGTTAGAGCTGCATTATCTTAACCTGCTGCTTCCCCCACTGGCTGCCTTTTTCTTTCTTATGACAGAATATCTCCTTCTCAACATTTCAAAGTCATGTTGTCTTAAAATCAATTCTATAGTAAGAACAGTAGCATCAAGTGAAGGTGTACATTTATGATCTGCACAAGGGTGCATATATGGGGTGAAAAGCAGCCTGTTCTTGGCTCACCAAAACAGGCAGAACAGTGGCCGTGTTTGCTAGGGAAACAACAAATTTTCACATTTACATAAATGCACTCTGTGGGTTTATGATGACCCTGATCCTACCTGAGATTGATCCCTGCAGGGGAGCAAATGTGTAGAATAACCTTTTCTCTTTGAACCCATAATTTCTAATAATTTCTCTGAGATAACCTCAGGCCCCTTCTGGCTGCCTCCCTTTTTTATTCTCTCACATTCTTAGATTTCCCTTGTTTTTGTTTCACTTCTCTCTCCTCCACCTACTTTACCCCACACCACCACACACAAGCACATAACACCAGTCCTTGCTTTCCTTCTCCATTTCTATGTGTTTTTTACTGTATTCTGAAACCAATCTTGATACCTGCACCTGCTCAGGAAATTAAAATGTCTAATCTTTTCTGGCTGCTGCATTGTTGTGAGGCCAAACTGACAATTTGCTAACTACAGACTGAGTTAAAATAACAGAATGTTTTGCAATGAGGGCTGGCATCACAGGTGGTGAATTCTTTTTTAGCTTTCCAAAGCCAACAAAGCAAAAGAAAATATTCCATACCTTCCTTCTGCCTTTTTATTCCCATCTGCCTTTTCCATTAAACAGTAGGGATGATGGTGGTGGTGGTGGCAGGGGCGGCGGGGAGGGGGCGGGTTGGATCCACTCTGGGAACACAGTCTAGGCCTTTGTTTTCTCCTCAGAAATTAGAAGTTGGTGTGGTTGTGTATCTCTGCACCCCATTCCCCACTCTCTCTCCATCTCCCATTTCACACTAACACTTGTGAATAATCTCACTCCCTCCTGAGGCATGTACCCAGGCTGCCACATGCATCTGCATCAGAAGGCATCCTAAGCAGCTGTGATAACCAGAAACACTTGAGGCCTGGGGGTGGGGCCACCTGCCCATTGCTATCAGGCTTGGGGACACATCAGTTCTCAGACAGAAGTCTGCCTCTCTGAAGGAGGCCAACACTCTGCTGACAGTTGGAAATTTCCAGATAAAAGGGTTGGAATTGGAATGCATCCCTCAAAATGTTTGACTGATCTGGCTCCAGGACTGAGGATTGAGAGGTCCACAGATGTCCTGTGTTAAGTTGTCCCAAAGGAACAGGAGAAGGAAAAGAAACTATTACCACAGGTCCTTGAACTTACCCAGCATATCCTAACTCAGAATCTTTGCTTTTACTGCTCTCTTTGCATAAAACATTTTCCCTCCAGAATCTGTACATAGCTCATTCCCTCACTTCATTCAGATATTTGCTTAAATGCCACTTTCTAACCAACTTATATAAACATGCTTATATCACTTTACATTTTCATGGCACTTATTGCTCCCTACCTCTAATTCATCTTTTATAAGGGGTCATTCTTTCTCAAATATAAGCTTTACAAGTACAGAAATTTTGCTTTGCTAACTACCACATTTCCAGGAATAGTAGGTGCTCATTAAATATTATTAAATCTATAATCCTAAGGAACATCTCATGTGGCCCAGGTGTTTATAGTTACCCACACTTTACAGATAGGTGACTGCAGGTCCTTGATGTTAGAGAGACCTGAGTTGTTCCTACAGGGACTTCAGCTCTGGCCTGTATGATTGTAGCCTCTATATCCTTTCCACGGGAGCATGCTGCCTTCTTTTTGTTAAAAAATATTTTTAAAGTTTCAATTACATTTGACATACAACATTATACTAGTTTCAGAGGTACGACATAGTGATTACACATTTATGTAACTTATGAAGTGATCACCCTTGATAAATCTACACTGTACAATTTATTAAAATATTATTGACTATATTCCCTATGTTATACCTTACATCTCCATGACTATTTTCTAATTACCAATTTATTCTTATACTTCTTAATCATTTTCCTCTTTTTACTACCCCTCTCCACACCTGGTAATGCTCAAAAAATTTTCTGTATCTATGAGTTTGTTTAATTTGTTTATTTTGTTCTTTAGATTTCATATGTAAGTTAGATCATATAACATTTGTCTATCTTTGTCTGAATCACTTCACTCAACAAAATACCCTGGAGGTGGTTCCACCCATGTTGCAGATATAAAGATTTCCTTCTTTTATCAATAAATGAATGAATGAATGAATTAACTAATTAATTTGCATGGCTGAGTGATATCCCATTATATGTGTGTGTGCATTTGTGTGTGTGTGTGTGTGTGTGTGTGTATAGCACCTCTCCTTTATCCATTCATCCATTGTTGGACCCCAAGGTTGCTTCCATATCTTGGATATTTTATTTTAAATAATGCTGCAATGAACATATGGATGCACAGGTC
>CM053503.1:86943295-86988803 GCA_028627145.1 Eidolon dupreanum | reverse complement strand
CTAGGTTAGAGAAGTTTTCCACCATTATTTCTTCAAATAGGTTTTCAATTTCTTGCTCTCTCTCTTCTCCTCCTGGTACCCCATGATGCGAATGTTATGCCTGACTTTGTCCTAGAGGTCCCTTAAACTATCCTCACTTCTTTGCATTCTTTTTTCTTGTTACTGAAGTCTCCCAATCTTAGTACAGTGGCTTTATGTAGTACTTGTCCTGTGGGGCTCAGTGGCACAGTCTTCTGTGGTCACTTGAGCCAGGTGTTCAAAGTGTGTCCCTTGTGTGGGTCATGTGTGCCCTCCTGTTGCAATTGAGCCTTGGTTGCTCTTTGCCTGTCGGTGGGAGGGATTGACCCTTGGGTTGATTGGTTATAGCCTCAGCCTACACACTTCTGGAGCTACCTGGTAAAAGTCACTAAGTAATCTGTAGATGGTTAACACCCATGCTGGGCTTATAGATGCCTTAAGAGGCTAGTGCAGGAACTGAGGCTGGCTATAGCTAGTGCCAGGCTGGGATTGCTCAGCAGGAGGTACAGGGGACACTAATGTCAGATGCTACTTCCTTGGGTTTTGTGAGCCTTGAGAGATTTTAAGAAAGTTCTCAGTATGAGCTAAGGCAGGCAATTTGTATGGAGAAAGCACTGGAGGCAGCTTGGGTGGGCCCGGAATTTGGGAGGGGTGGGGTCATAAGGAATCACCTAGGTAGAGCAACCTGTGTTAACCGGGTTAATAGAACTCATATATACTAGCCAGCTTCATATGCAGGCTGGATCGGGAGAGAACTCAAAAAATCAAGGACATCCTCTGTCAACATGTCTTTCTGGGCAAAAACCACCTCTTCAGTCCTTGCCCTGAAGCCAGACAACTCAGTGTCTTCCTGTGTGTCATTGGTGCTCTTCAAACAGCTGCCCCAGCACTGGAGCTGAGAGAGAGTGAGGCCATGACCAAGAAGTCCAGGAGGGGTCCTTTAAGAGGAATATCTGCACTTAACCACAATCTCCTCTGGTTTTCACAGCCAGAGGTTGTGGAGACTTCTCTTTCCAGCATTGAAACTCTGGGTAGGGAACCCAGTGTGGGGCTGGGACTCATTGCTTCTTTGGGAGGGGGTTATGTAGCCAAGATACCCCTCCCAATTCTTGACTGCCGCATGTGGTTTTAGGACCAACCCATTTTGCATCTCTGTCCCCCCTACCAGTCTCGAGGTGACTTCTTATGTAAGCCCCCAGTTGTAGGACTTTTTTTCAGCCAGACTTTAGGCAGCTTTCAGTGATGGTTTTTCTGTAGTTTCATTACAATTCTGATGTGGTTGTGAGAGGAGGCAAGCACAGCTTCAATCTTTTATACCGCCTTGACTGGAATCTTCACATGCTGCACTATTGGCCTCAAGTCTTCCTCCTTCTTCTCATCCAACCCTCAACCTGTGATGGAAGGACTTTTGGCTGTGGCCTTGAACACTCTCCAGGATAGATAAGGCTTTCTCAGGCCACTTCCCTGGTCTGAAACATCTCACATCTGTGGTCTTCCTGGCCAGCTTTCTGTTTTCCTCAGAACAATCTGAGAGATGGCACCTCTCCGTGTGCACTTCTTCAGGTTCTATCCATGATTAAGTGATGTGTAAAAACAAATTTCACATAAGGATTCCCACCAAATTCACAAAGGAATAAATTATCAAAGCTTTTTTATCATTAATGTTTATTTCTTCCTTGGCAGAGTTGCAGCATTTCTGGATCACAATGTACAAACAGCACAAGTGAGCTACTGAGAAGGTAGAGAAGTTTCTTCATCCATCTTGTACTTAGTGAGGATCATGTGAGTGAGCACAGAGAGATTCAGTCCTGGAGGTCTGAATTTCAGTGACAGGAGTGATGTCCTTCTTCTGGAAACAGCACATTCTCTGTCCTCTGTCACACTAACCCAGGACACTGCTCTGCAAATCTTCCCTGTTCAGTTTCTTCAGGCTGTAAGCCTGCTCTGCACTGCACGATAGTCTCCACTCACTGTGCCAGGTTCATCTCTGCTAGATGCTCATGTCTCGGTTCTGAGCCACTGGCCTATGCCAGTCCTCACTTCACCTTCTACACTGCTCTCAGCTTGTTAAGCTTCTAGCCTTATTACCCATTCACCTGACTTTTTATTTGGCTGAGCCTTCACACTTGATGCTGTGCACTGCCTTTCTGGTTCTTTGTGGCTCTTGCTATGCTAGGCACTTTGCCCTGGGCATTCTCATCTTAATGTGACCTGGTGGAGAACACAGTCTTTGGTTCTGCTCTCCTATGGGAGGCCCTTCTTCTGAGTGTTCCCAGGCCCTCAGCAGAAATAAGAGCTCTTCTTCAGGAGTTCTTAGGTGGCTTTTAATAAATATTTTTTGGATTTGATTTTGGATGCCCTGGACCCCTTGGAGTGCTACAAAGGAAATAAGAGATTCTTAAGCCAAAATTCTTATCTTGAGAAAGTTTCTAATTTAGTTCATTCATTTGTTCAATGAGGACTTATTGATAAGCTGATATAGATCAGGGACTGTGTCCAATATTGGAGATAAAGAGATATCTGAGGCTCACCTTTCCTGTCATGAATCTCAGAGCTACAATGGAGGGTATAGAAGACAAGCGGTAGAAGTAAGCAAGGCCAGCCAATATTTGTTCTGCCTTTTCTATTTTTCCAGGCCCTGTACCAAAGGGTTAACATGATCATTCTCATCTAATTCTCATAAGAGTTCTGTGCTTCAGAGTGTCCACAAGTTTTTTTTCCATTCTTATAGGCCCCAATTGTCCTTTTGGCCTTGTCCAGCCCATTTGTATATGTGAAGTGTCCTGTAAGTTGTCAGGACACTTCAGAGACTCTGTGTAGGCTCACTCAGTGGTGATAGATGGGAGAGTGCTGAGCTGGACATCAGATAGAACAGGGCCATGTAGCTCTGCCTGCAAGTAGCGTTGGGCTACACTCAATTCACATTCTTCTCAGGGTAGAGTACAGGCCATCCTATTACTTTTCTTAACATCTGTAATGTATTTTTAACTAATTGCTCTTTAGCCACTTTCCCTATACCACTGTCCTCTGTTCAGCAGACTGGTTCATCTTTACAGAAAGGAAATCTGATCATAGTAGCTCCCTGCTCAAAATTCTTAAATGACTTTCTATGTTTTTCAGATCAAATTCAAAATCCATAGCTTGGCTTCTAAGGCATTTACCTGACTCCTGCCTAACGCTTCAGTCTCTGAGGTCTTCACTTTCTTCTGGCTCACATCATTCTAGTACCATTGGCCATCTGAGACTTTCCTGAGTGCTGAGTTCTTCCCTGCCATAAGGTCTTTGGTCATACCTTCCCTCTGTCTGAAAGCCTTCTTCTCTAGTCTCAGCTTAATTCTCATTCATTAACAGTTTTCAGTTTAAAACTGTCTTCTCTTATCTCCTTTTTCTTCCCTAGAAAATTTCAAGCCTCTCATTAAATGCTACTGTAGTACCCATTCTTTTTTCTTCCATCCCTTTTCACAGTTATAGTTGTTATATATGAAGTAAAATAGTTAAAAGTCTTCTTTGGTCAGAAGATAATCTGTAATTAAAACAGTTATTGATGGTTTATCTAAGCTATGCTAATGAGGACTTGGTTGGACAAGAAATACTGTCAGAGCATTAAGCCACAATGGCAGTAAGCCTATTATTCTCAAAAAATGCTTCCAACAGAAGTATGATCCTTTCCCCAGTCTGGGATTACACTCTGATATCTCTAGGTATTTAGTAATTACCATCATTACTGCTTTTACCTTGGAATTGTTTCATCACAAGTTATAATATAAAGGGAACTAGCCCATCTAAGATTTCTCACTGATGTGAGGAGGGGGCAGGATGGCAAGACACTAAATTAAAAAGGGAGCATTGTTTTTTGTTCATGGATGCAGAGCCCTTTTTCTTTAAAGCATGTGAGACTAAGCAGAAAAAATGTCAATGAACGTGGGCCAAACTCTGAAACTTGCTTCATTTTGTAAAATGTAGGTGGCATAATGAGTAACATATGCTTATAATGAAGGTAGAGTCATTTTAGAAACAGGATGGGATTACCAGCATAAGTTCTTTGAAGATAGGGCTGCTTTCTTCAAAGCGAAGAAGGTAATTTGGGTTATAGGAAACCCTATGCAGTCAGGCTTAGAGGTAAACTGTCACTGAGACATTGCTAGGGAGTGGCAAGCTGAACAGATCTGAACATGTGGTTGTGTGTTTGATCAGGATTTTTGTTGTCCTCAATTTCTTAAACTACATTCTTCTCCTGATATGCACTAACATTTAGTAAGAACAAGAGTATATTCAAGTGAAATAATACTATGACCTTATGACTGCTAAGACTTGATGTAGAGCTCTTTGAGGATGAAACTCATGCCTTATTTATCTTTGTTACCTCAATATTCAGCTCAAGACTTGGTATGGAATAGCTACTTAATAAATGATGTTGATTTTGGATAAATGAGTACCTAAACATTTTTTCAGTGAGAGGAGAGTAAGAGCCATTGAGAGGAAAAAGTCAAGAAAGAAGTCTTGATGTGGACAGGACAAGGTGAGATGAGTTGCTCAGGTGTGTGACAAGGGACGAGACATGTAGTAGAGGAATGCCAGTTCTGATGGTGCAGGCCAAATGGAAGAATAAGAGACATTTTAAGATAAGAATAGTGTAGAAAATAGAGGTAATTTGAATAGGTTTCCATCTCTCCATAATGTTGCCATTTAAAAAACTTTTAATAAGAGGTGTGTGTGTGTGTGTGTGTGTGTGTGTGTGTGAGAGAGAGAGAGAGAGAGAGAGAGAGAGAGAGAGAGAGAGAGACAGAGAGACAGAGAGAGACAGAGAGACAGAGAGACAGAGAGAAATCCCTGACATAAGGGCATAAAGACTGAGCATCATGGCACAGAAAGAAAACCAGTGAACATTGGACCATGCCTCTGCCACTTATCTGTATAATATTGGATAAGATGTTTCGCTTATCAGAGTTTCTTCCTAAGTTAAGGAATAATAATAATAACTTAACTCACTGATTTAATATGATGCTTTAATTAACTATCACAAATGAAATATCTTTGTTAACTCTAAAACATATTGCATACGTGTTTCTTTAAAAGATTTATAGTTTAGTTGAGTTGAAGAAAGTTTAATCCATATAAACAGTATGATGAATTAAGTATAATATGTTGAAAAAACTATGAGAATACAGAATTATAGAATGTCAACTTGGTGGGTATTTGGAAATCTCTTATATTGTGTAATAATATTTACTTGTAGTTATTTATGTATGTATCCTTATATCTCTTTCCCCATCCAATTTGTGAATTCTTCAAAAAAGAGATAGTATCTTATTTACCTCCGTATGTTAGCATCTATGAAAGTCAAATACATAAGCTAATTGCTAAATACCTGTATCTTGAATTGATCTGTTGAAATCTCTCATTTTACAATTAGAGAAATGGGCTCAAATATCTCAGGTAATTGCAAATCTCATACAACTAGATCTTCTCACTGCCAGCCTAATGCTTTTTTCCAATCCGGTCTCAGTAAAGAGATGGGTCTTAAACTTGACTTTGATGAACAAAAGCATAGGAGCAAACAGAGCAAAAAGAGCATTTCTGGAAGAAGAACAGCTTGAGCAAAGGCACTGGGGCAGGAATGGGGGTTGAGTGTTCAGGATGCCTTTTGTAAACCAGCCTTTACAGTAAAACACACACATATTATTATGGGGCTGGTTAATCTCTTGCAGTTCTGAGAAAAAGAATTAAGAGACTGTCGAAGATAATAATAAAAATCTTAATCATTTAACAATTTATCTAATACCAAACTCCAAGATGGGTGACACTAGATTAATATAAAATGAATGCAAATTGAACACATCAAATAAAGTAAATTGCCTTAGAATTACTTCACAAAGAAGTCTCATGATAATAATGAATCAAAGATATTTTCTTAATTTGTTTCAAAAGTAAATGCCATTGGATAATTGAGAAGTCACTAGGGGTCCTCCATGTAGTTCGACTGACCTTAATGGAGTACCCACTTACTCCAGGGAGAGAAGTTAGATACTAGTCCTTGGCTTCTTTAGGTCTTGGACCTCAGTATCATGCTTTAGTATTGTATGTTACCAAATTAAATTTCAGCGCTCATTGAGTACAACATCTATCAATCTATCAATTATCTATCTATCTATCTATCTATCTATCTATCTATCTATCTACCTACTATCTATCTATCAACTATCTATCATCAATCTTCTATGGTTATGGAAGGCTTTCTAAAGAAATGGAAGGATAACTTTGGGAGATTCTTCGGAATGAAAACTACTTAAAACCTTTCAGTGTCTCCCTAATGGTGACATGCAAAGCCCTTCAAACCCTCCTCTCCTTAGGTATTTAGTTTTGTCTCCCAACATTTCTCTTTCATGTCCACACACTCCAATCATACCAAAATGCTTGTAGTACCTTGAGCTGTTTCTTGCTATTTCACACCTCTGAGTTCTTAAACATGCTTGTTTTTCTTCCTGATTTTGGCAGACCCTTCTTCTGCCTGGAGAGAACATCTCTTCAGTGTTCAAGATCCGTATGACTATTCTCTTTCCATCCTAAGATAAAGTTTTCCCATTCTGTATCTTATACCACATTCCTTATGACACTTATCTCACTATCATGCATCTTTTTTTTATTTTAATAAGACTTTCTGTATTTATTTT
The DNA here is from genome assembly GCA_028627145.1 of Eidolon dupreanum. Lineage (NCBI taxonomy): Eukaryota > Metazoa > Chordata > Mammalia > Chiroptera > Pteropodidae > Eidolon > Eidolon dupreanum. Next base: position 86,982,114 of record CM053503.1, on the reverse strand, counting down.
TAGACTGTGAGCTTAAAGGCAAGGCTCTATATGTTACTGGGAACTCTATACCAAGTAAATGATGCAAAGTTGGTGATCTATTTGTTGAATAAATGAATGGATAAATGAGTGAAAAAATTCAGAGCTAATAGTTTAATGAATCCAGTAGTCAGGCAGCTGTATTAGGTAAGATGCAGATGCATTGGTTATAAGAAATAGATAAGGCAACTCTATTCGCTTAAATAAAAATTGGTTCACATAAAGTTTCCATGGGAGTTCCAGGCCAAGAGTTCCATGATTGGGTAGCTCAGCAATGTTAGCTGGATCTGGCTTCTCTCTTTCCTTCTGCTTTTTCTTCTCCTGCTCCCTTTTGTGGTTACAAGTTGGCTGCCAACAGCTCCCAGAGCTATAGGCTTCCAGGTGCTTTCAACAGAGAGAAAGTGACTTCTCCGAAATCTCTCTCTGAAGAGAGGATGCATTTCCTGCAGGAGCTACTAGGTAACATTTTTCCAGTTTCATTACACAGATAGGATTGGGTGGCCAATCCTGAACCAATAATTATGGCTGGAGGTGAGGATGCTGTGGAGTCACATGCTCTACCAGAGAGCTAATGGAATTAACTCTAAGAAAACACAGGGCAGGATGTGGATACAAGCAGGGCTATTTTAGAGAGAGGAGGGCAGGATTTGGGGGTAATCACATGACTATAATGGGATGGGGAGCATGCACCCAAAGCCATTCATGTGGTCTGTGCTGACCCTGGACTTCTATTCCTGGTTGGGTGTGGATTTGGGGTTCTCACTCACTACCATCTCCCTTATAAAAATAAAGTGAAAGTTTATAACACTAAAACAAAATAGATGTATGCATGTGTGTGCGATATACATACATCTTCAGAGTTTGATTTGACCTCCAGAGTTTGTCTCCTGCTGTCAAGGTAAAGGTGAAATTATTTGCATCTCTGCCAGGATGAAGGGCAGCAAAAAGAAACTTACTCTCCAGAGAAGCCAATTTGCTGTTCTTGTAACATACACAACATGCCCTCCAGGGGACACATTTCTCACTATCAAATACTTTCTTCTCTACTCTTAAAAATTACAAGTACAAAAACCCTGTTCAATGAAAAAAATCTTCAGCATTTGAATTCTTGACTCACTTGCCAGGACCAAATCTAGAGAGGTCCAGCATTGTGGAGCCCCACTATGTGCCAAGGATTTATTTACATTGTTTCTCATAATCCCCCCAGTGATCACACTAGAAGAGACCTGAAAGGGTCTTCACAGGGAAGGCACTTTGCCTCACTAGCCAGACATGTCACAAATATGTAATTGACTTGCCCTTTTCATTTTCATCCTGCATCTACATGCTGAGGTTTTCTTTTGACATTTTTGTCTTCTGATTGCGCATTTCTTTTACTTCATCACAGAAACACAAACAAACAAAATACGAACATCACCAAGCAAACAAATAACCTCCCTCCTTCCGAAACAAGAAATAGGAAACATGAAATCAAACCAAACCAGCACCACCACTACCACTACCAACTGGTGGCTTCACAATAAGAGACTCCAGCATGGGTTCAAAGCTTGATTTGATCTGAAATAGTTTTACATATATTTCATTTAATTCAAACAAAATTCAATCCTGTTTAAAATATGAGGAGACATGGACACATAGGGAAACAGTTTAGTTAAAAAATGCTTATCCTGCCTCTCCCTCAGTGATGTATGCTGTCTAGCAGGATTCTCTCCATTCTAGTCTTTGATTTTCTCTCTCATTAAAGGAAGAACTTCATTAGACAAATACTCATTGAACTGCAAACCAGGTTCTGCTATGGAATATAGAAATACAGCCATGGGCAAGACCTATCTGGACCTGCTCTTCCAGAGCTTAATTCCAGAGGAAAGATGGAATGAATCAAGATCCATGAATTAAGATATGATTAATACAATTTTAACTGGTGATGATTGCTATGAAGAATATAAAGCAGGGAGATGTGGAAAGTGCCTGGAGTGAGGAGTTGGATGGGGTCAGGGAAGACCCTTTGGAAGGAGAAGACATTTGAGCAGAGATCTATATGATAGAAAGGATACAGCCACAGGGAGATATGAGTAGTGCTTTCCAGGAAAGGGGGTAGCACAGTCAAAGTTTGAAGTCAGGAGGAACCTTGGCTTATTTGGAAAGATCAGAAGGAGAGAAGGCAGAGTGATGGATGGTTTCTGGATTCCTGTCCTTTATGTGGGTTACATCTGACCTTAACACATGATTTGATTTTCACAGCAGCCATATTTTATGCACATTATACCCATTTGAAAGATGAATAAGCTGATATCCAGAGCCAGTGATCCACTTGAAATGATATAGCTAGTCAAGAGCAGAAGAAAGATGGACCCCATGCCTCATCTACCAGTAGGTGAGTGTGAGAGAAAGCAGTCCATGCAAGATTATCTTTACTTCTGATACCAATTGCAATTTTGGAGAGTTCTCAAAATCAATCTCAGGTTCAATAATTTGCTACAAGGACTTAGAGAACTCACTGAAATCTGTTATACTCATGGTTACAGCTTATTACAGAGAAAGGAAAAAGATGAAATTCAGCCAAGAGAAGAAACATACAAAGCAGAGCCTAGAAATGTAAGAAATCTGGACTTTTCAGTTGTCCTCCTTGGGAGTCAGGACAGAGTTTTTCTCTTGGCATTGATGTGTGACAATGCATATAGAGTATTGCCAATCAGGGAAACTCATCCAAGCCTCAGTGTTCAGAATTTCTACCAGGACTCCATCATGTGGGCATGATTGATTGTGTGCCCACATGGCCAACCTCAGTCGCAAGCCCTTCCAAAGGTTGACTGATATTACATGAACAAGAGCCTCCACCTCAAGTCATATTGTCACTATACATTGTGGTCAGTCCCCACCCTAATTCACATTGTTAGACTGTTCAATGTGAACTTGGCATGACCCAAGGCCCTCAGGCAACAAAAATACTCTAGCAGGCATGACATCCCAAAGGTCTAGAGATCACTAGCCAAGGCGAAGGCCAGACCTCTCATGGGGAAGGTTAATTCTTGACTACACACTTAGCTACTCATTTTCCATTGAACATTGTTTCAGTGGTGCTCAGGCTTTGTCACACACATTGCTCTCCTTCTGTCCTCTGGGTCCTGTTGGATAGCAGGTAAAGTGCTGCTGGGCTACAGTGGGAAGGTGCTTCCCTGCACTGCTGGTCACACTGGGCCACGAGCACCTTCTACCCACCTTCATGGGATATTTTCTTACCAGCCAGACTTCAGGCTTCAGACCAGACATTGGCAGGTTATCTGGGAGTCAGTCTGGGAGCGTGATGGAAAGCAGCACGCTTGACAGGTTGCTTTCACACAGCACTCTGTTCAGAAAGGGCAAAGTGGAGGAGAGGCAACAAGGTGACACTCTTCTACTATCACTAAGGCAACTGTCCAGTTCAATACTCTGGGTACTTTGGATCCCTTCCTGAGAGCATCCTTCTCCTGACCAGAAAGTTGTCAGCTTTGTTTGAGGGCGGCTGCATTACTTGTGAATCCACTTTGGGCCATGACAATTCAAGCAGCTGCCTTTCCCATTGTGAGGGCAGCTGGAATCCCACAAAGAGAGGGTGAGAGCAGAATTGCTTGTGGACCCACCTGAAATGGGCTCCACTTCCTTCTATATCTCTGAAATTTCTATATAAGAGCCTTTATCCACCTACTTCACTTTAGTCTAAGCTATTGTACCTAAAATGATCCTTCCTTTTCATCCTGGCTCTCTCCTCCCAGATCTACCCAAGTCTGATCCAATCTGAAATACATATCCCTCCAAGTTTCTTCTATAGAGAGGCTGTATGGTGGGTCAGTGGGAATGTGGTATCACACAGAAATCAATTAAAAAGCCAAGTCTGCTTCTTGCTAGCTTAAGTCATATGGGTAAATTACTTTGAATCTCTCAGCCTGTTTCCTCCTCTGTGAAACATCACAAGCTTCTTGTGAATCAGTTTGTACATACAAGTGTTTAAGGCAGTGATCAATAAATTATTAGCTATTATTATTGTTATGGTGGCTGTTGCAAAGGTTAAACAAAGGAATACACTCATTAGTATATGACGGTTACTCATTGCACACATTCTCCTTCTTGACAAAGTCTTCATCATTCTCTCTGCTTAGCTCATAATGAATAACATTTGGCAGCTGAACACAAACACACACACACACACACACGCACACACAACTGCCTCACTCTTTTATCTCCAACCACAGCAGCCTCCCAGCTCTTCCTCAATTGCATCAAACATGTCCCAGGTCCAGACATTCGCCCTTGTATTTTTTTTTTTTTTTTTTGCCTATAATGTTCTTTCCCAAGACAGCTGTGGGGCTCAACACTCTTTCATTTGGATCTGTGCTCAAACATCAGCCCCTCAGAAGTCTTTTCTGGCCTCACCATCTAAGAGAACAGCCTGAGCCATGCACTCCTCCTTTTCCTCTGCTTTGTTTTCCCTCATGGCACTTATCATTCCTCACATTATGTTATATGTCTGATTGTTTATTTTCTATCTATTTCATCAGAATTTAGGTTGTATCAGTGCATGTTCTTTGTTCAGTACTTAACCTCTGTTCTTAGAACAGTGCTAGATATATAGTAGGTGCTCATCTAATATTTGTTGAATAAATTAAAGGATACTCTCTTGCATTGTATTCTGTTGGTTTTACTGTTTTGTTTACATGTATAGGCATGGAGAATTGAGTCCAGGACTTTGTTGTTTTCTCCCTTTCAGAACATGGAAAAAAAGCCTTGGTTTATATCCTATATTCACTGAAGACATCTAGAATTTAGTTGTATTCATCCACTCATCAATCTCTTTTTATTGAAAATGCATTTACTAATGTCTATTTTGTATTTATTCTTATGCTTGACTTTTAGGAATATAAAGATGATTGTAATGTCATCCTACTTTCAAAGAGCTCACAGTCCAGTAAATTAAAATAAAAGGGCAGGAAAAACAGTGCATTTTCAGTGGTTACTCAGTAAACTATATAAATACATGCACCTATACGCAAAGAAACACATTTTTTAGGAAGCAATGCTCGCTGATATTATCTATTCTTTTTCACTTTTCGACAATGCTGGTGGTAACTTACTAAACTGATTTTATGACTCATCAATGAGTTATAACCTACAATTAAAAAATAACTATAATATAACTTATTTTCCTTAATTGCATAGAGAATTGTGTAATTATTCTTTCACAGACATTCCATATCTGCCTTCTCACTGTAATAAAGATGATTATGATATTACTACTACTATTAATAATAATAGTAAGTAATATGTTACCATATTCCAAATGCTGTTCTAAGCACATATCGTGGATTATTTTGTTAAATGCTATCGTAAGGCTTTTGTGTTAGGCCTGTTGTTAGCTCCATTAAACAGACATAGAAAATGGTTCCAGAAAGACTACAGTCAGCTTATCCAAAACATCAAAGCTGGTGAAAAGCAGAGGGCTGGAATCTTTCTTCAGAGGTGTGTTCTTAACCACTGTACCATATTAATTCTCTAGAGCCACTGGATTTAGGCAAGGACCATATCTGTCTTCACTCATCATTACATCCCCAGGTCTGAGAACCTCTGAAACATTCCTGGGCTCTTTCTCACTTTTAAAGATGTGGTCTCTTAACTCATAATGTGATCTAATAGAGAACATGTCTGTGTCAACTTCTTGGCACAGAGTTTAATGAACACTGGGTATTTCTTGAACTACAGGAGTGTTTTTTGTATTAATGAGGTAGCTTAAGATGGTCCTTAGGTTGCTTCAGGGTGGGTGTTGGTCATCAGAAAGACTTACTTCATAAGAAGAAGGTTGGAACTTTCAGCTACCTAACCTCTGGGCGAGGGGACTGGAGATAAGTTCAATCGTGTGGCTAATGATTTCATCAATCATACTTATGTAATGAAACCCCTATGTAATAAAATCTCTAGACATCAAGCTCAGTGGAACAGCCTATTGGCAAACACATTGATGTGCCAGTAGATGTCATGCCTTATTCCACCAGAAGAGGGCACTGAAGTCCTACCCTGGCCCCTCTCCCAAGACCTAGCCCTATGCATCTCTTCATTTGGCTGTTCTCAATCCATATCATTTATAATAAAACCATAATCATAAGTAAGCACTTTCAGTGAATTCTGAGTCATTCTAGTGAACTATCAAAACTCAGAGGATGTGGGAACCTTCAAATTTATGGCCAATCACTAGTGCAACATCTGAAGTGGGTTGGTCTTGTGAAGGACTCAGCCCCTTGTGGGACCTGAGGCTAACTCTGGGTGGCTAGTATCAGAGGTGAATTACAGCTTATCTAATTGGGGCGAAAAAGGAGCATTTTGGAATTTGTAGCTGGCTAGCCAGGAATGCGGATGTTTTGGGGACACTTGAAACCTGAGGCTGGTGTCTGAAATTGGGGCGGCCTGTAAAAGACTTGGTACTTACTGTGGGATCTGTACTAACTCTGGGTGATTAGTGTTTGAATTGAATTGAATTGAATTGTAGAACACCCAGCCAGTGTAGAAGAACTGATGTCATCAATTCATAAAAACCCACAGGGATCTCTGTGCTTCTCAGTGTCTCACAGCATCAATGTGCACTGTCGACTGAGAGGCTCATTTTAAAAAGAAAACACTAATGACTAATGAGACAAACTGAACACCAAACCTACCCCAGAGACATTTGCTACAGAAAAAATTCATGTTTTAATGCATTTTACATTAGATATCAGTCTGTCAGCAAGTTATTATTTGAGGAAAATAGGTCTTTGCCAGGGCCAGTGACCTCAGACTGTGTAGGTGCCAAGGAAAGAGCAAAGATTTTGGGATGGACACACCTGAGCCAGGGCTTGGGATCGTCCACTTATCAGTGCTCTCAACTAGTCTAGTGTTTCAAGCTTTCTGGGCCTCAGTGCTCCCCTCCGCCTCATTCACTGAATCCACATCCACACCTACTGATAGCAGCACAAGTTTAAAAAAAGAACTTCCTCACATCATTAGTTTCAAGGAATGAAATGATGGCCAACTCAGCATCCCATTCCAAGAGCTCTTGGGTCCATCCAATATGTGGGTCAGGTATCCTAACCACTGAGACACGCTAAAGTCTTAAATGAACTCAACATCAGTTTGGTGGTGGTCCAAAGATCCCAGTAACTCCCTTTTCATTCAGGAGGTCTCTCTAGTGAAGAGGCCTTATAGTACAGATCTTTAGGCTTCTCTGTCCTCAGATGCTCCTGTAGTCACTCTTGAGTGTTTCCCTTCCTAATGCATATGTCTGTCCAACTTCCACGTGGGCAGCCTCAGATCTGTGCAAAAAGAACTACTTACTTGCAAACTTAATGCTTATGAACACTAAACCATCAGTTTTTTAGGAAATTAGAGCTATTTCCTTTCCTGTGTTTTGCAGTCTTTTCTTCTCACCTTCTCAAATGACTGCAGCTCCCTGCCTCCTTGCCTCCCCAGAACGTCCATTCCAGTGCCCTCTAGACTCCATTGCTTTCCACCTAAACCCTAAAGTTCTTCTCCATGGACCCTCATAAAATGAGGGCCATGAGATTTCTGTTTATTCTTATTTTATTTTTGTATCAACAGAAAAAGTGAGATACTGACATCTATTTTGCAAGAGCTGTTAAGGATGAAATGAGAAACCGTATTTGAAGTGCAGCTTATTGCTGGAATTTGATAAATATTAATTTGTGTTCTTCCTCCATCCACACAGAAGCAAGAACAAATGTCCCTCTGGTACAGTTTAAGTGCAATAGAGGTTGTGGATTATTAATGATGACCATGAGCCTCTACAGCCTGAGCTGTGGTCTGTGTTCTCCTCACCCAGCTATATCTCAGAAATTCACCAAATTCATTCTTTCTCTGGGAGTGGCCCGGGATTTTCAGTGCTGGTTTCTGTTCAGAGAGTTCACTTCAGGAACATAGAATCCTCTGGAAGCTGGAATTGTGGATTGATCCTCACTGTTTCAGAATGACCTTTGTTTCCTTGACTCCAGGGAAAAGAGAAGGGGCTACCTTACTTAGAGGTTCAGCACCCAGAAAATCACCTCATTTCAGCATCCCCACTATTCTCTGCATGATTGCCTGACATCTCTGTGGAGGGTGCTGAGGAGGGAGGAGTGGGGGAGTCTTCTGTTTCAGCCCCACATACTGAGCCTGCAGGCTGGATCAGAAAGGCATTATTTTATATTTTTAGCATGATCCTAGTTGGCACTGAAGTATGTTCAGAGGCTCTCTGGAACTTTTGGCTCTACATTTTGAGGCCAATTGCCCAAGGACGTCTCCACTTCAGTGACTTTGGAGGGGAAGAACTTAGAAACTTTCCTGAGCTTAACGGGCAGGAAAGGGGGCCCAGAACCCAAGGTCCAAGTACAGAATGTCAGAACAGCAAGAGACCTCCGAGACCAGAGAGTTAACTGCCTTGTTTTCAGAAAATAAAACTGAGTAGGTGGGTTGTCATGTGTTTTTCAGTGGCTCTGTTGAACTTTGCACAGGACTTAAAAGGCCAGCACCAACATTTAAGGCACCATGAAGAGGCTGCTGGTCAGCCAGCAGGACAGGCTAGACTTGTGACCTTCAATCTTGTCACCCCATTGATATTTCTTCTCATGTGTTCCTGAGGGATTTGGAAATAAAATACAAGCCCAGGACTATGTTGCCCTCCCTGCGTTGTTCAGCACATACTGCCTCTGATCTTAGGCCCTTGGAGCTGCAAATTGTGCCAGCTGGTGCCATTTATTCCAGGAAGACTGGCAACTGTAATTAGGGATGATGGTGAGGTGAAGAGAAAGATCTGATGTTAAGGTCTTAAGGGCTGAGCTTGAGTCCCAACTGCATGGGACTTAGGTATACAAACAGATTATTCATTGTTATTTATCTGAAATTCAAATGCACTTGAACATTTTGTATTTTTTACTAGTTGTAGGGAGCTTGGAAAGTGAAGAAGGAGATGGGGAACCCTTCTGCCCCACCGTGGTCTGTCCCTCTGAGTCATAGTGTTTCTGTGCCTAAGAGGCTGAGGTTTTGTAAATATATGGAACACCCTGATTCCAATGGGCTAAGTTTCTGCAGCCACCCTGGGGAACTGACCATCTTACACTACTGCTGGAACAGAATGTGGGCTGGGTCCCACTGGTTTATCTGAATGGATGTCACTTTCACACTTTTTCAAAGGGATCATCTAATTGGGTTGGGTTGTTCTATCCTAATTTGGAGCAGGGGAAACTGTGTAAGCCTCACACCAAACTCCTCTCACATGCCTTCCTTTGGCCCAAACTTTTTGCCACTTCTGGTCCATCCAGTAATAGCCAGGGAGATAAAACATGGTGCTCTACTCCTGGGAGGATCTACACATGGACACACTCCTCAGAAAGGGCTGACACCCTTCACTCCATGGGCTCTGGTGCAAATCCTTTTCTTTATGTCAAATATCCAGAATCTAAAGACAAAAAAAGTACGCAGGATTTGAAAGACATAGATCTCTATGAAAACAAGATTTTATTATGTAGATTTCAACTCTAGAGCCCAGAGCTTTTGATTTTATACATCAGACACGTTGGGAGATAGGATAGGCCCCCCTTGGAGCTCCCTAAAATACCTTCATGGAGAGCTACCAGCCATCTCCACCACATTCTGAGGCTGAACTTACTATACACCACTATTTTTTGTCTGCTCAGTTATCTAATTTCAAAAAGTGTTTACAACAGAATCACCAACTGAGGAGAGTTGAGGTTAGACTTAACTCACAAGTCAGCATGGTGGTTTTAAAATCCAGAAAATTTACCTTACAACCTAGATTTATGCTTTATTTTGGAACGTCAGATCTGACAAATCTGGAGCTCCATTTCTTCAATGAAATACTTGACTAGAGCTAAGGAGTGGCTGCTTCCTTAGATAGGTCACAGTTATTCTAGTGTCCACAATCTCCACCATTCCTCATTGTCTCACACTCAGCTCATTTTACTCATTCACACCTACTGCCTGGATCCATCTTTTCCTACCTCAGTGTTATCCCCCACCTCATCTGACCAGACTGTTGATTGCAAGAGGAATTTAGGCAGCTTCATATATTTCCTTTAAGTTTACTACAGTCATTCATTTGTTGATTCATTTAATAAATAAACAATGAGTGCTTGCATGCACACAGCTATTCTAGATGCACGGATGCATTTAAACATGATTGATCCTTGCTCTTAAGGAAAGCACAGTTAAGATGGGAAGGTGAACAAGCTGAAAAACACAGTGCAATACGATACCTAAGTAAATGGAAGAGAGTAGTGTGCTTTGTGAATACAGGGGACATCTGATCTCATAAGAGTAGGAACTATGGTCAAAGAAGACTGCCAGACTTTTCCAGAAAAGCAGTCTTGTGCTTGTTCTCAAGGACAATTAGGAGTGAGCCTGTGGAATAAGAAAACCAGGGTGTTCCAAGTTGGAAAAGAGCAGTTTATGAAAGACAAGAGGTAACTTTGCATATGCACAGAAACAGGCCAATGTGCTTGGAATAGGATGTGAAAGGGGATATGGAGGGACACTGACAACATCAGCTACACATGAAAGGGCATGGAGGATGAGAGGGCAGGATCTTTGGAGCTGCCTAGGCAGCCATCTAGCAGGTGGAGGTCTTAAATCCATGTGTATTGAGGATCTGGACCACTATCAGAGGCCAAAGTGGGTATCAGCAATGAAAGAAGGGGCTGTAGATTAGCACAGGTCCAAGAAGACCATGAATGCCATCCTTAGAGTCCTCTGTAGAGCAAGGATCTCCAGCAGATGGAGCTGGAAGAGCCAGAGAGAGACTTGGCTTCTCTTCACCCTCTGCAGCAATGCAAGATGACTCCTAAAGGCTCTCTCTGCCTCCAGCAGAAGGATGAGGGAGCACAACCAAAAAAAAAAAAAAAAAAAAAGCTGATCATGCCCCACCCCATTCTTCATCTCTGGAGTCAGATCCCTGACTCAAGAGAAGGGAAAATTGTTTGATATAAGAGTAAGGTTTAAACTATATTATATGGAAGCAAACTGTGCCCATCAATAGATGAATGAATAAAGAAGAAAAGATACATATATACAATGGAATATTACTTAGCTTTAAAAAAGAATGAAATCTTACCATTCATGACAACATGGTTAGACCTAGAGGGTACTATGCCAAGTGAAATAAGTCAGACAGAGAAAGACAAATACCATATGATTTCACTTACATGTGGAATCTAAAGAACAAAATAAACAAACACAAAAAACAGACACATAGATACAGAGAGAAAACTGATGGCTGCCAAATGGGAAGGAGGGTTGGGTGAAAAAGGTAAAGGGATTAAGATGTGCAAATTGGCAGTTACAAAATAGGGGATGTAAAGTACAGCATAGGGAATATAGTCAATGATATTATAATAACTATGTATGGTGTCAGGTGGGTACTAGACTAATCAAAGGGATCACTTCATAAATTATATACATGTCTAACCATTATGCTGTATACTTGAAACTAATACAATATTGAATGTCACTATAATTGAAAAATAAAAATTAAAAAAAGGTTTAAATTGTATTAATTTACAATTACTAAAAGTGAGTAAAATCTTCGAGCTCTATACAAAATGTCATTGAAGGACAAGAAGAGAGCTTGACAGAACCTGGTTTAAAGCAGTGATTAGAAAAACTAAATAAAAGGTTTATGTGTTTGGAATTCATTGGCTACAGAGTATATAATATACTGGTTATACAAGGTTGACCAAGACTCAAAGCAATAGGAAAGACTTGTTTGAGTGGCTGATCTTGAGGTTCAGAGTCAGACAAAGGTGGTCTGGGAGTGAGAGAGGGCAGGAACAACTATGGGAGGAAAAGGGCACAACGCCCCAGAAGGATGACTGTAATATAAAGGCATCTGCCCATCAGTAGACGAATAACCTGCCAAGCAGCTGACCTCATCCAAGTGGGACTTTTGAAGGCTTGGGCACCAAATTAAAAAAACCTGGAAAAGTAGCACAAAACAGGTAATGTTGGCACTCAGAGGATGGTGGCGGCAGGCACATTTGCTCTGTTCGCCCTGTAGTTGGGATGTATAGGTGACTGGTACCTCCATGGGTGCATGTCCTTTCAAATACAGGCCAGCCACCTTCTCATGTCCACAGTGACCATCAATAAATGCAGATCAGTGTGTCTGTTATGTTTCCTCTTATTCTCAATTACTGTAAATTAATTTCTGCAGAATCACCAAGAAGTGAGAAGATTTACAACAGATTAACTTTCATTTAGTTTAATGGAATTGTCTAAATGCATAAATTCAAGCCTGCCTCAGGCTCATGAATTTTTATAGCTCCTGCTTAGTCTACAACCCTTTTTTCCCTTCTTTCTTTCCTCCGCCCCTCCCACTTTCCCTCCTACTCTGCTTTGGCTTCAGAGTCCACCTGGGTTCTGCACCTTGGAAGCCAGGAGATGAAAGGTTTCAGAGAGCAGTATAAAAGGTATTTAAGGCTTGTCATTGCAAATACTACTGTTTAGGTATAAATGAGCATAAATGATGATGACAAGCAATTTGCCTCATGGAAGCTGATATTAATGATTCGACATATTTATACCTACTTGCATGATCAGATTTTTTTTTCACCAGTGACATATTCTGGTCCAAAGTGTCTTATATTAGGAATGCCCTTCTCATATTAAGAGAAAAACATCTTCCCAAGTTCTCATTTTATTCTCATGGGCATTTAGGATCTCATTTCTTTATATTTAGTGGAACCTTACTATGTGAAGCAGGGTGTAAACAGGAGACAAGTTTTCTATTAATTGAACCAATAAAATCCTCTGGGTTGATTGCTCCTGTAAGATGCTTGGGTCTGTGATGAGATTGGACTGAGATAGCCCCACCTATGCAAGCTCACAGTCTAGTGGGTACCATGGGATAGCCAAGGGCATGGTTAAATCTGGACGAACCTCCTCAGTTTCTTGTCTAATGCTAACTTCCTGCAAGGTTGTTGTAGAAAGCTCCCAGAACATCTTCAGGAGTGATTGTGCTTATGATGACTACACCCTAGAATAAGGAAGAGCAATGATTTGGGGAATTAGGACATTAACCAGACTATATTTTTATTTCTTCCATGACTGCCCCCTTTAAACCATTGTCTGGGAGGGACTTATCCAAAGCAGACCGTCACATAAGGAAACAAAACTTCTCAGATTATTATTTTAGGAGACAAAGGCCAAGATGACACGATAGAAGACAGTGTTTGAAAGACAATTTACTGAGACCAGGGAAGCTCTGAGTTTTAAATCAGATGAGGTGAGAGGCTTTCGGCTTTATCAGAACTAGACTTGAGGAAGGTGCCAGAATTGCAACTACACACCACACCACGACTGGGATGAAGAGTATTAGGATAAGAAATAATACAGATTAAGTTTTCCCAGGAATTTTTCTTTTCTATCATCAAGGCTATTTTAAGAATTAGAAGGGGAATCATGGAGCAATCAGGTGTAGAGATGACTGATGTTTTTGAGACTGGAGACAGAGGACCAGTGAAGAGCTATGACACAATCCATTCATGAAGTGCCATAGGCTAGAATGGACATGGTGGTGGGAATGGCTGTGAGTTAACATGAATATCAGCAGGTCTGTGTGTTCAAGAAAAGACAAAGGAAGAGCAGGGTGTGACGTGAGGATTGCCCCTGGGTGTTTCAGGGATGCAAACTTCTACTTGGTAATGAACTTCTTCTCTATCCACCAGCCTTCAGGGTACAGTTCCTCTTGCACAATTTATTAGCTGCTTGACCTGAAACACAGATAGATTAAAAAGTAGTAAGAATATTTAGATTTGACTTTCTATAATTCCATGATCAAAACAGAACTTGCAGAACAAGAAAAAAAAAATTATAGCTTTTCCCCTGAGGATTTCATAGGAATATGAAGAAAGAATCCTATGAATTATTTCCTCCTCGGGGAAGACACCCTCCTCCCAGACTATTTTGTAACATCCTAGAAGATGGAAAGGCATAAAATATAACTTCTCTTGAGCTTGTCAAAAATAAAATTAATTCTAGTTTAAGGGATGAGAAAGCACAATGGAAATTTCCCTCACTGAGCCCACAGGCAGCTCTGTTCTCTGGCAATATGCAGATTGATATACCTCAGCATGCATTTATCTAAGCCCCTCCTAAGCCCCTCAGGCACAAGGGGCTGTGCCTGGCACTAGGGATGTGATTCTGGAAGCAAAACCTCAGTGAGGCAGCAGTGCACAGACCTGGGCAGCCCACCTTCTCAGGGGAGGCAGATGCTGCACAAAGTCTAGAATACAATCGCTTTTGCAGGGTGGAAAAGAGTTTATAGGGACTTTCTAGGAGCTGGCGTGCTGAGAGAAAAGGAGGAAGACCAGAATTTCTGCTTTCTGGTCTGGTTATATTTATAACTCCAGCTCTGACAGCCTAGACATGTTCTCTCTACTGGCAAGACTTCTTCAGTGGCTTGAGAAGCCTATGGGCTATGATCTGTAGCCCTCATGGCCAATCACAGTTACTTAAGACATAGTGTTAGGTAGTTAGGTAGCCATGGGCAATTAGAGTGAAGTCTGTTCTGTAACCATAGAAATCACAACACTTATGGCCCAACTGAAAGGATTGCCCCCTAGGACCTCCCAGAAAAAATTCATTTTTCAAACAACAATACCCGACTTCGAGGAGTACAAGTAAATAAATGACCATAGCCTAACAACCATTCTAGGCCAGCCACAAACACTTATGCAGTCAGGAGTACTCTATCCTTTTTTTCACCTCAGCCTCGTTATTCCATCATTATAATGTCATACATATGCCGGGAAGTTCATGAAACTAATGTTAATAGACTGAATTCTGGAAACATACATGCACAGTTGACAATAGGTTATATAGCAGCCAACTATCAATCAAAATGACCTCACCTATCAATCAGCTAGCATCACCCTTGTAAACTCCCATTACAGCCCATATATAAGACAGATCTTCCCTCTTCTACGAGGCTATAGCCCTCTCTGGTGTAGTCTGTTTCTCTCTTGAAACGTACTTCAATAAATTTTACTTTTTGTAAACTTCATTGATCTGCATGGACAGAAAGGACCAAGGCCCCCCAGTATCACCGGGCAACAACTTACTTAGATCACCCCCAACAGTAAGAATAGCATTTGCTCTCACATGTCTTCTCTTGTAATGTGAACTATGTAGATTTTCTTTTTTTGGTTATCTAGATTTAAGTGTTTTATTTATTAAAACAAGATTCCTGCCTTGCAATTATTTGTGTTGGTGCTTTGTTTCCATATTAAATTGTAGACTACTAAAGGGCAAGGACCAAGGCGTATTCATCTTCGCTTTCACTCATAGCATCTGAAAGCATGTAGAGCATAGCACCCCATGGCCCAGATCAGAGCACAGGATGCAAAGCAGGAGGACCTGGATCTGTCTCTGGTTTTATCCCCTTCTTTCAGTGTGACCTTGTGCAGTCAATCTAACCTTTCTGAATCCTTAAAACACTGAGGATACTAAATAGCTGCAACGAGGCCTGATAGGATGAAATGGCATGACAAGAAGTGAATATGTTAATCTTTGGAGCTTAATAAATGATCAAAGTCAGACAACCATTTCAAGTTACAGCAATAATTTCCTAATGGTAGATTGTTAAATATCACTTGGAATAAGGTGAAATAGTCATGGGGAACAGGCAGGAAATAGGCATTCAGACTAGCATCTGATTTTGAATGTCTCTCTTCTACTTGTAACTTAATCAGTCACATCATCTGCACTTGTCTATCACAATATTATGTACCCAATAATGTACCTAAAGAAGGTTCTATTAAAGAAAAGATCGTACAGGTAATTGCCTGCTCCAGTTTTATATACTTGTTCTAATTCCACTTCTACTACAGCTTGTCTGCAGAGATCTAGTCTTACTTTTTGCTTGAATCCTGCTAGTATCAGACACATATACATGATTAATTTGACTCTGTACAGCTTATTAGAATGTAAGCTCCTTGAAGGTAGTAATTTTGTCCTGATTGGTTTATTTCTGCATCCCCAGCACCTACAACAATATCTGACTTACGTGTTCAGTAAATAGTGAATAAGTGAGTGTCCCTGAAGTTTTCAGCCAATCATAGCAGTCCCTTTGGAGGTTAAAGCAATTTGGGTTAGGCACTATTTGAGGCTGGTAAAATGAGTAAACCTTGGCTATCCAATGTGACTACCTCTTGCAATAGTGTTAATTCAATACCTGAGGAACTTCCTGCAGATGGTATCAAAACAGCTAGTTTCCTAGCCAGACAGGCAAGGCTCATAAATCTGTTGAATGTATCCTTTCTCTCTTTAACAACAAAAATCTCATTTTGAAGTAAAATGCCCTGAAGGGACCTTCAGTAATATGCATCACTGAAACAAAGAGGGTCAAACATGTCACCTAATACTGGGAGGCATATTTCATTGCTACTTAGTGTTAACCAGCATCTCATTTGTCAACAAAGCACTGGGGGAAATAAATGTTACCAGGCAGGAACCTTGGAACAGGCTCTGTCCTCAATCAGAAAAGTATAGGTTTACAGAAGGAAGGCTCTGGTTTAGCGATGTGTGTGTTCATGGCTTCCTGCCAATAGGAATTTGATAGGATGTGTGCTCAAGCTCTGCCTGAGATATCATGAAGTTAACAACAAATCAGAGACAGTTAACAGTTACATTTCAATTCTTCTTAAACACAAGCACAGAAAACATGTACTTTCAAAGGAGTTATAAATTATATGTCTCATATGTAACTGAAAAAGAAGTTATAACTGTGAATTATGTTGGGAAATTCATTACTGACTTTATTTTACAGAGAGTTCAGTTAAGGTCAGAGAGGATAAATATGGTACTTACAGGATGAATATTTGTAAAGAAGGGGGAACAAGTAGGTAGAGGCATGGCTTTTACTTTTATTTGAATATAATAGCTATAACAGAGTAGAAAAGAAGTTATAGGGCCTTTTGGTCTACTTTTTCTTTCACTTAAAAGTTTTATGCCATTCTCAATCATGTTCTGTTTCATAAGAGTTTTAGTAGTTAAATTTTATGGAAAAATCTTGTGGAATTTTTAATTAGTCTTGGAATTAAATTGCAGATCAATTTGGGTGATAATATTTTAAAAATTTTTCCATGTTTATTCTAGTATTTTACAGTTTCTTTTTTTAATGATTCACACAAAAATAATTTTTTTGAATTAAATTTATCAGGGTGACAAAATATTATGTAGGTTTCAAGTGTACAATTCTATAATACATTTTATGTATATTCCATTGTGTGTTCACCACCCAAAGTCAAATCTCCTGTCACCATATATTTGATCTACTTTATCCTTAAAAAGAATGCAGTAGGGATCCAACTTTCATTACTTTCTGGAGGGTTAGCCATCTATCCAAACACCATTTATCTAGAAATTTATCTTTTCCCAACTGATTTGACTGACATCGTCTTTAGTAGTAAATTTTAACTTATTTATAAACTTTTCTTTCATTTCATTGATGTCTGTCTTCTCTTCAGTGCCAGTATTAAGCTTATAATTACTCTACCTTCTTCTTCATAATCATTCCGTATATACTTTTATGTTCACTTTTCCATATGAACATGTTGAATTAGCTTGTCTGCTTCTACCACTTCTCATTCCCTTCTAAAAATGTAAATATCATTTAGAGATACATTTACAGATTTATAGATAAGGTTTTGACATTTTTACAGATTCATACAGATTTATTTATTGATTCTTACAGCCTTGATAGCCTTTTAATATTGACTTTCTTTTCAAAGATAGAGTCTTTCTATTTATTAAAATAATAATAAATTTTCACTAGCATTTATAATTTTTCTGGAAGATACAAGGCACAGATTCTCTCTTGTGCCTGGGAATGCAACACTGCTGATACCTTGATTTCTGCTCAGTGATACTGATTGTATTCTTTGGGTGTCCAGAACTGTGAGGAAAAAAAAAAAATTCTATTGTTTTAAGCTAGCAAGTCTTTGGTAATTTGTTATAGTAGCTACAAGAAACTAATACATTGTTGTTTCCACTTTTGAGCTATTATGAACAATGCTGCTATGAACATTCTCATATAAGTTTTTGTGTCCATATGTTTCATTTGTCTCAGGTACAAGTGTTTGTGTCCGTATATGTTTTGATCTTTCTTTGCATATACCTAGGAATGAGTCGCTGGGCCAGATAGTAAGAACATACTGAATATTTTGAAGAACTTCCAACCTTTTCCCAGTATGGCTGCACAATTTTACATTTCAACCAGTGATGTATGAGAGTTTCAACATTTCCAAATCCACACCAATTTTTGTTTGTTTGTTTATTGCTGCGCTGATAGGTGTGAAGCGATATCTCATTGTGGTTTTCATTTGAAATTTTTCTAATAACTAATGATGTCAAACATATTTTCATGTGTTATTGGCTATTTATATTATCATCTTTAGAAATATATCAATTGAAATGATATGACCCTATTTTAATTGGGTTACTTTTATTTTGTTATTGAGCTGTAAGAGTTTTTTTTTAAAGATACAAGTCTTTTATACACATATATATGACTATAATTTATAAATCTTTCCTCCTATTGTCCTTTGAATCACAAAAGTTTTTAGTTTTGATCAAGTCCAGTTTACTTATTTATTTTTGATGCTTATACATTTTGTGTCACATCTAGCCATTGCCCAACCCAATGTCATGATAATCCCATGTTTTCATCTAGGAGTTTAGAAAGTTTTAGCTCTTACATTTAGGTCTATGATTCATTTTAAATCAACTTGTGTGTGATGTGTGGAAAGAGTTTACTTTTATTCTTTTGCATATGGGTGTCCAGTTGTCCCACCACCATTTTTTTAAAAAACTACATTTTTCAAATTGAATTGTTCTGGCATGTGTGTAAAATATCAATTGACCAGAAATAAGAAGGTTTATTTTTGGCCTCTCAATTCTATTGCATTGATTTATATGTTTACCCTTATGCAAGTACCATATTGTCTTGATTACTGTAGCTTTGAAACCAGGTAATATGAGTCCTCCAAATTTGTGATTCTTTTTAAAGATTGTTTGGCTATTTTGGGTCCCTTGAATTTCCAGATAAATTTTGGGAACAATTTGTCAATTTCTGCAAAACAGCTAACTGGGATTTTGATACAGATTGCATTGAATCTATAGGTAAATTTGAGGAATATTGCCATCTTAATATTATTGTCACCTGTTCCATGAACATGAGATGTTTTTCTCTTTATTTAGATCTTTTAAATTTCTTTCAATGATGCTTTGTGATATTCCATATACAAGGCATATTTATTTTTAAAAAAATTTATTCCTAATTTTTTTTTCATTTTTAGATGCTATTGCAAATTGATTTGTTTTATTAATTTCACTTTTGAATTATTCATTACTAATATAAAGAAGTATAATTGCTTCTTATATAGTGTTCTTACATTCTTCAACATTACCTACTTTTTTATTAGTTCCAATAGTGTTTCAGTGGCTCTATCTATCTATCTATCTATCTATCTATCTATCTATCTATCATCACATCTGTAAAGAAAGTTTTACTTCTCCTCCAAACTGGATTTAAAAACATTATTTTCGTGCTTAATTATTTCAGTAGCTCATCCATACAATGTTGAATAGAAGTGGCAAAAGCGAATATTTTTTCTATTTTTCTTGGTATTAGTGGGAAGGTATTCAACGTATTTTTTTTTTCATTAAATATGATGTTTGCTGTGGTCTTTACTAGATGCTCTTTATCAGGTTGAGGAAATTTACTTTTATTCCTAGTTTCTTGCATGTTTTTCTTTTTTCTTTTTTCTTTTTTTTTTTTTTACCATTAAAGTGTTATGAACTATGTTAGATGTAATTTTGTATCTATTGAGATGATAATTATATTTTTGTCCTTTATTCTATTAGTATGGGATATTATACAGATTCATTTTTTATGCTAATTCATCTTTGAATGCCTGAGATAAATTCCATGTGGTAATTATGTAAAAAGTATTTTTTTATGTTGCTAGATTCAATTTGCTAGTATTTTGTTGAATGTTTTTACATCTATATTTATAAACTATATTAGTCTGTAGTTTTCTTGTAATGACTCTATCTGGCTTTGGTATTAGGATAATACTGACCGCATAAATTGAGAAGTGTTCTCCCTTTTTTTATTTCATGGGAGAATTAGTGGAGTGTTAGTACTGATTTTTTAAATGTTTGGTAGAATTCATTAGGTAAGCCATCTGGGCCTGTGCTCTTCCTTTAGGAAGTTTTAAAATTATTAATTCAATTTCTCTACTTGTTATAGGTATATTCAGATTTTTAATTTCTTCTTGAGTCAGTTTTACTAATTTGTTTCTTTCTAGGAATTGTTCATGTTATTTAAGTTAACTTATTTGTTGGCATACAGTTGTTCATGATATTTCCTAATAATTCTTTTTTTTTTCTATAAAGTTGGTACTTATATCCCCTTTGTTATTTATGATTTATTGACTTGTGTCTTCATTCTTTATTTTTCTTGTCCATGTAAGCTGAGCATATATCAATTTGCTGATCTTTCTAGAGAAGCAACTTTTTATTTTGTTGATATTCTCTATTGTTTTTATAATCTGTTTCATTTATTTTTACTCTAATATTTATTATTTTATTCCTTCTACTTGTATTGATTAATTTGAGATCTTTTTGTCTTTTTGAAATATATGCAATATAACTATGTTGTCCTCTGAGCATTGCTTTACCTCCAATCCATAAGTTTGGGTATGTTGTTTATTTTGTTTATTTGAAATAATTTTCTAACTTTTATTATGATTTTTTCTTTAACTCTTAAGTTATTTGTAAATATGTTGTTTAATTTTCACATATTTGTGAATCTCTGAACTTTAGTTTTATTATAGATCTCTAATTTAACTCATTCTGGTCAATGAATATATATTGTATGACTACAAGTATTTAAGTTCATTGAGGCTCTGTTACGGCTTAGCAATTGGTCCATCTTGGAAAATGTCCCTTGTGTGTGTGAGATGAGTATTGTGTAAACCTTTGTTAGCTCTAGTTAGTTAATCATGTTTTACAGTTCTATTTATTTGTTGGTCTTATGTCTAGTTGTTCTATCCATTATTAAAAGAAGGTTATTCAACTACTATTTGAGTTGCCTATTTCCTCCTTCAGTTCTGTCAGTTCCTGCTTCATCTATTTTAAGGCTCTGTTGTTAGGTGCATATATATTAGAACTCCTTAATGGATTAAATGTATTTTCTTGTTTTTAGTAACCATTTAACAAATTTTTTTACCATAAAAATCTATTTTATTCTTTTAAGCATAGCCATTATAGCTTGCTTTCATTTGGTACTCAAATGGTATATCGTTTTCATATTTTTCTTTCAACTTATTTTTGTCTTTGAGTTTAAATCATGTGTTTTGTAGACAGCATGGAGTTGAATGTGTTTTTAAATCCATTCTCCCTATCTCTGCCTTCTGATTGGAATATTTCATCTATTCAAATTTGTAATCCTACAAATTACTAATTAACTAAGATTTTTATTTGCCATATTTGACATTTTTTCTGTTTTGTTCTGTTTCGTGTTTTTAGTCTTCGATTCCAGTCTCTTGTATTAAATCATTAATTTTCTTAGTGTAACATTTTAATTTCCATGCTGTTTCTTTTACTATTTTTTGAATTATTTTTTAATACTGGTTTTCTTGGGGATTACAATTAGTATCTTAAGTTAAAACAATCTTATTTAAATTAGTATTACCTCAACTTCAATAGTATACATAAAATTTCTTCCAATATATATATTTTTAATGCTTCTCTTCTATACTATTATTGTCATTTAAATGACAACTTTTAATATTTTAAGCTTTTCAACACTTTTATAATTATTGCATTTTGTTGTTGTCTTTTGAATCACATATAAGAAAAGTCATAGACAAAAATGTACTTATACTATCTTTCAAAATATCTATCTAGTTAACTTTAACAGTGTTCTTTATTTTATTTATTTATTTTTTTGTAGATTCAATTTACTACCTAATATCTTTTCATTTGAACCTATAAGATTACTTTTAGTATTTATATAGGACAAGTTCCTACTAGTGACATATTTTCTCAAAATTTTTTTTATTTGGGAATGCCTTAATTTTATCTTCATTTTTTGAAGGCTAGTTTTGCTGAATATAGTATTCTTGGTTGATAGTCTTACTTTCAACAGTTTGAAGACAGACATCCCAGTGTCTTGTAGTCTCCATGGTTTCCAATAAGAGGTAAGCTATTAATTTTATTAAGGATCACTGTATGTGATGTCATATTATCTTGCTGCTTTCAAGCTTTTCCTTCTATCAGTTTTACGATAGTTATTGATTTGTTTAAGTCAAATTTTGGAAGTTTTAGGCCAGTATTTCTTCAAATATATTTTCTGGCCCTTTCTCTTTGCATATGTTTGTATGCTGCACAGATCTCTGAGTCTCTGTTCATTTTTATTTACTCTTTTCTTTTCTGCTCCTTAAACTTGGTAACCTCTATCTCTCTCCTTTTTGGGTTAAATGACAACTTGTAACCGAAACATAATCTCAAAGATCCTCATAAAATATGTTACAAATGATAGCGTAAAAAAATAAATTTTGCACAATAACTCCATGTTCAGCTATACAGTGTACCCTTAAACTGGCAGGGCACAAGTATCTTTAATAGTTTCAAATTTGCAAATAAAGAATGTCATACAAAGCTATGTATTTATATATAGCAATCATATAAGAAACTTATGACCTAAAGCAAAGGTAAACTAACTTTATTGATACCTCTTAGATGCTATACCAACTGGACAGTCTCTGCCCAGTGTGAAGCCTAGTTGTGTGTGTGTTTTTTTTTTAACTTCTGAAATCTAGTCCAATGGAACAGCTTTAATTTTTACCAGCTGGCTTGAGTTCATAGCGGCTTTTAAAGACTGTTTGTTAAACTACAGTCACATATTATATCTCAGGTATGGAAAAATAAGTCTTAAGTTTAATTTTTTCCAGTTTTTTTTCTATAATTTTAAACATCACACTTTAACTGTGCAGGAGTTAGAGGTTTATTATCAGTTGATGCAAGAGTAAATAAAGTTCAAAGCAAATTCAATACTGCTTAAGGGAACACTGTAAAGTAATAATTCTTGATATTACATGCCTCATATGATCCATTTCAAACCATAGAAAATTACATCCTTATGTGTCACTGTTCCAAGACAAACAAATATGAACAGCTACAACATTTTAAAAATGTGCCAAGTTTATAAAGTGTCAAACAAAACATGAAGTTTTTGTACATTCTCCTGTCAAATGAAGTTATTTCATATATACCACTCCTCTTGTAAACTGTTCTCCTATTGTCTTTCATTTGACCTAGATCAGCGGTGAAACCAAAAGAATGATCAGATCAGTATGTGATTTCTCTCCTGAAAAAGTGATCTCTCTTTTCTATATCTAGAAAAAGACTTGTTCTGACTACAGGAGAAGCTTCTTCATTTTGGGGTCTGTAGCAAGGTGGAGGACTCCTTCTCTTATAATCGTCTCTATGGTGATGACCCCAAGAGGGAAGTGGGCTATGATTTTGACTTTTCGCCAATGGACAGGTCCACTCTTACTGGACAGCCACATAGTATTCTCCCACTTAGCTCTCAGACAGCATCGGCTTCATCTCTAGCATCTTCAAATTCAACAGGAGCAAAGGAGGGAGGTTTCTAGCAACTCACACAAATTTGGAGTGTTCTATAATAGCCAAAAAGTCATTCCTGTTCAGTCCTGTTTCCATTGTTTCCAAGATTATCAACATAAACCTTATGATTCATGATGTTTTTCAAGATCTTGGGTTAGAAATGCGGAGGCTCAAGTTCACACACCTTTGGCCACAGACTAGTCTTCTGCTCTCTTCCACCTGCTTCCTCATATGCTCTCACCAACCTAAAATCCACAAAATGGCCTAGGTAATCTCTTTTGATCTATATTAAAGTTCTCTTATTCATTCTCCTGCCTACCCAAACCTGTTACTGGCCCCCTTAAGTTCATTTTTTATTTTAGTTATTGGACTTTTCAACTCCAGAATTTCTATTTAGTGCACTTTTACAATTTCCATATCATTATCAATATCAAGATATTCTAGTCAATGTCATTATTGATATTCTCTATTTGATAAGACATAGTTCTCATACTTTCCCTTAATTCTTTCTTCATCATTTCTTTTAGTTATTTTAATATATTTACAATGATTGCTTTGAAGTTTTTATCTACTAAGTCTAATATCTGGCCTCGTTCATGAATATTTTCTGTTGGGTCTTTTTTTCCCCTGTATATGTGACATGCTTTCTTATTTTTTTTTGCATTTGTCATAATAATCGTTGTTGTTGTTGTTGTTGTAGAACACTGGGTATTTCAGATAATACATTGTAGCAATTCTAGTCAGATCTCTTCTCCCTCTTTACTGTTATTTTTTTCCCCTGTTAGTTATTGTTGCTGCTTTTTTGTTTAGAGAATTACCTAGATTAATTCTGTAGATTCTGTATTATCTGTAATTGAAACCACTAAATTGTCAGCTACTTTTTTTTTGTTTTGTTTTCATTTATGCTTAGCTTCCTCAGGTTCATCTCTATGTCACTAATATGTAGTAGTCAGCTATTTCAGGTCAGAAGATCTCCTTAAATGCCTTGCAAATTTGTCTTCCTCCCTTTGCCAACGGGTTCTGTGTAAGAAGGCATATCTTCAAACTTTAGGCAGTTTACAAGATAGACTTAGCTTTCACTCCCTCCCTGTTCAGAGCTTCTATTTCAGCCAGGATAGAGTGGGTCTTACATTTGACCAAGTTTTTCCTGGGCATGTGCACAGCCTGGTGTGTGAGCAGTCTTTGAGATCTTCAAGAGTATGTCAGAGCTTTTTAAGTTCCCTATGGTTATCTTGTTCTTCCTCATTTCCTTTTATATTCCTGGCTAGGCTCTTGTTTGCCATAAGCAAATCAAGTCATAGCCTTAGGCAGCTGTTGTCAAGTGACTGATATTGCTCTGGTAACATAAGGGTATGTAGGGATTTTTTTCCCCTTGATGAGCTGAGCTCTGAGTTGAACTGAATAGCCATAACACCTGGGAATAGAGATTTTCTTGGCAGCTGGAAATTCAGACAACATATTTACTATACTCTTAAAAAGGTGATTTTAATGGAATTTCAGAACAGGTCAGTCATCTTAGTTGGGTACAAGAACACCAGCTTTTCATGACTGCTGCACTACAGAGCAGGGAGGGGATGAAGGGATAGGGAATAGCCCCAAGTTAAAAAGTCACATCCCTTGCTGTGTTAAGAAGGTTCAGTAGTTTCTCATAGATAAATGATTTTCGGTTTTCTGTGGCTTTAGTTAATTTTGACTTCTGAAATAGTAACTGGTTAGTTTTGTTTTGCCAGTATTTTTAAACTTTTTTTTTTTTTTTTTTTTTTTTTTGTGAGAGAGCAGCTCACTGAGGTAATCGCTCCATTATTCTGGTGTTCACTCCCTCCTATTTTTGATAGTTATGCTAAATCTTCTTTGTGAAAGCTTATTGTCAGTACTTTACTGTATTCCTTTAATCATGATCCTAAAAAATGCAATGTTTACAGTATTTGGCGTCCATGGGAAAAGGCAGTTCACAACCTGTCATAATGATTGTAATTTCAATCATGTAGGTCCTCGAAGCTCATTTTTAGATTCTTCAGGAAAGAATCATGAAAATAATATTTCCTATATTCTTGTGTAGAAATAAAACTGTGCTGTGACTTTTGTAATTGAATGTCAATTTGACTGGATACAAGATCCATGATTTGTAGTTTATTTTTTGACTATCTTAAATATCCTGTGATATAAAATGTTTTTATCAAAAATCTGGTGGCCACATGAATTTCTTTCCCTTGTAAGTCATTTGGTCTTTAGCCAAAGGATGATTTCTTGTTTGTTTTCAATAATTTTAGTTCACTGTGTCTCAGTGTTGGTTGTTCTGTGTATATTTTCACAGTTGTGTGGCATGCTGTTTTATTATATAGATTCAAATAAAATTTTAGTTCAAAAAAAGTTTTTTGAATTATATTTTTAGTATTTGTTTTATTTATTATTTGTGTTTTCTCTTTTAGGATCTCCAAATTTATTGCTTTTCATTTGTCTCTTTTCTGTATCAACTACTTTCTCTTGAATGCTTTTTGTCTTTATTTTAAATTTAAAATAATTTCCTTTTTCAGTTGTTACTATTGAGGCAATTTAAAATTCATTGTCGCCCCAGTAGCACTGAGGGGTCTTTGGTTCTTTTCATTGACACAGTAAATAATTGCAGATCAGGAAGATTTAGAAAAAATAAGATTTATTAAAGTACTTTTCAAGGGAGAAACAGGCTACACCAAAGAGGGCTGTAGCCCTGTGGAAGAGGGGAGGTCTATATTATATTAGGGCCATAATGAGAGGTTATGAGGGTGGTGCTAGAAGATTGGCATGTGATTTGATTGACATTTGGCTGTTACATAATCCTTTGCCTATTGCGTATGCAGTTACCCAGAATTCAGTATATTACAGTTGAATTCATGAACTTCGAGCATATTGATGATATTATAATGATGGTATAATGAGGTTAGGTCAGGAGGAGGTTAGTGTAGGACTGATTGCGCTTGTGCTTGAGGCTACCATTATAATGGCTACTATTTTATGGCTTTTCACTTCTTTGTGCCTTAGGATATAGGGGTAATTTATCACCACAAAATGGAGGTTCTAGGGAGGTCCTAAGGGAGATCTTTGGGAGGGGGTCTTCATTCCCCAATTGCTCCTGTCTACCTAACTACCAAACACTATCACAAATCATAATGTTATGCTTGTTTATCTTGTATTCTTTTTGTTGTTTATTTTTGAAATGAAGTTTTTCTTTTTTTTACAACTTTCTTGAATTCTATAACCTCTATTTTTAAACCATTCTTTAATCATTTTTTTAGTATTTTCTAGTTGTAATTTATGTTGCTTTTACTTAATGTTTATCAACCTCTTAATTTCTCTTGGTTAATTTTGTGGCTACATATGTCTGGGGGTGTTTTCATTATATGAAAATTTCCTAGAACTTTGAATAGAAAAAATGCATCAGGATAACTCTTACAGCTTTATTGCTTTGGCAATCCCTTTTCTGTTTTTTCACAGAGATAAAAATATGGTCTTATGCTGTTTGAGATATGCCTTCTCTTCCATTCCTGGTTCTATTTGGATCTTCTTTATTATTTGATTTTATTGGCTAATGTGTGTTTAGTCCACAGTAGTTTCTTCTTACAGGAAGAATTTTTCCAGGAATGGAAATTTGGTTCATAAATTTGAAGATTCCAATATTGCTCCAGCATCAAGGTTCTCTGGGAGTAATATGTGTTGAACACTTCTAAGCGCCCTTCAAGTTTTGGGTACTCTTCTTAGTTGGTTTGTCATTGTTTTCAGTGAATGAATACTTGTTAGTTTTGGAGTTTATCAGTTCTTATGCTCATGATAAACTCTGCTGTCTTTCTCCATGTGGATATTATAGGTGTCGGTATTTTTTTCCTGCTTCTTTTTTGGGATATGTAAGCTACCGGCTTACTAACTTTTATTATAAATGTTGTCTGTATGTTTTTATTTAGGTTATTCTGGTTTCCCTGTGTGTATGTGTGTTAGAGAGGGAGAGGGAGAGAAAGCATTTTAGAGGAATCAGAGAAATTAAAAAAACTATATTGTCATTCTTAATATCTCCCTGAAATCCTAATGATTATATTTTCACAACCCACTCTTTATTTCATTTTGTTGTTAGATAATTTTTAAATCAGAAATCTTGTATCTTTTTTTTCTGAGCTCTTGCTTTATAAAGACTATGTATTATTTCTTTAGTTTCATGGAGAAATATTGATCACAACTTTTATCATGTAGATTGTATAATATGTCTGGTGAATATTAATATCTAGGTGGTTTTTCTTTTCCTCCTTTTTTTCTTTAATTATTTTTATTTGGCATGCTAACATTTTCTTTTCAATGCTTACTAATATCTTAAAAGGAGTGGAGGAAAGGGACATGGGAGAGTAAGTTTTAAAAAACTTTTTGGAAAATATAGTCTTAAGAAGATATTAGAAGTACTTATTGCAGAAATTCAGCAATTTGAAGGACACTTTTTTGTGCATAAAAAGTTCATCTGCCCTCAAGCATGACTCTTCTGTAGAATAATTATAAAATCCCAAGTAAAGATATTGTGTGTGTTATTTAATCTATACTTCTCTTGACTTAACAAAGACCAAATAGTTGCAGGGCTTTTTACCATCCATGATCTTTCCTCCATTATTCCATGTCAACAGTAATATTTTCCCCAAATATCTAGTACCTTCTTGTCTGACACCACATAATTTGCCATGAATAGCAAACAGGATTCAGGAGTATAGATTTCCATAAAATTTAATTTTTTGTTCTAATTCAAAGAGGAATTATTTTGTTCCTTGGAATATAAAACACATTTTGCAGACTTCAAATCCTTTTATGGACTTGAAAATAACATATTTTCACTAGGTGATCTGTATTATCCTGGACCAATATTTATAGTATTTAGCATGCTTTCTTCATATATCATATTTTGTGGATTTAGGTATTTTCTATTTTAATAGTTATTATTTTTAATTTGTTGTTTTCTTTCTTCTAAGTTTATTTCTAAGAAGATGTCTTCATCTTGCTCTCTTAAGCCTGGATATCAGGATATGTTCCACAGACAATCTTTCATTATCAACACTATCATCAGCTTTACCAGGTGTAGGAATTCTTATGATTTTTATCCTATAGTGGCTTTTATTGCATGAAAAGAATATTGAACACATAAGGGCCTTATGCCTTCCTGTAAAATTTTTAATTTCTACTTTTTGATGTAAATCTGATGCCTCTTTTTTTTTTCACTGTTAGGGAAAACTAGTCATATAACTTTCATTCACTTTTTCTTTTAATAATCCAGTCTATATTTATTGACTAGTACAAAGCACTAGTCTAAGTGGCAGACAAAAAACTCTCATCTTCACGGACTTTCATTTTAATGAGAGTTGAAGACTATTCAACTAAGTCTGCATGACTTCAATGGATCTCCTTTGTAAAGGCTTCTTAAACTGCTTACCTTCGCTAACTTCAAATTCTATTATTTTCTCTTTGTACTTTAGTCCTATGAAGATTTGATTTGATAAGATTCTAGTTTTCCTGATTAGTTATAAATAATGCTGAACATTTTATAGTGTAACTTTCAGGAAAAGATTGAATGTGTCAGGGCTCCAAGGTAACATAATTTAAACTTGTATCAGAATATAATTTAAAAGTGTTTGTACCAAATGCAAGACTTTTAAAAAGAAAAACACAGAAAGAAAATGAAACAAGTTGTGTAATATAGGCCACTTTGGCATTTAATATGAAAGGGCATTTTACAAGCTGGTTAAATATCTACAGAAATATTGACTGCTTCCCAAATCAACCATCCATCAATATGTGCGGAGATTTCCAACTAAGTATTTGCAACACATTTAACTTTTCTTCTGTTCAAATTGCTTGCACATATTCCATAAAAACCAGTTGTTCTTTACCTGCATTGTAAGATACCAAATAACTGAGAGTTATAGCTACCTTCAGTCAACTGGTTAATTATTGGTATTTTGATTTACTTTTTAATTTTGAATTTTCTCTAAAGTGAAATTTGGTCTATATTTTCCTTCAGTGGCATGCGTTAAACTCATGATTTCCAGAAGGTAGGAGTAAATCAAACTAATTATAATTGTGCTCTTTTGAGCCCAGTAATCATTAGAGATAGCAAGATGGAAATCTTCACCTGTCTACCCTGAACTATCTTCTCAGTCCACATTCTCATGTGTGCCTGTTTTTATTATAGGCTCATTATCAAAGTTGGTAAATAGACATTTAGCTTCAACTAATCCCTGTTATTCATTCTACTGTGTTTATCTTGTAAATTGCACAGCTGTGATTTTTAAAAATTAGCTTGGATGGGCATGTTATGATTTCCTCACCAACCCTTTAAAAAAAGTTTCCTGCTTTGACCCAAATTGCCCCTGAGCAAGCAAGCCACATCCTGGCATTTTGATGTCATCTGGC
Organism: Eidolon dupreanum; assembly: GCA_028627145.1. Lineage (NCBI taxonomy): Eukaryota > Metazoa > Chordata > Mammalia > Chiroptera > Pteropodidae > Eidolon > Eidolon dupreanum. The sequence continues at coordinate 86,951,979 of CM053503.1, read as the reverse complement.
TAGGATTGAAGATGACATTTTAGAGACACTAAGTTGGTGTGGAGATGAGGAAGGACAGTAGTCACAGATTGTAGCAAACTTTAGGTGATGCCGTCTTAGAGTAGGTTCCCTGAAAATAAACTCTGAGATAGGAATGACATGCAAAAGACTTTTTGAGTTATGATCACAGAAGTTAAACTTCTAATAAAGTGAGAATTCAGAATTAGGCAGAAGGAAAAGCTGACCTGTAATGTGGTCTCAACTAAGGCCCCAGACAAGACATGGGAAGCTCTTGAGCTGGGACAGCTTTTCAGAACCTTTGTTTCCCTGTATCAGCTTCCTTGGTGGTGGCATAATCTTGGACATACAGTTCCCTATAGCTGAGGGCAATCCCTAGTAATAGATAGAGCTTGAACTTTCAGCATCTAAAAAATCCTGACATCTGGGTTGTGCATATTTAGGCTTGAAGTAAGGATCTGGGCTGAGCTTCAGAGAATCCATTCTGATCAGTAAGTTAGGAAGACTTAGGGTTAGAGAGTGTACAGTTGTGCTTGTTACGTTTCTAGAAGTGCAATGATTAAACAATAGCACTGCTAAACTTTTAAGCTGTGAGAGAAGATTTAATAGTGTAATAACATCCATATTTCTTCAAAACGAGTAGTTTTCAGCCCAGACCCCAAATAGATAATGGCTTTTCCTATATAAACTACAACGCTTTATCATCACAAAATGAAGGTAATAGAAGGCAAAACAACAATTATTTGAGTAAATGTTCAGGGAGACAAATAATATAAAATGAACACACACGGAGAAAGATATTTTTGTCTTTCCTGGGTATTAAGTAAAGCAGAAAGCTGATTTTTCACAGAGCATTTGGGGGAATCCAACTATAAGAATATTGATCATAAAAGTTGGAGTCTATAACTAACTTTTGTATTTTCCTTCTCCAGTAAGAACAAAGTGCTTGTTATGGGCCATTGTTCCTCCTCAGGGAAACTACAAAATGTAAACACAATACAAAAAAAAAATCTCTTTGAAATTATTAGAGGACTACTAAGCCAGCCAGAACTTAAAAGGCCAGAATCTGAGAGAGAAAGAAAGCACATTGAGATGGGTCCAGTTCCAGAGGAGTTTTCCCACTGGGGTAGTTGACAGTTCCTAAGTGGGATTGGGCTCAGAGACTCAGGAGCCAAGCAGAAAACAGTGATTGTGGGTTGGGACACTGACCTGAGCCTGTGAAATTAAATATGTACTCTTGGACTCCAAGTCACCCAGTGGAAGCTAGACCAAGATCTTGATACCAGAGAAAAAAGAAGTGTATTGAGATGTGCAAAACCATTGGCCCACCCTTCCAGTTAAGACATTTGCTCATCTTTAGGAGAATAGGGACGTGAGCAGAGCTGTCAGTAGTCTCTCTGGGCTTAGGAGATTAATGGAAGTTCTGGGTTCGCCAAAGAGAAGGTACCCTGGTAAACACCCCAACTCCTAGTATAGGAGTAAGCATGAACACCAGTAGGAGGAATAAAGACATAAGCGAGCTCTCAGAAAACTCTGAAATCTACCTTCAGACAAGCTCAGACTGAACTGAAATAAGGCTATCTATCCACAATAGATCCTTTGTGAGAGGAAGATGGTATCAGCCCAATTTTTAAGTTATCTGTATAAATTTTAATACATACTGTGTGTCATTCAATTAAAATTATTAGGTTTACCAGGACTCTGGATTAAATTTGTTTAAAAGGAAGGGAAAATAGGCCATAAAAACAGACCCACATGAAACTTCAGTTGTCAAAATTAATGAAAACAGGCTTCAAATAACTGTAATTACTATGTTCACCAAAATAAGTGATAGGTAGAAGATCTTCTACAGAGACTTGGAATTCATAAAACAAAAATCAAATAGAAATTATAGAGATGAAAAATATATTAAAAACCCAATGTGTAAATTTAATAGCAAATTAAAAAAATAGCTAAAAGGAGATTGAGAAAACTATAAAATAGCCAGTAGAAAATATCTAAATTAAAGCATGGAGAGAAAATAATAAAATTATGGAAAAACATAAATGACACATGGAAAACAGTGGAAATGATTAACATAAATATGACTGGAGTCCTAGAACAAGAGGAGGGTGAGAATGGGGTAGAAGCAATATTTGAGGAGATACTAGTAAATAATTTGCCATAACCATTTAAAGACATCAAACCACAGATTCAAGATTTACAAACTTCAAGTAGAATAAATGCAAAGAAATATTTAATTAGGCCCATTGAAGTTAAACTGCTGAAAACCAAAGTCATTTAGATGATTTTAAATTAGAGAAAATACAACATATTACATCCAAAAGGCAACAGTGAAATTCACAGCTTTTTAAATAGAAATAACTGAAGCTAGAGACACAAAATACTATTTAAAAAAATCAATAAAACATAAATGCCAACATATGATTTTATATCTAACAAAACAGCCTTCAAAAATGGTATAAAATAACAAACAGAAAGAGAAAATTCATAACTGGATGTGCATTAAAAGAAATTATTAAAGGCTTGTTTAGGCAGAAGAAAACTATGAAAGTATGGAAATACAGATATGAATATATAGTATTAGTAATAGTATGTACAGGGAAAGTAAATCTAAACATATTGATTACAGAAAACAATATGCCTTGTAGACTTCATTGTCTATGTACAATTAAAATATATAAAATAATGCTGAATTTGTTAAGAGGAGTTAAAATTGTTTTTAAGTATACAAAAACTCACTTATATTGATAAGTCAAAGATTGTGTAGCCACTGAAAGAAAAGTAAAATAATTTATAAGTGAATAGAGAGGCAAATGGAATGACAAAAGTGTTATTTGATGGGTCCAAAGGAAGGCAAAAAAGGATGACAAAAGATTTTAGAACACATAGAAAAATTAAAACAAATGGTAAAATGATAACTTTAAACCCAGATATAGTACTAATCACATTACATTTAAGAGAGTCCTTTATTGCAGGTTATATGGAGCAAGGATAAAGCAGGACACAAAAAAAGAGTATTTGCAAAACTTTTGCATTGCTCAAAGAGAGATACAGATAAAAGTCAGAAAATCAGAGGAGAGATGTCCTCAAATGATGAGAAAACGAAAATAGATAAAACCTTGGATATGTATAGAGTTCTCTGGTAAGTGTGTTTGCCTCACTTAAGAGTATAGTGTGTATATCCTTATTCTATAAATTTACTCTCCATTATTCTCAACTAATTGTTTCCATCACAGAAGGCTGAATTAAATGACTCCTTTGAGTGTTGATAGGGGTATATCGATAGGGTCCTTTCTTCCTCTTTCTACAGTAAAGATTCTAGTACTTGAAGTGGATAAAGCAAAGCTGTGGCCATTTATAACAAACTTGAATCAAATACAAATACTGCAGATAGTTTCTAAAATAAAAATTACACATTTTATTTATATTAAGTAAAGCTAATTGCTTATAAGTATGACTGAGACAGAAGTTCCTCTTACTCTACCTGAAACCTCAGGCTATTCATGGCTGGGGAGGTGATAGCTGTTGGTTAAATTGGATATGGGGAAGTTAGTTTTCCCCTTGTAAGCATCAAGAGTCTTGGAATTTCTTTTGATGTTTTCATCCTGTCTACCTTTAAAGTTCTGTTACTCATGGATATGAATTGAGAAATATCGATAATGTGTGGAAAGAGCACTGGATTGGATTGGTGTAAGACAAATTTGTTCTACTCTGATTCAATATATTCTATTACCTGTAATTTTGTGAACTACTCTCAGTCTCAGTTTACTGTTTATGAAGTGAGAGAAGAAAACAGGATTTAAACAACACATTTTAGTGTTTTCATGAAAATTAGATGCTTGCATCACTAAGTGATTTTTACATTGTTCATTCAGCAAATATTACATGCCTACCCTGTGCTTTACTTTTGGTGCTGGAGATACAAAGTTGAATAACATACACATTCCTGCTCTTTAGTAGCTTATATTCTTCTGAGGAGAGATAGTCAATAAGCTAATAAATAAGTGAAATGTTAAGTATAAAGACAGCACATGGCTATTTTTACACGGGTTTATCAGGGAAGCTCTAATAGGTGGGATTTAAGTAGACAATCTAAAAAGTGACACTTTTATTCTAATGCCAGATATTTTAGGAATGGCAGCAAAAGCAGGCAGGTTATCAGGAGAATGCTACATTCACATAATTGGTGGATTACAGAATTATTCACTTACTCTGAGACCAGAGACTGCTGTATAAAATGTGCTTGACATCAAGTGGTGGCCTTGAGAATGCTGTCTCTAAAAAAGTCACTGAGTTAAGAAGTTGCCTTCCAGATACATCTATGGAAACCTCTTCACAGGTCTACAGGAGGACTACAGTGTCTCTAGGGACTACTTCAGGCTGCAGTTATGCCAGTTGACTTGGATGGCTTTGTTCCACATGGCTTGATCCCACCTGGTACTGCTCTTCTTCTGAAGAAGACAGAAGAACAAGAGGGCAAACACAACTGTATATGTGCATGTAAAGACTCTGCCAGTGGAAAGGAAATAGATTGTGAAAGTGGAAATCGATGCCTTCTAAATTCTTGACAAATAAATGAAATTTGATAGGAACTAGGACTGCATTGCATTTTCTTGGGGGAAGAGGTTGGCAGGGTATTTTTTTTTCCAGCACATTAAGTATGTTAGCCCACTCTGTGGCTTCTGATAAGAAATAGGCTGTTAATCTTATTAAGAATCTCTGTACATGTCATGTTGCTTCTCTTTTCCTGATTTCAAAATTGTCTTTGACTTTTGATGGTTTTATTAAAATATGCCTTGTGTAGATCTTTTTGTGTTTATTATTTTGGAGCTTCTTTGTATGTGTAAATTTTTGTCTTTCATTAAATATATGAAGTTTTCATCCATTATTTTTTTAATACTCTTGATGCCCCTTTCTCTCTCCCTTCTCCTCAGACTCTCATTATATATATTTTGGTCCTCTTCTTGGTGTTCCATAGGTCCCTTAGGCTCTGTTCTCTTTTTCATTACCACTGGATAATTCAAATTGTTTTGCATTCAAATTCACTGGTTTTGTTTGCTGCTCAAGTCTGCTGTTGAAACTCTCTTATGAATTTTTCATTTTAGATACTATACTTTCCAGACCCAGAATTTCTGTTTGTTTCTCATTTATAATTGCCATATCATTATTGATATTATAATTTTGTTTATACTTTGTTTTTCTAGTTTCTTTTAGTTCTTATCTATAATTACCTTTAGCTCTGTGAGCATATTTGTGATAGTTGATTTAAAGTTTTAGTCTAATAAGTTTAGATCAGACTCTTCCTGAAGGATTATTTTGTCAAGTAATTTTCTTCCTTTGAATGAGCCATGTTTCCCTGCTCTTTTGTATGTTTTGTCATTTTTGTTGTTATTGTTGTAAAGTAGACATTTAAGTATGACAATGTGGCAACTCAGGAAATTAAATTCTTCTCTTTTCCTGAGTTTGCTGGTTTTGATTGTTGAAATCTACAGTTGCTTATTTGTCTAGTGACCTTTCCAATATATTTTTACAAAGACTGTAATCCTCAATGTGTGTTATCACTAAGTCTCTGTTCCTTTAGCTTGTGTTCAGCTAATGTTTTGACAGACTTTCTTGAATACCTACCTGCAGCTAAAAAGAAAAAATAAACAAAATAAAAAAACCCTACTTCCTTAGTCTTTGAAGATTGGTTCTCTGCTGTGATACTTCTTTAATACGTAGGCAGGGTGTTGACAATTCTGCCTTAGCCTTCATTTAGTTCTTGCTTATACTGAGCCTAGCATTCAGCCAGATGTGAAAGATTAGGGTATCCAAAGATAATTCCCAAACATCCATTCTTCCCTGAGAATCTGCATGACTTTCTAAATTCCTAGTATACACAGGCACTACTAAATTACATAATTTCAAATTCTTTCCCAAGTTTTTCAACACCAGTTTTACATAGTCTATTGTATGTTTTTTTTTTTTTGTTCCAGCAAGCTGTTGGTGTTCTGTTCACCTTACAATAGTTTCAAACAACGTTCACTGCTTTTCCATACTGATTGAATTCAGAGTTAGTGAAACAGAGAGATGTATCTTGTGTCAGTTCTTAGGTAGCCCTCAGACAGGTTAGAACAGACAAACAATAAGTGGTGAATAAAGTCTGCTCTGCTCACTCTGAAATCAGGGCCCAGGTCTCACAGTGAGAACATGGGCTACCAGATTACCAACCATCTGGGGAAAGGGTGAGGCAAGAACAAGTAAAAATACCACAAAGCTTTCCTGTTATTTTTAACTTATCTTTTTATTGATTCAGTGTTCACTTGGTTACCGTAAACCTTTCACTGTTTTCTGGACTTCTGACAAAGTTGTTTAGATAATTTCTGTTTGTTTTTCAATGCTTCCTTGGAGGAATAAGAGTTTGGAGCTTCCTACTCTACCATTTTGCTGACATCACTCTTTTTGAACTTAAAAAAGTAATTCTAATAATTTATATTTAGATTATCTTATATTTTATATATAAACTGAAAAACTTACAATAATATCTTAATTTAATTTTTATACCTATATATAAGTATAGAATTACATTATATATGATACTATATATAAACATAAATTGTATGTATGTGTATACATACACACACACACACACACAGACAATAACTAACTACTCAGCTAACTAGATATCTCACAGTACTGGCTATGACTGCTAAAGAGTTGTTATATATAAACAACTCCAGAGTGGACACTGGCAGCTACATTTATATATTGTGCTACAATATAAGTATTGAATAGATATCCTTGGGGTGGTCCTTGTATGCCTAATTTGATGAGAGTTATTTTAAGTTTATTGGGGTAACATTAGTTAATACAATTATATAATTTTGACGTGTACATTATAATTTGACATCTATATGTTCTATTGTGTGTTTACCACTCAAAGTCCAGTTTCCTTCAGCTATCATATATTTCATCTCCTTTATCCACTTCACCCACCCCCTACCCCCTATATTGACCCCATTTACCCCATCTACTTCCCCCCTCCTTTCTCACCCCCTACCCTCTGGTAACCACTAGTCTATAGTCCATGTCCATGAGTCTCTGTTTGTTTGTCCTGTTCATTTGGTGCTTTTAAGTTTATATCTCACATATAAGTGATATGTGATTTTCAACTTTTTCAGTCTGGCTTATTTTGCTTAGCATGATTATGTCAAAGTTCATCTATATTTTTGCAAATGGCAGTATTTCATCACTTCTTATGGCTGAGTAATATTCCATTGTATATATGTACCACAGCTTCTTTAGCCAATCATTTATTGTAGAACACTTTGATTGCTTCCATGTCATAGCCATTTTGAATAATGCTGCTATGAACATTGCTGTGCAAATATCTTTTCAGAACTGAGTTTTCAAGTCTTTGGGGTAAATATCCAGTAGAGGGATTGCTGGATCATATGGTAGATCAATTCTTAGTTTTTTGAAGAACCTCCATACTGTTTTCCATGGTGGCTGTATCAATTTGCAGTCCCACTAGCAGTGTATGAGGGTTCCTTTTTCTCCACATCCTCTCTAGAATGTATTACTTGTCCTGTTGATTATAGCTATTAAAACAGGTGTGAGATGGTATCTCATTGTGGTATTATTAATTGTATTTCTCTAATAGCTAGAGATCTTGAGTATCTTTTCAAATATTTGTTGGCCTTTTGTATGTCCTCTAGGGAGAAGTGTCTGTTCAGGTCCTCTGCCCATTTTTTGATTCATTTGCTTTTTTATTGTTCTTGAGTTGTATGATTCTTTGTATATTTTTGATATTAGGCCCTAATCAGAGGAGTTGCTTGCAAATATATTTTCTCATTTGGATGATTGTCTCTTTACCTTGGTGATGATTTCTTTTGCTGAGCAGAAGCTTTTTAGTTTGAAGTAGTCTCATTCATTTATTTTTGCTTTTACATTTCTTTTGCTTTTGAGGTCAAATTCATAAAATCTCCTTTAAGTCTAAGGTCCTTGAGTCTAGTTGCTATGTTTTCTTCTATACATTTTATTGTTTCAGGTCTTATATTCAGTTCCTTAAAATATTTTGAGTTAATTTTGGTGTGTGACTTTTGTGATAGACAACAGTCTAGTTTCATTCTTTTGCAAGTGGCTTTCTAGTTTTCCCAACACCATTTATAGAAGAGGCTTTCCTTTCTTCACTGTATGTTTTTGGATTTTTTTTTTGTCGAAAATTATTTGCCCATATAAATATGGGTTTACTTCTGGACTCTTGATTCTGTTCCACTGGTCCGTGTGTCTTTTTGCTGACAGTACTATGCTATTTTGATTACTATCACTTTGTAGTATAACTTGAAGTCTGGCAGAGTGATACCTCCAGCCTCATTCTTTTTTTCCCAGGATGGCTTTGGCAATTTGTGGTCTTTGTTATAGTGCGAGTTTCTCAGAGAGCACTGACACAGAAGCCAAATAGCCAAATCAAAAAAAAATTTATTACAGATTCGAATCTGGGCTCAAACCTCCACTGTCGCAGCAGTGATTGAGGCAAGAGCCCCGAACCTAGTTTTTGTTACCCTTATATACCCCCTTATTTTCCCCGGTTGCCCCCCCTTCTCAATTACTCACAGGTCCCCCCTCTCTGATTCTCACAGGTCTCCCCTCCTCGATTCTCACAGGTACAAAGGCTGTTTGTCTAAGCGGAAGTTTCTCATGGC
>CM053503.1:86690748-86943195 GCA_028627145.1 Eidolon dupreanum | reverse complement strand
TTACAGTCTTTTGTGCTTCCAAAAAAATCTGATGATTTTTTGTTCTTTTTCTTTAAAAAATGCCAATAGGATTTTGATGGGAATTGCATTAAATCTGTATAATGCTTTAGGTAATATGGTCATTTTAACTATGTTGATTCTTTCAATTCAAGGACATGAAATATCTTTCCATTTCGTTGTATCTTCTTCAATTTCTTTTAATAAGGTCTTGTAGTTTTCATTATATAGGTCCTTCACATGTTTCATTAAATTTATTCCTAGGTATTTTATTCTCTTCATTGCAAAAGGAATTATTTTTTCCACTTCTTTTTCTGAAACTTCATTATTAGAGTATAAGAACACTATGGATTTTTGAATGCTGATTTTATATCCAGAGACTTTACTGTATTTGCTTGTTGTTTCCAGTAGTGTTCTTGTGGTGTCTTTAGGGTTTTCTAAATTGAGAACCATGTCATCCACAAATAGTGACAGTTTGACTTCTTTGTTTCCTATTTGGATGCCTTTTATATCTTTCTCTTTCCTGGTTGCACTGCATAGGACCTCCAATGTTATATTGAATAAGAGCGGCAATAGTGGACAGCCTTGCCTTGCTCCTGATCTTAGAGGGAAGGTTTTTAGTTTTTCACTACTAAGTATAATGTTGGCTGAGTGTTTGTCATATATGGCATTTATTATGTTGTTACTTTCCTTCTATACCTATTTTGTTAAGTGTTTTGATCATAAATGGGTACTGTATCTTGTCAAAGGCTTTTTCTGCATCAATTGATATGGTCATATGATTCTTATTTTTAAATTTGTTTACATGGTGTATCACATGAATCGATTTATATAATTTGAACCATCCTTTTGCCCCTGGGATGAAGCCCACTTGATCGTGGTGTAAAATCTTTTTAATATGTTGCTATGTTCAGTTCACTAGTATCTTATTTAGGATTTTTGCATCTGTGTTCATGAGAGATATTGGTCTGTAGTTTTCTATTTTTTGTGTTGTCTTTACAAGGTTTTGGCATCATGGCAATATTGGCCTCATAAAATGAGTTGGAAAGTATTGTTTCCTCTTAGATTTTTTGGAAGAGTTTGAGGAAAATAGGAATTAAATCTTGGAATGTTTGGTAGAATTCACTGGTGAAGCCATCAGGTCCTGGACTTTCACTTCTTGGTATGTTTTTGATGATTGTTTTAATTTCCATACTAATGATTGGTCTATTTAGATTTTCCAGTTCTTCCTAATTCAGTATAGGAAGGTTGTATCTTTCTAAGTACTTGTCCATTTTTTTTCTAGGTTATTAAATTTGCTGTTATATTCTTTTTAATAATATTCTGGTATGATCCTTTGTATTTCTGTGGTATGTGTCATAATTTCTTCTCTTTCATCCCTGATTTTGTTTATTTGTGTCCTTTCTCTCTCTTTTTTTTTTTTAGTGAGCCTAGCCAGGGGTTTGTCAATTTCATTAAACTTCTCAAAGAACCAGCTCTTTGTTGTGTTTATTTTTTCTATTATTTTTTCTCTTTTCAATTTCATTTATTTCTGCTCTAATTTTGATTATTTTTCTTTCTGCTGATTTTAGGCTTCATTTGTTCTTCCTTTTCTAGATTTTTAAAAAGATGAAGCATTAGGTTGTTTATATGGGCTTGTTCTTGTTTTTTGAGATAAGCCTGTAATTATTTGAACTTTCATCTTATTATTGCTTTTACCGTGTCCCAAACATTTTGATATGTCGTATTATCATTATTATTCATTTGTATTATCTCCTGATCTCTCTTTTTACTTCTCTGACCCAGTCATTCTTTAGTAGTATGCTGTTTAATCTCTATGTATTTGTGGTTCTTCTTGCTTTCTTTTTACAGTTAATTTTCAGCTTCAATGCATTATGATCAGAGAATATGGTTGGTATGATTTCAACCCTCTCATATTTGTTGAGACTATTTCTGTGTCCAAGTATGTGGTCAATTCTTGAGAATGTTCCATGTGCCCTTGAGATGAATGTATAAGCAAATGTTTTGGGATGAAAGGCTCTGTAAATGTCAATTATGTCCAGTTGGTCTAGTGTGTCATTTAGGGATGTTATTTCCTTATTGATTTTCTGTTTGGATGATCTGTTTACATCTGATAGTGGGGTATTTAGGTCCCCTAGTACAATAATGTTTTGGTCTGTTTCTCCCTTTAGTTCTGTTAATAACTGCTTTATATATTTCGGGCTCCCTGATTGGGAGCATAGATATTAGTAAGTGTTATGTCTTCTTGGTGCATGATTCCCTTTATCATTATGAAATGTTGGTCAGTATCTTTCTTTATCTTTATTATTTTGAAGTCTATTTTGTCTGGTATTAGTACTGCTACTTCCACTTTTCTCTGAATGCCATTCATTTGAAATATCATTTTCACCCTTTCACTTTGAGTCTATATTTGTCTTTGGAGCTGAGATGTGTTTCCTGGAGGCAGTGTATGGTTGGGTTTTGTTTTTTGATCCATTCTGCAACTCTGTGCCTTTTTTTATTAGTAAGTTCAGTCTATTTACTTTTAGGGTGATTATTGAAATATGAGGTTTTTCTATAGCCATTTTATCTTTGCTTTCTGGTAGCTTGGTGTTTCCAGTGCTTCTTTGTCCTTGTGTTTTTGTTTTTTTTTTTTAAATGTTTTTAACTTTTTTATTTTTATTTAAATTTTGGTTGGGTTTTGTGCATTTTCACTCTGGCCCTTCTTGTTTTATGTTATACAGTTTAGTTCTGAATCTTCTATGTATGGTTATCATTATGAATATGTAAAAGATAGTTATATATGCATAGTAATCCATTTTCTTTTGAGTGTGCCTTATCTCCATTCCCCTTTGTGAATCTGGGTCTTTGAATACTTCCCTCTTCTGTTGCTGTCGCAATTTGTCTCTATGGTTAACATTCATGACTATCTTACAGTAGCAAAACTCTTCTTATTGCTTAAGTTTATAATGCATTGTTCTTATTAAGGGTTGTACTCCTTGTTTCTATCTGCCTACTAGCTGCCTTACTCATAGTTATGTATTTTTTTTGTCATTTTGTTTTAGGTGAGCTGACCCCTGTCAGTATTTCCTGTAATGCAGGCCTTGTACTGAAGAATTCCCTCAACTTTTGTATGTCTGGAAAGGTCTTTATTTCTCCTTCATATCTAAAGGAGATCTGAGCTGGATACATTATTTTTGGCTGGTAGTTCTTTTCATTTAATAGTTTGAATATTTGATTCCACTCTTTTCTGGCTGTAGAGTTTGTGCTGAGAAGTACAACAATAATCTAATGGGTTTTCCTTTATAAGTTACTATATTCTTTTCTCTGGCTTCCCTGAGAATTTTGTCTTTATCATTGATTTTTGATAATTTTAATACAATGTGTCTTGGTGAAGGCCTTTTTGGGTTGAGATAATTGGGCGTTCTGTTGACTTCTTGAATTCTAAGCTCCAGTTCATGCCTTAGATTTTGGAAATTCTCATCCACTCTTTGTCTGAAAATGCTTTCTATTCCCTGATCTGTTCCCCCTTCGAGAATGCCCATTATTCTTATGTTTCCTTTCTTGATGTTATCAGCTAGTTCTTGAATTTGTATTTAATTATTTTTCATTCTTTAGTTTCTCTTTTTCCTTCCTATGCATTTCTAGATTACTGTCTTTGATATCACTGATCCTTTCCTTCATTCGATTGACTCTATCTTCCAAGCTCGCTATTTCATTCTTCATCCCTTTTAGTGTGTTCTTCTCCAGAAGTTCTATTCAATTCTTTTTGAGAGTTTCAGTCTCCATGCTAAAAAAAAAAAAAAAAATTATTCTGCTGATCTAGTTGTTTTTTCAGTTCCTGGAATTGTTCATCTGAATTGTTTTGGATCTCATTGAGTTCAGAAGTACCATTGTGAATTTTCTGTCATTTCAGTCTCATATTTCTATGTCTTTAATGTTATTTTTTGGAGATTGTTCTCTTTGTTCTGAGCTGCCTTGTCTCCTTGGTTGTTCATGGTGTTTAATGGACTATTTCTCTACTTGGGCATTAGTGAAAATGTACTCTACTTTTCTCTTTCTTTCCAGAAAGATTTATTACACAAAGGTCTCTCTTTAGTCTGTTGCTAAGAAAGTGTTTTCCTTCTGGTTTCCAGTAGGTGGCATCTAAGCCTCTTGGATCCCTGCTTTATATAAAGTCTTAATAATGCCTTTTTTTTTTTTTTGGTATAGATATTCAATCACACTCGTTACTTTCAGTCTCAGCCCCTGTCAGCATTAGCAACAGTTTCAGTAGTGTTTGCTCAGATTCTCCTGGGGCTCTGTGGTGTTTGGTCTTGGAGGATTGGGGGGAGGTGCCTTCTGGGTTGTGGTATGGGGGCTGCACCTCAGCCTTGGTTTTGTAGCCGTCGCTGGTAATAATCAGCCACTGTTTCTCTGCAGTCCCTGCTTTTCTGCTGTTTCCACTTCTCTGATTTCTGCTCTGATCCCTTGGCACTGCCACTGCTTAGAGCTCACAGCCCTCTGAAGCAGGGCTGTTCAGGAAACCCATAACACTTTCTCTTCCCCTCCTCCTGCAGGGTGCTCTGTCTGTGAGAGGCAGCTTCTTTGTTTCTCCTAGTCTACCACCCAACTCTGTCTTTCCGACCTGTGTTGGCTCTTATTTGCAGATCCCTCTCTCAGACATGCTTGTGTGCAGATTGAGTGTTTTTGTTGAGCTTTAGATGCTCAGTTTATTGTTGTTTCAAGGGGAGAGTCCTGGGGACATCTCTCATTCTACCATGCTTCTAGTTTTGAGTATCTTTAATCATTTTTAGGAAATGTTTTTCCCCTCTGATGTGTATCAAGAAGTCGTTTGTATGCATAATCATGGTCTCCATACCAAAACTTTGCCTAGAAGAATGTATCTGAGTTTGAGTTTAGAATTTTCAAAGAATATAGGGAGGGAAGGAAGAATGTCATATTTACATGATTTTCCCATAAGTTCATCTATTCTATAGTATGAGGTACTTATCTCTAGGATTGGCTCGTACAATATAAGTTGAAATCCCACTGAATGAGGTGTTCCCCTCAAAACAAGAATGACATTAATACTGATGGGCATTAGATGTCCCTGTAATTCCATTCAGCTGTATCCCAGCAAGTGATTTAGTTGGTGGTCACAGACAATATTCTTAAAGGAATCAGGGACTCAGATGACCACAATAAAAGGGTAGTTTTTCTCAGGGGCTTTTCTTCCAGCACTCTGGAAAACCATTTTGTAACTCCAGAGTCTACATTCTAGTGTCTTTTATCACATTTCTTTGATAATGTATCTCACACAGAAGAGCTGCACACACATGACATCAAGGATTGTCTCTTAAGGGCAAGCCCTGTGAGAGCCATGTTGGTAATTTTCCCACCTGTCTGCAGTGGAAATCATCTTGGACTCACTGTAGCATCAGCAGGGGAGAGAAAAAGTTAAATATAGAAAATAGTTTAGTCAGAAATGGATGGAGAGTATTTATCCCATAAATATTAACTAGGCTTACATGGGCCATCCCTAATTGGGAGGTAGTGGTGAGGGTGAAAAGTAGGTTTCTGCCTGCCAAGAGCCCAGAAACCTTGTGCATTTGTGAAGAAATGGAGACCGAGAGAGGATATACTAAAGATGTCAAATTAGTTGCTGTCATCCATTGATGTTCACCTTCCAAAAAGGTGTAGCCATATTGGTCACTGAACAATACCAATGTGTCGTATCCTATACCTGCTTCTCTGTGCTTTATTATCCTCCCATTCACACCACCAAATCTATTCTAGTTACTTCTCATTCATTCACTCAAATTAATATGTATTAAGCATGTATGTGACACAAATAATGCTCAGTTTTTTTTAAAATTTGTATTTTCTAATTTTATAGTTTGTATTCTCACAATCCATCTCCAATTTTTGAGAGTGAGGTATAAAAAAAATAGCTAAAGTAGATAAATACTATTATCTCACTTCCTCCTAATTAAAACAATGTTATGAATTCATGCTTTTATTTACTTATTTGGAAGACTGGAAATGGAAACTTTTCTGTGTCCCCAGAATCTTTTCCCAAGTCATTCTAGAATACATTTCCACTCCTCACCCCCTGTAAAAACTAAGATTTCCTCCTCAGTGACTGCCTGCCTATGAATGACTAATGTGTCTTTTTTTTTCTTTTTTTCTTTTTGCTAATGCTACAGCTTCTTGTTTTCTGCACCCTGTATTTGAGGAGTGCAATATAACCTTCTCTTTTGTTGCTCAATTAAAGTTTTTTTGCTGGCACTTCAAACCTCTACTTATCTCCCGCCCTCTCACATCTACTGGAAGAATTACATGATGGAAAGGGTACTGTGAGAAGAGTAGCTTCTGGTGCATCAGAAGAGCCCTAAGAAGTAATTTCCTAAAAATAAGATGTTGTTAATACCAACAGTAAAGTGAAGCTTAGAAAAATTTCCACTGTCAAAAGACAAAGGAGGGTGAAAAAGCAAATAACACATACCTTATCATAGCACAATCGAGGTGTTTTCTTAAAAATTGCTCACAGTGAGTATCCTCAAACAGTAGAAATTAAATATAGCATCATTGCTGAAGCAAGAAGAGAGTTAATATAAAAAATTACATGGAGAGCTGATGTGAATACTCTGTGAATTCAGGTAGCAAGCCAGAGAAGCATGCCTAGTATAGCAGAAATGAGCTTGACATCTGGAGTCTGAGAGACTTGAGTTGGCATCAGCCTCAGTTACTAGCCATGTGATCTTGAGCGAGTCACAACCTCTGAGCATTGGAGTCCCTTGAATAATGGAAGAAAAAAATATTTCAAACTGAGAGAGGTTTAAACGAGGTAATACATAAAATAGTGCCTAGTGAAGTACCAGAGAAAGGTAATCTACTTTGACCAAATTCCAGTTCCCTAGGATCCCTCTCCTTGGCTGGAGTATTTGGAACAGAAATTACCACGGACATAGGGCTAGGGAATGAGGCCACAAGGGCACTGACAAACGGTCAACAGAGTCTCTTTACAAACTTCCAGTGATTGGAACTTTCTACTTTGTGCACAGAACATCTGTGGTTTGGAGTTAACTACTTTTTATTTATAGTATAAAGCTGCTTGACATTCACCATAAGCTCAGTTGTGGACTGAGGGATGAAAGATTTAGAAGGTGAGAAAACACCAGATTGTGGCCTTGAACAAACCTGTGATATTACCAAAACTTGCATTTTTATAACCTTCTCTGCGTACCTTTGGTGTCCCTGTTCTCTGCACCCACTAAAAATGTTTATAAGAAAGGTTATTTTGAACCTATGAATATGTGTGTAAGTCAAAGATATCCTTATATAAGGGCAGGCATGTGAATGGGGAAGGCATTTTAGGATAAAAAAATAGGTGGCAAGAGTGATTCTTTTTAAATGTGTTTTTCTTTATTCTTTAGGATTGCTCTCAAAACAATGAATAGTAAAAGCCACTTTCAATTGATTTGAAGGTATTATGATATTATAAAGTGGGTCAGTGGAGCTGGGGCAATGGTGATAGCCACAGCTTAAGTTGACTTGTGAAGAAGTAGGTGTTCACTCAGAGTTTGAGAGGTAGAAAAAATAAGAGACTCCTATTTACTTTTTAAGACATTGTTAAGACATCACATTCTTTATGAAATCTTTGATGATTGTCTAAGTAAAAGTGACCTCTGAATATAGCTCAAGAGTCAGCCTCACCTTGTTTCAAATCCCTGTGTGGTATTGCAAAGAAATGTGGCCTTGAACAGTTATTTGTGTTCTCTGAATTTGAGTCTTCACATTTTTTTAAAATTTTATTTTATTGTTAGTTTCAAGTGTACAGTACATTGGTTAGACATTTATATAGTTTATGAAATGATCCCCCTTATTGCTCTTCCTCTCCTCTGTCTCTATACTTAGCCATTACAGTAATGCTGACTTCATTCCCTGTGCTGTGCTTCCCATCCCTGTGACCATCAATCAACTACTAATTTGTATTCTTTAACCCTGAGTCCTCATTTTTTAAAACAAAAGTTGTGGTGCCCACTTTGTAAATGGTTATAATTAGAAGTATATTATTTTAAATTATATATACATTATATTAGCATATAAACATATATGAAGTGTCTGTTGCCAAATGAATAGATCTTCAGTTAATAGCAACTTTTACTATAATTACTTTAGGACATTATTGTTATTGCATGCATTGTTACTTCGCAACTCCTTACTGTGGTAGCTGGTTTCCATGGTCTCCCAATAAACCAGTGTTCATATGTTCATGCCTTTTAATATAGGGTTGCTCCCCATGAATTTGGGCTGGTCTGGGATTCATTTATGTGGCATAAATACTTTAGGTTGCTTCTGAAGTTGGGATGAAGGAAACCCTGTGCTTTCCATAGTGGTCTCTCAGAACACTGATTCCAGAGGAAGTCAGACTCCATGAAAGATGTTCAAGTCCCTGAGCCCACCATGTTGTAAAGAAGCCCAAGCTAACCACATGGAGAGGTCACATGAAGGTGGAGACACTTGGCCAGTCCTAGACATTCTGCTGTACTACCTCAGGGGCTGCATCTGTGAGTGAGGGAGCCATCTCAATATCTAGGTACCCAAGACCTCAGATATCTCCAACATCTGACAACAATGATCAGTGAGGTTCCAAGTGAGAAATGCCAGACTGAGAGGATAAATCCATGACTGAGAGAGATAATTTAACATGATTGTTTTAAACTGCTAAGTTTCGGAGTCTATAATAGAAAACAGGAGCACATATTTGTTCTAGAGAAGGCACTTTCAGGTTACATAAGACATCGCTGCCTTATCATGTCCTCCCACAAAGTGTGAGGAGTCCTACCATAATTGTTTCTGTGGTCCCTGCTTATCTGTCATCCTCCTGAGGGCCTATGCATGCCATGGGGGTGGAGGCCATACCTGGCGTGTCTAGTATTGGACTCTAGAACCAGAAGAGTGACCGCCAATTAAGTGGGACTAAGTTTTTTTTTGATTAACTATTCACAGTATAATTAGATGTCTCCTCATCATTTATGAGATCCTGTAAGGCAATCCTGTAAAGTCGGATTAATAACTACCTACCTCAGAAATTTGTAAGAAAATGATGTATATAAAATTCTTTATAGGCTTATTATATGGTCAGTTTCAGTAATTATTAGGTGATGCGTCCAATTTTGGACATTGGGCCAGATGTGTGGTAGATGATGCTTAAATGCCTGATCTGCTCCGCAAAACTGAATGGTTCTGACTTGAGAGAGGACAACCACCGACCAGCCCAGTGGGACCCAGAGAAAGCTGCTAAATGCAGGATCCTTGAGACCTTGGCAAGGGTTTGAAAGGTCCCATCTGATCACTGAGGAAAATTTTTTTTCCACATCCAGAGATGGAGAGCAGGTAGTTACTAGAGTGTGAGTGAGAAGGGCCATGGGCACCAGGATGAGGTTGTGTCTGAGGATGACCCTTACTTCTCAGAACTGATAGACATTAACAAAGGAATAAAGGGGAAGTGGGCACAAAAAGCATGGTCCACAGTGGAAAGCAATGGAAAAATAAGTGCAAAATGACAAATACAAAGACAGGAGCGACATATTTGGTCAGTAATGGCCAATGAGATGCTAAGTTTGCCTGGCTTCTCTCAGCAGCCATGGCTGGCTCCACCCAGTGAACAGGAACCAAGCCCCAGTGCACTCAGGACTGCAACTGCAAATGCTTGCTTGTTTATCAGTGTGTTCTTCACCTCACTTTGCCTGTGGTCCTCCCAGCTAGTGAGGAGGCTGTTCATTCTCCTATTTCTGTCCTGTTGTCTGCTCTGGCTTGTGATGTGTGTTATTCTTATTGGCTACGATCCCACAATGCCCTGCAACATGGCACTGCACCTACAACCCAACTATCCACTTGTACCTCGCCTACTCCTAGGGAGAGGACCAAGCCATGT
Source organism: Eidolon dupreanum (assembly GCA_028627145.1). Lineage (NCBI taxonomy): Eukaryota > Metazoa > Chordata > Mammalia > Chiroptera > Pteropodidae > Eidolon > Eidolon dupreanum. Next base: position 86,933,297 of record CM053503.1, on the reverse strand, counting down.
TACCAATTTGAAGGCATAGCTCAGAAGAAGTAACGTATTAATCATGCCATAGTAGCCAGCACAATGGATTAGAGGGACCATGATGATGTGGACAATGGTCCCCAAAGCTCCAAGCATTTATGTTCTGTAACTACTCATGGAACTCTGTGCACCCCTTGGGAAGAATCAGACAAAATAGCCCTAGCCATCATCTTAATTCAAGAATATCTGCTCTTCTCCGTTTTTACTTTCACCCTGAAAAGAAAAAACCTCAGACAGATTCAAGAATCTTTCTAGACCAACTTTCTGCCTTTCCTTCCATTAGAACTAAAGTTAATAGAGCTTTGCTGTTATCTAGCACAACTCGCTTTTGAGAGTTCATGAGAGGGTTTAGTGAGCTCAATAGCTATTTATAGCCCTCATGGCTCCAACCCCACAGCAGTCACTTCTATTAGTGCTTGTTGGTTTGAAGCTGAGTTCTTCCACAGCTGCCCCATTCAGCTGATCCATCAGTCGATCTTAAAGACTTTAAGACAGAAGTAACTGGTACATTGATTTGTAAATCTTGAGTATCTACTTGATTGGTCTGTCCCCAGATTTTTTTTCCAAAAATACATTTTTTAATTTTATTTAACAAGTAAATCACATAGTACTTATGATGTGTCAGATACTAATCTAGTACTTTAGACATATTAACTCGTTTAATCTTCATAGCAATCTTATAAAGTGAATGTTACTACTATCCTCGCTATTGGGAGATATTATTATCCCAGTAAGAAAAATCAAAGCATAGAGAGGTTAAGGTCATACAGCAAATGTGGCAAAATTAGATTTGCTGGATTGTGCCATATAACTTTTAGAACAACATTATAACATTTTAGTGTAAGAACATCCCATGCAATTCATTATTTATCTGAACGTCACAGTTAACTGGGCATCTTGTGCACAAGCAGGCAATTCTAAGCAATATAGAATTGAACTCAGGCAATCTGGTACCCTTCTCATAACCCCATCTAAATCATGAGATGCTTCTGAATTTTACATTTTTAACTCTCATTCAGGGAACTGTCAAAGTGTTTTGTCCTGGCCCAAAGCAAAACTCATTCTCAGTGCTCCCCTACCCTCATTGTTCTTACTTGCTCATCATGCATTGTGTAGCTGAGTCATAGGTAACATTCTCATTCACGTAGGAGATATCCTCTGGTATTTCATGAATGGACAACTATAAAGAAAATGAACAGGCAATGCTACCCCATATCTTCTGATCTGAGGCTTTTTTTTCCACAGGGGCATAACAAAATGGAATTTTCAAGTAAGAGAATGGGGAGAAATTGCTCTCATCTGAGTTGGTCCCTTTCAAGCTCTCAGAACAGAAAGGCAAGCATTCCTTCACCAAAGAAGGATCAGTTAGTGACATTTTCTCATTTTGCTGCATGTGATATTCACACTGATTCCAATTACGTGCAGTGCAGCTTCCAAGAGTTCAGCTGTAAAGGGCCACAGGTTTTCTTCTCAATTGGATGAAAGCATTTTAAATCATTCCCACTTCATGCCAGCCAAAGCCATTGTTTTCTTTATAGCTAACTTTCTTCTTTCTTTTCCTAAGCACAGCACAAAAGGTGGAAGGTTACTTTAAAAAAGCATTTATTTTTAACAATAATCCAAGATCAGTGCAGAAGGTGGTATTAGACAGAAAGTTCTTAAAAAATGAGAAAAAAAATACATTAAAAAAAGATTCTGCAGAGAAAATGAAGATTTGTTGGTTTAAAAAATACGAAGTAAAACATAATGTCTTATTTTTCTGAGGTCACTTCACATTTCCAGGCTTTTAGCATTTGCTTCAGTATTAAGAACATGCATATCTCAGCAATAAACATAACCAGCAATCTGATGAATACTGTATAGTTTTATTTCTCTCCCTTTTTACAACATATATGAAATTCTTGTTATCTAAATCCTCTGGTGGTGTATTATATAGAGTTGTGGGTATCTCATGAGAACTTTGGAATAACCCACGTGTTTTGTAGTGCTTGGGAGGCTAACATTTGGAGTAAAGCTTTTCATGAAGCTGATTTCCTGAGAAGAAATTGAGGGAAAGTGTCTTGGGATTTAAAAGATTTCATGTGTGTTTATTTTGGAGAAGGAAGGGAAGATTTTCTGGGATAAAACATCTCTTCCTTGCGTTAAGGAGAAAACATTCTTCCTGCAAGTAATCTAGCTAGAGCATCCACACAGCTATTCTTTTTTTTCTTCTTGCTTATCTCACTAGCACCAGTCAGCCTAAGTCAGAAACAGGGGTCAGAGCCAGAGAAGCCAGAGAGACATTTGTAGTTGTTAACTGCTGACTTTGAAGATGGAGGAAAGGGCCGTGAGCCACAGAATGCAGGTGGCCTCAAGAAACTGGAAACAAAACAAAACTAAACAAGGAAACAGATTTACAACACTTCAGAAGGAACGCAGCTCAGCCAACACCTTAATTTTAACAAAGTAAAACTCTACCGGACTTCTGACTTTCAAAAGCATTATAGAATGAATGTGTGTTGTTGTAAAACACTAGGTTTGTAGTTACTTATTATATCGACATTAGAAAACTGATATGGGGAATTTTAATTCTTGCTTCAGGTATAGCTTGTTTTAGGCAACCTTTCAATATGTGAGGGACATGGATGGAGCTAGTGTAGTTTTCAGTGGCTTGGACTAAGATCACACATTTGTTTAATTCAAACCACCTCCCTGAGTCACCAGGGAAGAGATCACCAAGATTTGAACCTGAATGCTCTCTCAGGGATCCATGACTCCTATAAGCAGTTGTGTAAAAGAGCTTCCCCAGTAGCATCTTGTGTAGCCCAGCTGTGTACCAGTTGAGTGACTGGGTAGCTGGTGCAAATTACAATTTAGCACTGGCATCACACCACTCACTCTCCTTTCTTCCCTCCCTCCCTTTTTCCCATTCTTCCTTCCTTCCTTTTTCCTTCCTTCCTTCCTTCCTTCCTTCCATCCTTCCTTCCTTCCTTCCTTCTTTCCTTCCTTCCTTTTTTTTTTTGTATTTTCTGACAACTAATTAGTCAGTCTATGGGCCCAGCATGATATCGTGAATGCACACTTAACCAATTCCATTTTAATAGCACAGTGCTAAATATGTTTGTGCTTATATAAACATACTCCTATTTACCAGTTCATATATATATTATATCACACAGACAATATGAATTTATTATGTAGTATATGTAATTTCTATAAAAAAGGAACCTCAACAGAATCCATAGTTATGGACACACACTCACACCCACAGATAAGCATTATTTAAATTCTGACTTTGTAGCTCCTTCTTTTAGTTCTAGATGGAGTACTAGATGGGTCCTTAAGTACACAAAATTGCTCTCACCCTTGGAGAGAACAAAACCCTGATGTGTGCAGTATGAAAATCTGAAAGCTGGAATTACCTGGATGTTGAAAACCAAAATGCTTCATTGTCTCTGAAAGTAACAGGAGAAATGACTTTTATGCAAGTTTCTGATGTGCATGTGTTGGTGGGACTGCAGTCATCTGTGGATCTTCACCTCTCAGTTGATTTCCATTCTGTGGGCAAGCCATCTGTATGGGCCAGTGTTAGGTAGGGCCTCCCAGCCTGGATCCTAGAAGTGATGGCTCAGAGAATCATTCTTTTATAAACTCCTTGAATAATAAAATAAATCAGCTGGGTTTTTCAGGGATGAAGTGCACAGCTCTCTGGCCAGGGGTCTCCACAAGTCATTACTGGCTATCAGTAGCTTGTTAAAGTTCTTGGGCACAAGAAAATCAAATGGTACGAGTCCTGGGAGAATCTGATCGTTTAAAGAAGGAATCCTCCAAGTGTGAGCTATTAGTTCTGCTCTGAATATCACCACCATTAACTGCAGGGCTTCTGTGAAATCTTCAGCCTGCCAAAATCTCAATCTTCATCAACCAACCCAGGAAAACGACTGTGACAGGTGCTAATTGGTGATTATAAGAAAGAATATCTTTGGACTGGAAAAAGTGCTCCAGGTGTTAACTAGTTGTACTGACAGCCCTCTCCTGGGAAGGAGATGTTCTTTGGTGAGTGGTGAATATATTTTGTATACTTGGCTTCTGCAGGAAATGGTCTGGATTTCTTCTTCCCGACTTTCTGTCTCTGTCTGTCTCTGTCTCTGTCTTTGTCTCTGTCTCTGTCTCTCTGTCTCTCTGTCTCTCTGTCTCTCTCTTTCTCTCTCCCTCCCCCTCCCCCTCCCTCCTCCTTTCCTCCTCCTTCCTCCCTCAGGGCTCTGTTCAAACCAAACCTGACTACTCCATCTGACTCTTCCCCCTGAATTACAGCTTTGGAGAAACTCAAATCTTCCTTTAGTTTACAAATCTACCAGCACAAGCTCTGTGATTTGGTCAGGTCACCTAATACTTCTCTTGGCTTAATTTTTCTTGACCCCCAAATTGGGGATAATAATTGAACTGACCTCAAAGAGTTGTTTCTGTGAAATCACAGATGTAAAGTGCCAGCACATTGCTAGGAACACAGAGGTGTTTAATCAATTTCAGTCCCAATCATCCCTTTTCTTTCCTCCCTGATGGTCACATTTTCATTCCTGACTGGATTATGAATTATAGAATGTAATACAAAGATAAGCCATTATTTTTTTATTTTATTCTTATTTATTATTCCCTCATTATGTGGTATAGCACCTGGATCATAGCAGCTATTCATTAAATAATTCATTAAATGAGATGAATGACCATTTCCATAATACATATCTTTAAGGTGTTACTTCTACTCATTTCTCTTCTCCAGCAAGCCCTTGTAGGTAACTGCACTCTACAGATGTCCTCCCTTTCCCACATGGTATCTGTGGCCACTGCATTATTTGTTTACCACAATGCATCACTCTCCTGTCTGTTTTTCAGGTGGCCCTTAGGAGGTCTCCTTCTACTCTTTCTTGCCTCCTTCCTCCATGGTGGTCCAACTGTGCCTTCTCTTGGGTGTATATAAATATATATAAATATATATTTATATGCATCTGAAGGCTTCTTCTTGATAAAGTTGTTGGCAGTGCTGTTGATGGTAGTTATTTGCAAGAGGAATGTTAGCAAGGGAAGTGATTTGAATCTGCCAAAGACAAATGGAAAAAGGAGATTGAGATAATTCCAGGGAAGGGTAAGATTTTGGAGAAGGGGGTGGGTTCACAAGGAAGAGAAAAGAATCTGAGATCTCCAGCCAAGAAAGACTATTCTGGGAACATAGGAATTATAGTTTAGAAAGACATACAGAATTCTTAATATAAGCATGCAATTATTCATTCAGATTAGGAGACTATATATGAAATTTAGAAAGGATATACATTTACAGACCTCTCTCTCTCTCTCTCTCACACACACACTTTTTTTTCATGTCAGAAAGGGTAACAGGAATTAAGTTTACAACCACATGCTTGATCACAATAGATCTCTAAGTATTCAGATGTGTCAGTTCTGTTTCTTCCAAGTATTCTCATTTGGTTTTCAAACTAAATCAAGAAGTAGAAATTATTATAATCTTATATAATGAGGAAATGGAGGCTCATAAAATAATAATTGCAATTTTTATAGAAACCAAAATTTTTAGCAGAGCCCATGGCATGTACTATCTCATTAGCATGCAACAAATTTATAAAATTTGTATATTAGTCTTATTTTACACTTGTGAAAATTAGAAATCAGGAAGAGCTATTTAATTTTTGTCTAAAGTTACACAGTGGAGGTTATCTCAGGAAATTGAGGAGATGGAATTCAAAACTCCAACAGTTAGATTCTGCTATATGACAAACCACCTCGGAAATATAGTGGCTTAAAAAACAACAGTGTATTGAACTCATAGTTATGTATACTAGCTGAGGAGTTTATGATCTGCATTATAGCCTTGTTCTGTTTCCTTGAATAGATTTTTACTCAGGACTCTTAGCTTTGCCTTCTCAGAAGTCCTTCCTTTACTTAAAAAATAGCCCATGTCACAACTGAGAAACTTTCTCACCCTATAGATTGTTATTAGGGGGTAAATGTCTTTTGGCATTTTGAGCAATCTCAGTCCCTTTTGAATAAGCTGATGACCTTTTGCTGTTAGGACTCCTTAAAAATTGTGTAGACATTCTATTCATCAGATTATATACCAATTCATTTGGTGAAAGTTACATCCATAATTGTTTGAGACATACTTCACTCTTGTAGCCTTACAAATAGTTATTTTGGGATTATGTTTTTAGAAAAACATACCCTTAAGATTCATAGAAACCTTTTTGCTTAGTTGAAAAGATCTGCTAGGCATCAAGGTAAACCTTCTCAAAGTCTTAACAAAGGAATCTATGGCCACACTTTGTTTTGATCTTGGCCCGAGGCCTTGATTCACTTTGAGATTTGTAACACCTGGGGAGTAGGAATGAGAATAATATTATTTTTCAGTCCAACAAGTCTGGGTTCCTCTGTATATCCTCTAACTTCTGTGTGCAGTCTAAACATTTCTTTCTTTAGCTTATTTCTGTTATAACACTTTTTTACACATTGCTGTATGCAACTAAAATTATAACATTTTGTCTGGATATCTCCTTAGCCAGATTGAAAAAAGTTATAAGATACATGCTCTATTACTCAATTTACACTAGGCAACAGCTTTGCAAAGTGCTTTATTACACAAAATGTGTCATCAATTTACTACTCTCTGCTAAGAGTCTGCCACCCTTTGGAATGGTTTTCCCACTGCTATTCTAGTCTTCATCTACTGCCCAGTTACGAAATCAATGCCATGTGTTTGAGGGCTTGTTTTTAACTAGGTAAGTGCTTCTTTAAGCCAGCCCAAAATATAGTAGCTTAAAACAATAATCATTTAGTTAGCTTAAACATTCTGTTGGTAACCTGGTCAGTTTTCTGGTTTTCTTATGTGTCTGTGGTACAAGGGTGGGCCGGTCAGTCATTGCATGGTCTGGGATGTTTTAACATGTCTGAAAGTTGGCTGAAACAATGAGGGTGATGTGGCGACATATCTGTCATCTTCCCCAGGCTTCTTCACTTGCTGGTAGCAGAAGCATTTCCAAATTAGTAAGAGAATAAATACCATCACCAATGATTTTTCACACTTTTGCTTATATTGCAATGGTTAATAGTCCATTGCCAAAGCATGTCATGTGGCTCATCCTGATTCAAACTGGAGAAAAACAGATGCTACCTCTTGATGGCATGGGATGAAATGTGCCCAGTTTCTCAATTCACAACAAAAACCTTAGTTTATCTAACAGTTCAGCATTTAATCACTATTCTAAATGACTTTGAGCTTAGTCTCTCACTAAGATTTACATAGCCAATGAATCTCCTGGGGGAAATAGTATATTAAATTTCTAATACTAATATTTATAGTCAGTTAAAGATAAATGTGATTATATGTGTTAGATCATGATAATTGCATAATGATGAAGACAGTGAGATATTTTGGACAGTATGAGAAGAAAGTTCATTCATTACTATAGGATTACTATTCCATAGCCTTCTCTTAATCAGATGTCAAGAAGGAAAGAAGGAATCTGATTGCTGAGTAAAAATGTCAGTCTGATGTGTAAAAATACAAAGTAGTCTAGATGGTTCAACTCTAGGCACATGGAGATAGGTTTAAATTTCTTTAAAGGAGTAGGAAGGCTGGTAAATTCAAGAAAAATGTAGAAAGATGTTTTGCTTTATTCCATTCTAATGTAGTAAGAGTAGCACTTTATACCTTATTCACACTTGGCACCTTACTTTCATCAATTCACTTAACTTCCAAGTGCTTGGGAAGTCATGGCACACACAATTATTTCCATTTCAAAGATTGCTGAGCCTTGGTAAGGTACCTAGAAAATAAGTGTCAAGATAGAAAGAAGAGAGAGATATAGGACCTTGAAGGAGTTGGTAGAGCAAGAGATTAGAGCATTGCTGGGATGGTGGGTATTACAACAATATTAGCCTTGCTTGAGAGAACTTAATGCTTCAGAAAATCTAGAACTCTGAGTACAAGAAAAGGCTTTGGAGATCAGGAAGTTATTTTATTTTTTTTCTTTTTTCCAGAAAGAAGTTTCCTTGGGGGCAAGAATTAAAAAAGAGATGGAGCCAGAGGAATGCCAGAAGTGAAAGGAGTCATATAGCCATATGAGTTGGATGCTCATATGTGGGTTTTTCAACTGTAGTAAATAGCTTCATAGCCCAGAATTCTGGATTGTTTTAAAAGAGAATGTTATTGCTTGGAGGGTTAGCTTCTAGGATATATTACAATTTAGGGGATAAATTAATACATGCAAATGAGGTATTTATATCAATAAAGTAGTCACTTATGTCTAAGTAGAAATAGCTTTTAAGATTAATTGAAAGAAAGGGAATAAGTATTTTGCACCAGATATTAAGTGCGGCAAGTATTTTAGGTATTCAGTTTCACTTGCTTAGTTACTTAATCCATTTAATAAATATTTATTAAATGCTTATTATATGAAAGGAAATTTGTAAATCATCAAGAATATATAGATTAATATGTTCTCTACATTCAAATAGTTCTGTTTAGTGGAAATGTAATGCAAGGTGCATATATAATTTGTAGTAAATTTCTAGTCACTCATAACACATCTCAATTCAAACTAGCCATGCTTCATGTGCTCACCACACTGGACAGCACAGATCTGTGGGGAGACAGGGATGAAAACAATTATCACACATGATGAAAACTCTTATGACAAAGATTTCACAAGGTAAAACAAATGGAGATGTGGGCCTTAAATTCTTGGATTACCCAAAATATTTTAGCCTCAGTTTCCTAGAGTGTTCCATTTGTGCCTGGGCTAAAAAAAATAAACTATTTCATTTTCTAATAAACGTAAGAAGTACTTCATTCTACACACTCTCATCAAAATTAAAAATGCACATCGATATATTAAAAGCTTTTAGATGTCCTGCAGAAAAGATCTTCAGTATATTTAATCTGAAATTTCCTCACCGTTATTGACAATGACACGCCTCCACATTGTTTTTAGTAATTATAAATAACTATGAAAAACACATTGTGAAAAGCCTACTTAAATAACAGGAACTCTATTTAGTAGAATTATTTTGGATAACTCAAGGTTCTATTTTAATTCTGGTCAATAATTTTACCATATAAATATCTAGTTGGATTTTCCTGCCATGGGTAAGTCCAGTGAACCCCAGGAATATTTGCCTAGAACACAGTTTCTTCTGTCCAAAATGTCTTTCCTCACTTTCCCCTCTGCTCATAGAGAAATTTCTTGTTATTTTTCAAGATCCAGACCAACTGTCACATTTATTCCAATGCTTGTCCTGAATCCTCAAGGCTGAAGTAACAGTTCCCACCTGTGTGTACTCAAAACAGCTGCTATAACAGCTGTGAAAACAGTTACCTGTGTATAAGTTTTACCTTCTTAACACGGTGAAGGGGCCTGATCTTACTGCTCTCTATATATTCAGAACCTGGTGCAGCTTCAGGCATATACTAGGTATTCTCTAAATTTGCTATATTTTGCCCCTACTTATTATATACATCTCAAGCTACTTGGCTGGTTTTATTTTAGTATCAGGATTGCCTTGCTCCTTAACTCTTCAGTGGCTATGCCAGCATGTGTCACTGCAAGCCTGTGAAGGCCTTGACTGGGGCCATAACACACCATTACTCACTGAGCTCTTGTGGCTGGAATGAGTGACAAAATGGTTCACCATTTGTGACAGCCTCCCCTCTACACCCTGCCCCAGCGGTCTCCTTGCTTAACTTTCAAACCTCCTAATGAGGCCCCTGGTCGATCTCTGAAATCTTTAGTTCTGGCCTCTGCCTGTGGTGCCCACCTTAATGAGAAATTGCTAACGCAATCAACTCTATGCTTGGCTTTGACCTCTATGAAAGTTCAAAGGGCTGACCCCACAGCCCTCTTCCCTGAGATCCTGATCTGCAATTGACATCTGCTTTTCTGCTCTTAGGACACACCTTACTCTGGACTGTCTCATCATCTTGATGACAAAACCCTCAGTCTGCTGTAATCACTTATTCGCCAATCATAACAAAACTGCCCAGAAGTTAACCCCCTTCATGAATTGTTTAGTTTTAACACTGTTCAAGTGTCTCTCTGTTCAATGTGACTCTCACCTGTCCTCTCATTCTTTAAACTGCATCAAACCATTGTTTGAACTTTCTCGGATAAGACACTGTTAGCCTTTTATTTGCTCTCCTCCTCTTCCTAATTTACTACACTATACTGGGTCCTTGTTCTCCCGGATTTCCTTGTCTGTTTGTTTCATATTCTGCTGCATCTATTGTGGAAGCCATTTCAAGTTTTTTGGAAATTATACAATAATGCCGTTTTTCCTTTTATCTTTATTTATACAGTAGACCTGTCTTAGGGAATAGTCCCTGACTGCTCTATTGAGTAGATTCAGATAAAAAAATCAGGAGATAAACATGTCCAATTATATTTCTGTTTCATATGCCTAACTTCACCGCAAAGCAGAGGCAAGAGGCATTTGTATCGTGAAACTTAGGTTAATAAAAGCTATGCATCATTGCTTCAGGGATGTAAAACCCTTTGGGCTGCAGTGTTATGGAAATGAGAATTATTTAATGCATAGACTTCTATACTGGCCTTGTAGATTTGAAAAATTAATTACCTAATGTCATATTTTACTCCCCACAAAACTAGGAGAGAAAGGAAGACAAACTTTAAAGGAAGAGCCAGGGGCCCCTTTCACATAGTCTAGAGAAAGGGCATGCTCCGTGTGGCTTCTTCCTAGCTGCTGACTCACTGCCCCTTTCTTCTTGGGGTTGGAGCACAGAGCAGGTAGGATGATCTTTTGAGTCTAGTAGGCTTACTGCTATTGCATTCCTTCTCTCTCACTAACTAGCTGCATGCCATGGGCAAGGCCTTTACCTCTTTGAGGTTCATTTTGACCATATGTAATACATATGGAAATTACCATCTACTTATAAACTTCCTATAAGAATTAAATGTGAAAACATATATTAAAAGCTCCTAGCCAGAGTGAGATCCCAAGAGGTTTTCAACAGTCATCTCTTGTTCCCATCCTGCTGTGCTTGTTTCAACCTGGGAACCATTGCTTGTCCATGGATCCTCTCTTAGTGCTCTGCCAGTAATCTCAATTTCTCTCTATCTCTGCCTATCATGACATTAGGACTAAGAAACTCCAATATCCCCACCCCAACCAACCTATGTCTTTCTCATATCTTCCCTGAACTTTTCATTACCTGATTCATTTTTTGTGCTTATGGCCTGTGTCAGTAGAAAGTGACCTTCCCTCAACATACAATCTTAGAAGTCAATTTTCCATTTGGGAACTCTATCCACCCCCTTACTGAATAGGTGGAGAGAGTAAGAAGTGGAGAGGAGATTTAAGTTGCCTGAGGATACACATTTAAGGACCTTAGGTCCCTGACTTTCTCTGTATTGTTCTTGGAGCATGGACTTTGTATTTAAGAAGTGCATATTTCTAAATTTAGTCCTGCCATTTACTAAATGTGTGATGATCATCAATCTGCTTAGTATTCCTGAACCTGTTTTCTCATCTATACAATTAGCATAACCTCCACTGGCTTATATACAAAATATGATCACATTCTTTGGCATGCTCAACTGACTTAAGGTTTCCCACCCCAGCCTATTATGAGAAACCAGGTGCCATCTCCCCTCCTTACAGTTAGGGCTTGGGGAGTCTACAATTGCTGTTGGAGCTTGGGTCTGAAGGAGAAATCTCTCTTCTGCAATGTTAGTGTATTCACCTGGTGGTGGTCCACCATAGATCTTGACTCCTAAAGTTACAACTCTGTAGTGGCCCACCTTTTCTAATGTTTACTCTTCTGTAAAACCATTTTCCTAAAGTTTGGCCATAGTTTCAGAATGGCTGAATCTGGAGGGTTTCTTGTCACAGAGACACGCAGGTCCCTGATCCATTCCTATCCCCTGACCTCCTAGCCTCAAATGTTGAAGATGTACCAAATCCTTTCTTATTTTCTGATCCAAGATGAATAACATTTTTCCAAGTGAAGATTCTACTATCTCTGGATGAAATAGTACTTTCCTTTTGGGAGTGCTCTGATGATTAATGGTGCCAGCCATCCAAAGAAAGTAGATGTTCTTCTTTCATTTCTACCACTCAGGAAGAAGGAAGACCTAGATAAAGAGATTTATTTAGAAGAAATATAGGGAGAATAAATTTTTTAAAAAGTTTATTGCCTAGAAGAAGATGGCAAGGAGAAGCCTGGGCTAAAAGGATACAGGAAAGAGAAAGAGTTTTCTAGTATCACTTTTGTCATATTTTGACTTTTTAAAGTCTTTCGATGGTTTACGTATTCAAAAAACAAAATAAAATCAATAAGAATGGAAAGAAGACTATAAAACTAAAAGAAGATTGAAACAAGTGAATTTAATTATATTCCAAATGAATGCCCTAAACACACTGAGGGGAAAAGAAAGAAAAAAGGGAAAAGAACTAATCCTGGAAACTAATGGTCACAATATTTGACTCTATACCCTTAATCTGGGCAGGGTGGGAGATGTGTGTGCATTGGTATGGTACACAACACAATATTCTGCCCTTTCAAGTAGATTTATTTATTTTAGCTTATAGGTATAATTCTGGAGCTATTTTAGATGTAATATAGAACTGAGCAAATAAATAAATGTATTGAAGTTGTTGGGAGCCAAGTTTCCCCCTACAGAAGCAACATACAAATATGAAATAGGAGATGAATTATAATTGAAGATGTTGATGTGAACTCAGAGTTTCTATAATATGTATATAGATTTGCATGTATGTTCTTATGTGCACATCTGTATGTGTGTGCATGTTTATGTGAACAATATGTGGCTGTTTCCTATCTCTGCTGAAGGAGCCAAGAAGCAAAGCCATCCTAGTAACAATGAGCATAGATAACACTCCTCCATTCTTGGTCTCTAATTCTATTTTCAATAAAATGCACCAGGGCCAAACAGAGAAATGACTGATTTCAAGAGATGCATGGGGCATCTTGCATGCTAGAAAATAAGAAAAAAAAAAACTTTAAATGATGGAAGTGTGTTATAAATACATAAAAATACTTTCCACAAGTCAAATATGGAACAATTTGAGATTCAAATAAAGTGCAGTAATAAATTATAAACCATTTAAAATGGGAAATTATAAGTCAGTATAAATGATCGATATAGATAAATTGAAGAGAAGAATTACAATAGAATGCTAAAGGCCATCTATTTAATGTGAAGGTAGTGCTAGAGTTGAAAAAAAATAATTTTGCAACCAGATGGTAAAGATTGCATCAGGCAAGAATCATCAATGTATGCCAAATGTAGAGAAATTTTGATTAGGAGAAGGATATTTGCATGCTCTTAAAATGTCTCCCTAGAATCTGTTTATTAGTGTAAGAGGAGTCAGTGATTATATGGTGGAGAAAATGGGGAAACTCCTTAACTGAGTGATCAAAATTAACTTCACCTCTGGAGGACAGCTGGCCATACAAATGCTGTACCCTGAGAGAAACATGTCAACTATGCAGTATTACAAGAATCCATAACCTCAATCTAATGGTGAAGAAATATCAGAAAAATACAGAATGGGAAACATTGTATTTAATAAAAAAGAAGATTGTATTTTTCAAAAATAACACTGCCATAGAAATTAAAGTAAGGCTATAGAAATGTTCTAGATTAAAGGAAAGCAAAGAAATATGACAAATAAATGGAGTACCTGACCCTACTGGATCCTAAACTGGAGGTGAACAATGTTATAAAGTACATTATTGAGTCCACTGATAAAATTAGATCAGAATAACAGGTTAGATAAAAGTACAGTATCAATGTTAAATTTACTGAAGTGGATAATTGTAGTGTGGTTGTATAAAAAGAGCATATCCCTGTTATTAGAAAATGCACACTGAATAATTTAGATGAAAAGGGTTGATGTATTTAGCTTATCCTCAAATTAGGTAGGTAGGTAGATAGGTGGATAAATAAGCAGATAATAGAGCAAATAAGTAAAATATTAACAATAGGTCAATCTGGGTAAATGGTACATGGGTATTTTTCATACTGCTTTTATTTTTGCATTTTTTCTTTAAGTTCTAAATTCATTTAAAATGAAAGTAAAAATGTTTTGATATGATGTGTAAAGAAAGAAAATGAGGATCTTGACTCTTGTAAAGAGTTCATGATGAAGGGGGATAATGCTGACAAGAACCCCCCACAGGAGAGGGGAACGGAAGACCAATTTCGAGTTTGTCGTATTCGCCCGAGGTCACGTCTCCTTCTCTTACGTAAACATCATGCAAAGTAATGAGCACATATTTTTCATCTCTGGACTCTCTGAGTAACACTATGAGTGTCAGAAATAATCCTATGCTTAATAAATCAAATCTTTTCCAGCACTTCTTTTGTTCTCACAAGTCAGTTGTGCTTAGAAATATTTTAGAGAAGAGCAACCATAAAACATTTGCTCTTGACCTAAGTGTAGTGTCAGACCAAATTGAACTCTCACCAATTGGGGAAAGTGTCAAATGCCACAATTCCCAGAGTAAGTTCCAAGATGTAAAGATGAGGTCTTTTTTTCTAGTCAAGGTCATTCTGCCAATAGACTGTTCTCCATCATGACATTCTTGTCTTCCTTTGATCCATGAAAATCTTATCCAGAAAGACAAGCTCTACAGACTACATCACTTTGAATGTTTCAAAATATCTTTTATACTCTATTTCAGATACCTCAGGTCATATTTTTTTAGGTTATAGAGGACAGTTTGTTTGAAAATGCTTAAAATTAATTTGAATAGATTTAGAACCCAACAAAGGTATGTTCTTATAACTCCCTTCTCTGTATCTATCTCTTTCATATGTATATATACATACATATAATATGTACATAATATATATATGTATATATATATTCATGCATACATACACATGTGTTTAAGTGTGTATGTATTAACTTCCTTGACACTTTTCTTCTACAGAAATGAGTATTCTGGTCCTGCAATTAGCATTTGCTCCTTATATGAAGAGAAGTTTGTAAATAGCCTTGAGGAGAGTCTCTTACAAACTGAGCTGAAAAATGAACCTCCATTTGAGCAAATACAAAAATGGTTAATGCCTTCCTGACAATCTCATGTGTTACTCACACTCCATCGACAGATGAGGAGAATCTAAGGAGGATTAAACTAACAGCTGATAACTTTACCTCAACAATTTAAAGGCAAAATCAGACTCTCTCCACATGGTATAATTTCAGTGGTGATGGAAAAAGCCTGCTACCATCTGAAATCTCCCTCCTTCCTCTGGGTGATTCCAGAATTTTTCTTCCAACAAAAAGCTAAACTTCTCTCACTTCACAATTTGAATAAAGCAGAGTGTTGGTTCCAACAGATTCAAAATATACTTAAAGTACACCTCTCTGCTTTTCTCCTTTAAGCTAGGCATATACATTTTGGTTGAACTATGGGATGGAGGAGAGGGGAGTTAGGAACTAGGTCTTCATTCTAAAAAATCAGCTTGCTCAAATCCAAACCAATCAAACTTCTGAGATTAATGATGATTTTTGGCTTTATTAATAAATTTTGTTTTTATCAAATGACTTGTCTCCAAGTTTAAGTCCTACTGTAAAGCCAAGTGGCTTTACCTTAATATGATGCAACTCCTGTAAGCTATTGAAGTTCATGTGGCTGCTTGTCTCTAACTGAAAGAGCTCAAGTCTGCAATGGATTCAACTAATATCAGGTGTGTTTCTGTGATGTCTAGTCTATATGCTGGTTAATGAGACGATGCAGACAAATATGGCAGTCTCTACTTATAGGACTCCCATTTTGGTGACCGAGGTGCACATGTTAACAGATAAATGATGTACAACTTATTAAGTGCTAAGTACAATTGAGATACAGAGTGAATTGAATCAACAATGAAGGAAAGAACATGTACATGTACCAAAGGAACTCATGGAATTTGATTAGGTTTGATGAAAGCTCCAGGTGAGTCTGCTAGGTGAAGAACGTGAAGAAAAGAATTCTGAACACAACGCATGGACTAATATGTGAAAAGCCACCGGAGTAGGGAGGGCATGGGTGGCTTGCAGCAGGTGAAAGAGAGCTATGTGGCTGGAACCCAGGATGTGCTGGATTGTGGCTAGAGATGAGGCTGGGAAAGACATGCAGAGGCAGTATGAATAGCCTCTGATCTTAACAAAGCAATTGTGTCTGTATTAATCACATTTTTTAAAAAAATCTGTATTTTATGATGCTTTGACATCCAGGGTCCTGGCTGACCCTGGAAAAATTGCCCCTCTCAGGGTTAGCTAATTTCTAGAGAGAGTAAACTACTTGCCTGTGAGCATGCCTTTGATATGTAATCAACCAATCTCCAAATCATACCTCCACCTGCCGTCATTTGTCAGGCTCCTGCAGTTCTGGACACTATATCCCTTCCCTAAATCACTCCAGGGCCAGCTATGGGACAACTAAGGGCCATCCCTATAGGCCATAGCCTGCTGAAATTATTCAAAAGATTCAATTCTAAACCCCCTCAACTGCTGACACTGCCTTACAGGTTTCTTCCTATGAAAACCACAACAAAGTTTTCTGCTCATGTTTCCCTGTTTCTTCTGTCTCTTGACCAACCCTGGTGCTTCCCTGTGTTGCCCTGCATGGTGTGCTCCCCTCCTCTTAGAAACTGTGAGTAAGAAACTCTCATTCAATGGCAGTCATTTCCCGATCTGTCAGCCTCTTCATATCTGAGAAAAAAACAAATTCCAGGTACATTTAAAAAGTGTCTTGAAGGCAAAAGTAGTGCAACAGAATCATTAAGGCAAGTGAAACATGATTTCTTTCACAGCTGTAGTCATCAAAGAGAACAATAACAAGGGTTGAAAAGAATGGAAGAGGGGCTGGAAAAGCTTCTGTCTTACTTTGTCTTCTTACTTTCTGTCTTCTTACTTTCAGTTTTTCTGTCTTCTTCCTTTCTTGTCAGCTGTCTTTTCTTTTTAGAGGGCAAACTTCTTAGAAGATTACTATCTCCTCTAATTTGCTATTTCTAACTGGGCATGAACTGGGATGCCAGATACTCAAGGTTACTAGAAAAGTATGTAAGAAAGAGTAAATGGTTTGTATCAGTGAAGGCTCACAAAACTCTCTTATTAACAAAATCCACGAGCTAAAATGTATGGAAACATTTGGATCCTTTTTAAATCTTCGGAGTATTATGTTTAAGTTAAATTCTAGTTTCTAAGAGTTCTGAATATTTCAAATAGAGAAGTATCTACTGGATAAATTGAATGCCTGAGAGATTTAGAAAGATTAGAAATATTATACAGAGTAGACATTTCTTTATTTCTGGTCACAGAACAGAAGCAGGCTTGCCAGCTTCATGTTCTAGCTATGCAGCAGACTTTCCATTTCCTGTGAAACCACATGGAATAATCTGCCACATGTAGTACAAGACCTAATTAAGAACCTACCAACAAAAGCCCAACCATAATGATAATAATTAGCATGGGACAAATATGTAGCCTACCTGTTAAGTCCAAAGGCATTCTAGCAAAGGTTTTCAGTAAAGGATAAGAGAATAATGGGAGATGGAGAAGTTACAAAGAGGTATGTGTTTGAGAGGGAATTGATCTTCCAAAATGGAAGCCTAATGCCTCACCTCACATACTTCTACCTTGCTGCCTGCAATTCAAGTTCCTTAATTAAGTTAGGAGTTGTAATAAAAGTTTTATTGTGATATCAGGAGTACCTTAAGCATTCTTATGGGCTTGAGGTTCCATTTGCAATGTGGACTGATTTCATCGTGAGTGCTGCTTTCAGGGACATCAGGTAGAGAGGTCATAGTGATGGGGAGTGGGCTGAACCCAAATGGGAAACATACTATCACAAAAGGCCCACATGGGGATCCATTTCCAGAGTAAAGAAGAAATTCACATTAGAAACAGTGAAGAAAAGGACAGGAATATATGACAGATTGGGTAAATTATAAGGGAAATAATGAGCTGTGAGGTGGATGTCTGGGAGAACCAAGAGTTAGGATCAGAGGTGAAGTGAACATTGGCCCGTGTCACGAAGAGCCAGCTTGTAAACAAAGGGTCTATGCATATGTTGACTTTTTAGTAATAAAAATTGTTACATTTTTTTTGTCCTACTTTTGACAGGTTTGGTACCAGGCCTTCTGAATACATTGTATCTGATTCTGAAAATAATCATTTTCCTTTTCTCAGCAAAAGACTTATTAGAATGCCGAGCAGCAGATTAAATTGCACAGGGTTATAAAGGTAGGTGAGGGAATGAAGGATTCAAGGCATAGTTGCTCCATAACTTTGTCCTTGCTCTCTATGTGTTTAATAGGGTACCTCTTTTTCACTACAGGGATGGATGTGGCTATTCAAGGATAGTACATTGACCTGGTATGAGAGAAACAAATAGAAAAAATAGCCCTATTGTACTCTTGGAGGAACTTATAGTTTTACAGTTTTGTTGGAGAAAATAGACTTTCTACATTAAAAAAAGTGATGGCACAGTAAAGGACAGCACAGAATTAAATATACAGCTGAGTTAGGAAGCAGTAAGATGATACTGGGATGAAATTGGGTGGGAGGACTTGTATAAAGCAGGTAGAACTTAACTCAGGCCATAAGGGAAAGTGAGGTCTGGCTTGGTAATATAGAGAGGCGACCCTATAGGCAGAGCTTTTCTATAACAGGAAAGAAAGCTTGGTTCTATGGGAGGGAAACGTTTTTCTCCTCTTTATGCTAAATCCATTCTGTGTACTTTTTTTCTGATCATCAGTATGATACACCTGCTCCCCTCTCACACATAGAAAGAGATGTAGGAAGCATAATCTGGTTGAAGTTTCAGAACTTGTATTGGATAACATTTTATAATTGGCAAGGCTGACTGCATATTAAAAGATTCTTCTTCGCTCTCTTTTCTTCTGCGTCCTCTGGTCCACACACCTGTGTGGAATGATGAACTTATCATCCTGAACATGCTCACAAGATCCTTGTCCTGGCTTCTTCCTTTATTGTGGCTGCAAAATAGTGGTAAAAATTCTCAGATTTGAGGATATTGACATGCAGCTTTGGGGCATAGGTCAGAGGCAGAGAGAAGGGGCAATAGAGTTCTTATTCCTAAACTCTGTGAGGGAGGGTAATTCTATTCTCACAATTCTCTGTAGCCAGGTTTCCTGGCAGTGTTCTACCTCACAATCAAAATTATGCTCTTCCCCTGATAGCTTCCTCTCATGCTCCAGTCTACCACTGGTCATTAAGGTCCACTGACCAGATCAGCCTGATGACTGTAAACAGTGGAAAAATTCATTGATTGCTTTTCTAATAATACTTACTCCCCACTTTTTATTTTCAAATGGGCCTCAGATTATGTATGGGGAGCTGTCCTCCACCTTAAATCCACATGCTTTTGAGGAGGAAAATCCCATCTCCAGCTCTAGAGAATAAAAATGGATTGGTTTCAGCCCTGGAAATCAGCATTTCTCAAACCTGCTATGCATAAACCTGCTACGGGTAGCATCACCCGAGAACCAGAAACTTGGGCTGAGCCCATAATCCATCTTTTAACAAGCAATTTGGGTGATTCTGATACATGCTAGAGTTTGAGAACCAGTTGCCTAAATGGATGATGAGGCCCCTTTCTTCTCACAAGTTAATTGGATGAAGTCAGTGGTTCGTGACTGGGGGCGATGTGCACTTGTGACTCCCTGGGGACTTTCGGCAATGTCTGGAGACATTTTTGATTCTCATATCTAGAAATGTTCACTTGTTTCCTGAATAATTCCTGTTTTTATTCCCAAGTCAATTGTTCTTCTTGGTCATCTCAACCAGTGCTTCTCAAAGTGTGGTCACTTCTTTGCATGGAAGCTACTTTTAATATTTTCTTTCTTCAGAATGCCATGTTTTATGAATGCATAAATGTGAATCTCAAAAAAAAAAATCATTCTGAAGGCTGGTGGTCTAAAATTAGCAAGGCTCCAAGGAAGAGAATGAAGAAAGTATTTTCAAACATTGTAGGCTGAAATCTCAGGCAGTAGCAAATCCTCTTGAGGAAGGACTTCATCTTCTCTCTAAGCCATATCTAATTGCCTCTTTGTCATCCTCTGATTAAAACCAGCAGCAATTGGACTGTCTAGGAGCTCTGTATATAACGAGGTTTAGATACTGTCTTGGCAGAGCAGTGTGGTTTTTCAAAGGCTAATAAGGTTGAACTCGGCATCATCTATCACTAATCTGCGGCTTTATTCTTGGCTCCCATTTCATGTTCTGCCACATTTAATTTACAGCTCCCTTGCTCCAGATGACGCTGATGATACCTAAAGTCAGTGAGACAGGTGGGGGTAGGGGATGAGGGAGCTGTGGTTAATAGATGTGGTTTTAGCAGTATGGTATGTATCTGACCTTTATCTTTCAAATAACCTGTGTAAATTCAGACCAGCCAATGAACCTAGATAGATGACTATGTTAAGAGAGACAATGAAATTAGGTGAGCAAATTCCAATACAAGGAAAAATTGATGTGCTGGCCCAATTCACACCACCTAGTTCTGCAGTTTGTCTTAAGTGGCTTCCTTGGATGATGCTGAGTGACCGAGACTGGTTGCTAATGAGAATGGATGACCAATTTTCTTATAGAAAAGGATGATGAATACTTGATCTCAGAGGTTATTTCCAAAAGAAGGGAGATACTGTTATGACTGTGACCATCAAGGTATGCTCTCTTTAAAATAGGGTGAAGAAAACAAAACCTACCTGGCTACCATGTCCCAGATAGCTCATAAAGAAAAAAATAAGAGCCTAATGCCTTCTTCTTCTTTTTTTTTTCTGCCAAAGAAACTTTTTAGTTCACCCCATGTTCACATTTTTACTTACTCTTGTCTATTGTTCCTGGGGCTTCTCCGTCCACGTACAAAACTGTGCTTTCCTATTTACCTTGGACTTAACTCTCTATTCCAGTTTTAGCATCTTCCTTGTATTAAATAAAGATTATAAGTTCTACCCCTAGTTGTCAAGAAACCATTCCTTCTTGAGCCAGTCTTCCTTCTTTATGATTGAGATAG
This sequence comes from Eidolon dupreanum, assembly GCA_028627145.1. Taxonomy (NCBI): domain Eukaryota; kingdom Metazoa; phylum Chordata; class Mammalia; order Chiroptera; family Pteropodidae; genus Eidolon; species Eidolon dupreanum. Next base: position 86,912,218 of record CM053503.1, on the reverse strand, counting down.
ATTCAGACAAGGCACAAAGGAACCGTGTAGAAGACAGTACCTTTGAATGTACCATTTTCTACACTCATTTTCCCAGTGGCCTCTATTCTTAGTTATTAAAACATGTTTCAGGTTATTATTTTACGCAAATTTGCAGGCTTTTATTAGTTAATGCAGGACTCGCTGCTTTGAAAGATGATTCCCTAAATCTCAGTGACAAGACAATAGAAATAAATTTCTCATTTACATAAAGTTCAAATGGTGGTAGTAGGAGGAAAACATGCTCACAGTTATGTAGGGTCCAAACTAACAGAAGCTCTGCCATTTCAACATGTGGCTTTTAGGTTTACCTTTACTTCATAGATGACAGCAGATAGGGAAAGAGAAAGACAGATGAATGTACCTAACTTCAAATGAGGATAGGGATTTAGCTGAATTGTGCACTCAGGAAGAATGAAAAGACCTTTAGTGAACAGCTAGCCAGTTGTTGGCACATGCTTACACAAAGAAGAGATGCAGACAAGACATCAGAAAGAAAGAGCCCTACCTAGTTCTGATGCTGCTATTAACTTAAAACATGGTCTCCCCATTTGATTAATCTCCTCTAATATTGATTTTCATATGGGCAATAAACTATAATGTCTGGTCCCTAAGAAAACTTCTGACACTAATAGGTTATAAATTTATATTAAATATAAAAAAGATAAGAAGATCAATAGATAGAAAAAGACCATTTAGTTTTAGTTGTGGGTTACTATCTTTTTGTCCTATATCTTAATATTCATCCTGGATGATACATCATACCTACATAAAACATTTCAAATCCACACACACACACAAACACATACTTATATAATGTCTATATCACTTAATGTAACTTTAGCTTATCTCAATTAATTCATCTGTTTCTTTTTCATTTTGATTGAACTCCTGAGCAACAAATCCATAAAAACAGAATGAGCTCCAGAATGTACATAAAGATTCTCTAATAAGAGATGGGGAAGACAAGTAATTACAGATTTAGATGATTTATAACAGGGCAGTCATTTTCCTTCAAATTGCTATCTCTTCATCATTATATGCATATTCTCCCAGGAAAATTTATAAAATTGAATTCGTAAAATGTAGTCACTATTTCCTTACTACTAACGACTTGTTAACACCCACAACAATTTATTTAATGTATCTATCTCTTGACTATAGTTGTTCTGACTTCTGACTCCTCTGCCATAAGTATTCAGGTCCATGAAAATAAATTTCCAATATATATCTTGTCCATATCACTGTTATGAATTATTGAATATTTAATTGTTTGATGATTATTTTCAAGTGAGTATCCCATGAACACTTCAAATTCAACATATTAACCACAGATTGTCATTAATTCATTTATACATTAATTTAATAAATTCTCAGTATATTTTTCTGCTTTGGATCATGAAGTAGTAACCAGGATCAGAATTACTTGCCTATCATAAAAAATGAAGCCTCCCAGAAAACTGCTAAGTGGTGTACAACTGATCCCAGAAAGAAGGAAAATCAATGGGATAATCCCTCAGAATGCCCTAGCCTTATATTGAAGGCATATTTCTAGACCATAATCAAGGGATGGGAACATAAGCAAAGCAGAATAATCTTATTAAGTTGAGAACAAAGTCAAGGGAAGCTGAAGTAAATGACATTTATGGGACAGAGTACCAAAAAGGAGAGATATATTCAGGAAAGTCTTCAGCAATTTTTATAGGTGCTCTTCTTAAATATTTAGCTCAACACTAATCTGCACAGGCCTAGGTAGAAATTCCATGAGGTGAGAAAAAGAATAACTTCTAAGGAGTTACAAAGTAAATCCTTCCCAGGGTTCATGTAAAGGTTGGGAGATGTGTGAATTCTGTCTAAGGACACTGAATAATCAATAGAAATCTAAAAACAATCACATTCACAGAATGGCTAAAATAGAACTACAGTAAAGGCTACACTAGACCCACTTAACAAAGCTTAAAACAAGTCTCAAATAGATCGACCTAATCCAAAATTATTTAATTACCTTTAGCACTCTTAAAGTGACATAACAACACAATATCCAGTACCCCATTAAAAATTATTAGACATGTAAAGATGTGTTAAATTGTGACTCACAATTTGGTATCATTCATTCATTAGAAATGAACCCATAAATGTTAGAGGTGATGGAATTAGCAGATGGAAAATTAAAACAGCTATTACAAGTATTCTGTTTATAGATTTTTAAGACTTTTTTTTTAGAACAGTTTAAGATTCATAGCAAAATTGAGAGTATGGTACAGATTTCTTTTAGTCCCCCTTTCCCCACATGTGCATAGCCTCCCCTATTATCAATATCCCCCACCAGAGTGGTACATTTTTTACAACTAATGAACCTACATTGACACAGCCTAATCACTGAAAGCCCATAGTACACTATGAGTGATAACTAGTGTTGTACATTCTATGGGGTTGAAAAAATATATAATGACATGTATCCATCATAATGGTGTCATACAACGTATTTTCACTGCTCTATATGTGCTACACATATTCATACCTTCCCTTCTCCCCTAACCACTTACCTTTTTATTGTCTCTGTATTTTCTGCTTTTCTCAGGATGTCCTACAGTTAAAATTATATAGTATGTCGCCTTTTCAGATTGGATTCAGCTTCTTTAATAGAGTTCTATTTAAATTGTCTATTTTTTCTTGTGTGACTTTTGGCAGATAGTCTCTTTCAAGAAATTGATGCATTTCAACTAGATTATCAAATTTGTTGGTACAAAGTTGTTTATAGTATTTCTTTATTATCATTTTAGTGTCCATAAGAACTATAGTGATATCCCCTCTTTCATTTTGATCCTCTCTTTCATTTTGGATATTAGCAATTCATGTCCTCTTCCTGTTTTCTTTGGTATCCTGGCTAAAAGATTATTAATTATGTAGTTCTTTTCCAAGAATAAGTTTCTGATTTTGTTGATTTTCTCTATTTCCTCTCTTTAATTTTATTATTTTTTTCTACTTATTATCATTTATTTTCTTCTGATTACCTAGGCTTTAATTTGTTTTTCTTTTTTTTGTTCTGAAAGTGGAAACTTAGACCACTGTCTATTATTGACTAAGCTCTGTTTTTTCCTAATATATGCATTCAGTGCAATAAATATCCCTCTAAGCATTGCTTTTGCTGCATTCCACAAATTTTAGTAAGTTGTGTTTTCATTTTTATTCAGTTTAAAAACTTTTGAATTTCTTTTGAGATTTCATTTGTGATCCATGTGTTCTTTAGAAGTTGATTGTTTAATCTGCACATAATCAGTAGTTTTCCAGTTATCTTTCTGTTTTTGATTTCTAGTTTAATTATATTGTAGTCTGAAAGCAGATATTGTATAATTTTGATTTTTTAAAATGCAAGGTATGTATTATGGCCCACGATGTGTTCTATCTTGGTAAATATTCTGTATGAGGTTGAGAAAAATATATATTCTGCTCTTTTTAGATGAAATATTTCTTAAATGTTTATTATATCCATGTGATTGATGGTGCTCTTGAGATCAACTCTGGTATTAGTCATTTTCTGTCTCCTAAATCTGTTCATTTCTGATAGAAGGGTGTTGAAATCTTCAACTAAGATAGTAGATTCATCTATTACTTCTTTCAGTTTTGTCATTTTTTGTCTCACAAAGTTTGACACTCTGTTGTTAGGCACATACCTGTTCAAGATTATTGCATCTTCCTAGAGAATTGACTCTTTTATCATGTAATACCTTTCTTTATCTTTGATAATTTTTCTTGCTTTGAAGTTAGCCAAGTATTAAGTTACTCTTAATACTTATGCTTTTTTTTTTGGATTAATGATAGCATTGTATTTTCTTCATATATTTACTTTTACCTCATAAGGGTCTTTATATTTGAAGGGGGTTTTTTATAGACATCACATAGTTGGGTCTTATTTTTTAATCACTCTGATGCTGTTTGTCTTTTAATTGGTCAATTTAGATCATTGATGTTCAAAGTGATTATTGAAATAGTTGGATTAATATCTGCCATATTTGTTACTGTTTTCTACCTGTTTTGCTTATTCTTTGTTTATATTTTGCCTTTATTCTTTTCCTGCCTTTTGTGGTTTTAATTGAGTACTTTATATAATTCCATATTCTCTACTTTTTACAAAAAAGTGGTTGCCCTAGAATTAGTAATATACATTTAGAACAAATACAATTCCACTTTCAAATAGCAATATACCATTTCACAGGTAAAGTGAGAACCTTATAAAAACAAAATAATTTGAATTCTGCCCTTTTGTCCCTTGTATCATTGCTGTCTTTGATTTCACTTTATATAAGCAAATATACTTAAGTTTATGTAATTTACTACATTGTTGCTACTATTTTGAACCAACTTTTCTGTTAGACCAATTAACAATAAGAAATATAAAATGTATTATTTTACCTTCACTTATTTCTCCTTAAATACTCTTCCTTTATGTAGATCTGAATTTCTGAAATATATTATTTCCCTTATCTTTAAATAACTTCTTTTAACATATCTTCCACTGCAATAAATTCCCTCAATGTTTGTTTGACTGATAAAGTATTTCTCCTTCACTTTTTTGTTTATTTTTATTTCAGTTTACTTTGACAAATAAAAAACTGTATATATTTAAGGTATACAATGTGATTTTTAATATACGCATACAGTGTGAAATATTGCCAAAATCAAACTACATATCACCGACCATAGTTAACATTTTACTTTTTGTAGTGTAAATACTTGAGATTTACTCTCTTAAGATTTTCATATGTACTTTATTATTAACTGTCATCACATTAACTGTCATCACATTGCACATTAGGTCTTTAAAACTTATTGATTTTATAACTGAAAGTTTATGCTTTTTGGTTAATATCTTTTATTTACCTCCAACTCCTAGGTTCAGTTAACTGCTATTCTATACTTTATATACTCTTACTATAAGTTTAATTTGTTTTTTAGATTACACATATAAGTGAGATTATGCAATTTTTGTCTTTCTGTGTCTGGTGTATTTAACTTAGCATAATGTCCTTCAGATTCATTCATATTATTGCAAATAGCAAGATTTCCTTCTTTTGTAAGCTAAATAATATTCCATTTTATTTTTCTTATCTAATAATCATTTTTTATATATTACATTTTTCTTTTTCTTTTTTCCCCCTCTTTATTTCCCCTTCCCCACCACCACCACTTCCACCCCTGACCCATGGATGTTGCTGTTTCCCCTTTAAGAACTGGATCTCTGAAGGTGGGGCATCTCCTCCCACACGCTTGTGGCGTGCACCCAGGGCCTGATGCACTCAGGGCCTGACACCCTCAGGGCCTAGTGCCTCCAGGACCTGGCACCCCCAGTGCACTTGGGAGGCCTGGCACACCCAGGATATGGTCCATAGCTCCACCTGGGACGTGAACCCAGGACCTTCTGTGTGCAAAGTAGACATGCTAACCACTACACTATGGAGACACCCCTATATATTACATATTCCTTTTCTGTTCATCTGTTAACAGACTCTTAGGTTGCTTCCATGTCTTGGCTGCTGTGAATAATGTTGCTTTAAATATGGAAGTGTGGGTATCCCTCTGAGATTGTGATTTTATTTCCCCTGTATATATACCCAGAAATGAAATTGCTAGATCATATGATAGTTCAATTTTTAAGTTTTTGAAAAAAATTCATACTGTTTTCCATAGTGACTATACCAATATACATTCTTATCAAGAGTACACAAAGGTTTCCTTTTCAACACATCCTCACCAACACTTGCTGTGTCTTCTCTTTTTGATAATGTCCAGTCTAACTGGTGTGAAGTGATGTCCCATTGTGGTTTTGACTTGCATTTTTCTGATGATTAGTGATGTTGAGCATTTTATCAGTATTCTTCCAATCCATGAACATGGGATATCTTTCCATTTATTTATTTCTTCTTCAATTACTTTCATCAGTATTTTATAGTTTTCAGTATATAGAACTTTCACCTCCTTCATTACATTTATTCTTAAGCTTTAGGTTCCTGTTGACAATAGAACTGTTTTCTCGATTTTTTGATACTTCATTGTTAGTGTATAAAACATAACGAATATTTGTATGCAGTTTTATACCTTGCATATTTACTACATTTCTTTATTAGTTCTAGTTTGCAGTTTTTTGGTAGAGTCTTTAGCATTTTATAGTTCTCAGATCATGTGATCTGCAAACAGACAATTTTACCTTTTCCTTTATGATTTGTATGACTTTTATTTCATTTTATTGCCTAATTTCTCTGGCCATAACTACCAGTCATGAATAAAAGTGGCAAGAGTGGGCACCTTTGTCTTGTTCCTAATCTCAGAGGAAAACCTTTGAGCTTTTTGCCTTTGAATATGACATCAGCTGTGGGCTGTCATACATGACTTTTATTATGATGAGGCATGGTCCTATTATACATAATTTGTTGAGAGATCTTATCATGAAAATATATTGAATTTTGTCAAATTCTTTCTCTACATCTACTAAAATAATATTATTTTTATTTTACTAACCTTGGGATATTGTTTTAGATCTCTTGAGGTATAATATTAGTTTTTTTCCCAGCTTTATTGAAACACAATAGACAATTAGTTGCCTGTATTTACACTGTACAATTCAATGAATTTTTTCGATTATAATTGGCATATAATAATTACATTTCAATTGTACAGCATAGTGATCAGAGATCCACATAACTCACACAGCAATCACCCCACTAAATCTAGTAACCCTCTTCCCCCTTAAATATTTATTACCACATTATTAACCATCTTCTTCAGGCTACACTTTACATCTCCATGTCTATTCTGCAACTATCCATCTGTATCTCTTTATTCTTTTGCCTTTTTTTTTCTTTGCCATTCCCACAACACCCCTCCCATCTAGTGGCCCTCAAAATATTCTCTGTATCTATGAGTTTATTTCCACTTTTGTTGTTGTTGTTGATTTTGTTCTTTAGATTCCACATGTATGTGAAATCATGCAATATTTGTCTTTCTCTATCTGACCCATTTCATTCAGTACAATACCCTCTAGGTCTATCCAGGCAATATCTTTTCCAACCCCTTCCTTTATCTGTATGTGTCCTTTAATTTGCAGTGAGTTTCTTGTAGGCAGCATATGTAGGGGTCTTGTTTTCTTATCCATTTAGCCACTCTATCTTTTGGTTAGAGTACTTAATTCTTTTCCATTTGAGGCACTTGTTGATAGGAATGTAGTTATTACCATTCTTTATTCCTGTTCTTGGTATATGCTTTTTCTTCTTAAAGAAGTCCCTCCAACATTTCCTGTAATACTGGCTTGGTGTTGATAAATTCCTTTAGCTTATTTTTGTCTGAGAAGCTCTTTATCTGTCCTTCAATTCTAAATGGGAGCTTTGCTGAATAAAGTATTCTTGGTTGTAAGACTCTGGGTTTTCATCACTTTGAAAATTTTGTGCCAAGCCCTTCTGTCCTGCATAGTTTCTTTTGAGAAATCAGCTGCCAGTCTTACAGGTGCTCACTTGTAGGTAACTAACTGCTTTCTCTTGCTGCTTTTAAGATTCTCTTTGCATTTAACCTTTAGCATATAAATTATGATGTGTCTTGGTGTGAGTCTCTTTGGGTTCCTGTTTTTTGGAATCCTCTGAGTTTCCTGGGGTTTTTGTCTATTTCCTTTGCCAGGTTAGAGAAGTTTTCCAATGTTTTTTCTTCAAACAGCTCTTCAACATCTTGTTTTCCTTCAGGTATCCCTACGACATGGATATTTTTATATTTAATAGTGTCCGATAGGCTCCTTATATTAGTATTATAGTCTTGGCTTCTTTTTTCTTGCTATTCTGACTGAGTGTACATTGGCTTCCACATCCTCTATATTGGTGATTCAATCCTCTTCTTTATTGACTCTATTCCATCTAATATATTCTTAATCTCAGATAATATGTTCTTCATTTCTGACTGGATCTCTTTTATAATTTCCATTTTTATGTTTTTTATCTCTTTGTTAAAGTTCTCACTGAGTTCATCTACACTTCCCCTAAGTTCATTGAGAATTCTTATTACCAGTGTTTTGGACTCTGCATCTGTTAGATTGCTTGACTTCATTATTCCTGGGTCTCTGTTCTTTCTGTTCTCTCATATGGTTTCTGATTCTTTGCCTTCCCATTTTGGTTGTCTTTCTGTGTCTGTTTTTGTGTACTAAGCAAAGCTCCTAGATCTCCCAGTCTTATTAGTGTGGCTTTACGTGGTAGGTGTCCAGTGGCACAGTTCTGAGAGAGGTTTAGCTACAGGCCACGTTTAGCCCCAGTCTGTGCTCCTTGGGGCTACCTGTTAAGATTCAACAAGCAATCCACAGATGCTGTGATTATAGTTGCCTTAAGAAACCACACCAGAAAACGAGGTCAGCTGCCACCAGTGCGAGTCTAGGTGCTGCTCAGCAAGAAGCACCTGACTCACGAAGGACACACCTGGATGTTGCTTGGGTGGGGCTGTGAGTTGAGGGAGATTGAGTTTCAGGGAATCATCTAGGTGGAGCTAATTCTGTTATCCAGTTTGATGATGATTCCACTATGGCAGTGCTGAGTCAGCACACTGGGATGGGGAAAGGCTCAATAGAGAAACAATGTATACCACTGACATTTCTGTCTGGGAGAGATCCTCACCTCAAGCCCTCACTCTGAGGACTCAGTGTCCCCCTGTAAGTCCCTAATGCCCTCTGAGCAGCCGACCCAGCTCTGGTGCTCAGAGTGAGCAGGTCCATCACTGGGAAAGTTCGCTCCCAGACACGGCTTCTTTAAGAGGCATGCGCAGCTTCTGGCTGCCGCTGCCGCAGCTGCAGTCTCTGTCCCACTCAGCTGCTTGGGACCTGGTGCCTCATGTTTTTGCCACCTCCTACCTTTTGCCATTGTAGGTTGATTAATTACTTCTCTCCCAATTTGTAGTGCTTCTGTTGGTCCAGATCCCAGAACTTTGCTTGCTGTTTGGTCTGTGTTTCTGTCACAACTTTAATTTGGTTGCAAGAGGGATTAAGAAAGCCTCTATGATCTATTGTCATTATTTTCTCTCCTAATTTTTTTCTTAATATAGGAGTTTATTTATATAAACTTCCCCTTTAGATCTGTTTTGCTGCATCTCTTAAGCTTTAGTATACTGTGTTTCCATTTTCATTTGCCTCAAGATATTTTTGATTTTTCTTTTGATTTTTTAACCTATTGGTTTTCAGTAATATGTTTTTCAATTTGCACATATTTGTAGATTTTCCACGTTTCCTCCTGTTATGAATTTCTAGCTTTATACCATTGTTGTTGGAAAAGTTAATTAACATAATTTTAATCTTTTTTAATTTTCTAAGATTTGCTTTGTGGCCTAACATATGATATGTCCTGGAGTGTGTTCTATGTGTGGTTGAGAAAATATATATTTTGCTGCCGTAGGATGACATATTTGGTATATATGTTAAGTCCATTTGGTCTGAAGTGAGGTTCAGATTTAACATTTTCTTACAGTTTTTCTATCTGAGTGATCTATAAGTTGTTGAAAGTGGTGTTTTGAAGTCGTCTATTATTTTTGTATTTCTGTCTCTTCTAGATCTGTCAATATTTGCTTAATATATTTTGGTGCTCCAATTTTGGGTGCATATATATTTAGTATTATTTCCTCTCAATAAATTTGTAACTTTGCAATTATATAATACTCTTCTTTAGCTCTGTTAAGTTTTTGACTTGTCTAATTTATCTGATATAAGTATAGCTACCTTTGCTTTCTTTTGGTTTTTATTTGTATGAAGTATCTTTTTTCTACTCCTTTACTTTAGCTTATGTGTGTCCTAAAGCTGAAGCAAGTATCTTTTAGGTAGCATATAGTGGGCCCTTTTATCTTTTCTTTTTTTACATTCAGCTACTTTATGTCTTTTGATTAGAGAATTTAGTCCATTTACACTTATAGTACTTATTCATAGGTAAAGACTATTGTCATTTTGGTTATTGTTTCTTGAGTGTTATGTAGGTCCTTTGTTCCTTTCTTCTCTTGTTATCTTCCTTTGTGATTTGCTGATTTTTTATAGTGGTATGATTTATTCCTTTCTCTGTGTCATTTGTGTATCTTGTATAGGTTTTTGCTTTTGGGTTTCCATAAAGTTTACCTAATATTTATCAGTCAATTTAAAAAAATAATTAACTTTTTTTATATACAAAAACTTAAGGTTTTACCTCACCATATATTTTATGTGTTTGATGTCACAATTTCCATATTTTGTATTGTATCTATTAGCAAGTTCATGTAGCTATAGTTGTTTTTCAGCTTTTGTCTTTTAACCTTTATACTATACTTCACACTTTATTCTAGAATTATAAGTGACTTATACACTATCATTACAATATTTACCTTTACCAATGAATTTTATACTTTCATATGATTTCTTGTCACTAGTTAGCATCATTTCTTTTCAGCTGGGATTCCTTTAGCATTTCTTGTAAGGCAGTTCCCATGGTAATGAACTACTTCAGCTTTTGTTTGTCTGGAAATATCTTTCTTTCTCCTTTAATTCTGAAGAATAACTTTGCCAGGTAAAATATTTTATTTGGCAGTTTTTTCTTTAGCTTTTTGAATATATCACCCCACTTACTCCTGGCCTGAAAGGTTTCTGCTGAGAAATTTACTTATGTCTTGATGAGAGTTTCTTTGTGATGAGGATTTTTTTCTTGCTGCTTTCAAGATTCTCTTTTTGTCTTTGAATTTTGACAATTTTATTATAATATATATTTGTGAAATCTTCTTTGGATTAAACCTGATTAGAGTCCTTTATGTTGCATATACTTGGCTATCCATATCTTTCTCAAGATTTGGAAAGTATTTAGCCATTATTTCCTTAGATAAGTGTTCTACCCCTTACTCTCTACTCCTAGAATTTTCTTAGAAAAAAAATATGTTTTATAGTGTCCCAAGTGTATATATATTTGCGTTATAGTGTCCCATAAGTTCTATATAGGTCTTCTTCCTTTTAATTTTTTTTTTGAGTAGATAATATCCCATGATTGTCATGAGTTCACTGATTCTTTCTTCTCCTTGACATGGCTGATGTTAAAGCTCTCTATTGCACTTTTATATTCAGTTATTGTACTTTTCAGTTCCAAATTTTCTGTTTGGTTCTTTTAAAAAATGATTTCTATCTCTTTGTTGAATTTCTCATTTTGTTCTTGTGTTGTTTTCCTGCTTTTGTTAAATTTTTAATTGTGTTTTATTTTTACTCTCTAAGGTTCTTTAGAATGATTATTTAAAATATTTTTTAGGCAATTTGTATAACTTTATTTATTTGGTCAGTTACTGGAAGTTTATTGTTTTTCCTCTGTGGTGTTATGTTTACCTTGTTCTTAGTGATCTCTCTTGCCTGTGTCTGTCCATTTGAAGACAAAGTCACTTTTCTCATATTTTATGAACTGTCTTTGGTAAGAAAAGATTTTTTCCTGTAGTGGGCAGATGCTGAAATGTGCTGTGGTCCTAGGTCTATTTGTATAGGACACCAAGTGTTGAGGTATATGGTGGCTCTCGGTCTAGTGGGGCATGATGTTTCATGGAAGCTGGGATTCATGGCATCAACAATGCATAATTGATGGCAAGACTTTCAGGGAGTGTGTGGTGGCTACAAGGGGTGTTAGGATTTTCAGCTACACCTCCCAGGTCCAGCAGCATGGGGCCAGGGTTTCTAGAGCTGTGGTGTGCATGTGCTTACATGCAGGGGCTGACTGGAGGTGCCTGTGTGGTGGCAAGGTTGGTTGTAGACACACATACAGTGAAGGCCTGGGCTAGTGGCAGGGCCTTGGGCCAACTGTGGGCACATGAACAGCTGTGTAAACCTGAACTGTCAACATTCGCTTTCATGGCTACAAGGACTAGTGCAGGTATGTGCCTGGCAACAGGGGCCACAGTTGGGTACCTGAGCATCTAAGGGGACATGAGCTATCAGCATGCACTCATGCAGCTACAGGAACTACCCATGGACACAAGTATGTCAGTGGAGTCTGTGATCAGAGTCAGGATCAGTAGTATACAGTTATGTGGCTACAGGAGTTAGCTGCTATAGTGCAAGCCTGTGACAAGGGTTGGGATGCAGCTCACAGGTAGCTGCAGTGGTCCTGAATGTCAGTATACACTCATGGGCTGCAGAGGCTAGCTGCAAATGTACACATGCTAGAGGATGTTCATAACAGAAGTTGGGGCTGTGGCGTGCAGGTGACAGCTTCAGTGTCTATCTATGAACTCATTCAGGGGTATAAGCCAATGTCAGGAGTTGGGACTAGATCCAGGCCTATAGCAGCTGGAGAGGACCTACCTGGAAGCATGAACTTGCGTGATTACAAGGGCTAGACATGAACATGCACACAGCATTGGAGACTAGTGACAAAAGTTGGAGCTGCTGACATGTTGATGCATGGCTGTGGGAGCTAACTTTGGCACATGTAGCAGTACTGGCCAGTGACAGGAGGCCAATTCTGGGGCCCAAACAGCTGTGGGTACCTGGGCCATTAGGGTACACCATTTGGCTGTAGGGGCTAACCATGGGTACAAGCACAGTGGTGGGGAGGGCAGCCATGGGGCCCTGTGCTGTCATCATGTATGTGTACAACCATTTAGGCCAGGACTAGCAGCCAATGTAAATCTTGGAGTCTGAGGAATTTGTGGCAGTGTTGGCTAGGATGGCTCCAGTAAGGGCGGGTTCAACTCAAGCAGCTGTAGCCTAAAAATGCAAAATCTTGAGGGGTCCTCATTGGTAAACTCTGCAGAGCATCTGTAGCAGCTGTGTTGACTTGGTTTCCTCAGTGATGAAAGCTGCTGCAATCCTCTGTGTTACAGTCTACTGGGGTCTGTGATGGGGTCAGCGATGTTAGCAGTGGGGCCCTTTGATGTTTGAAAGGGCTGTTGAGTTCTTCTGTGATTAAAGCTACTGGGATATTCTACAGAGCAGGTCACTAGGAACAGTGGTTGCTCCTGCCACAGGCTAACACTAGTAGACTTTGCTCTTCTTCCCCGTTTCTATCCATTTCTACATTTTTCAGTTGTGCCAGTCACACAAGTTTTTTGTGCCAAAGACTGAGGAAGCTGGTCACTCTCTCTCCCTTGCCTAAGGAGGGGAACTTTTTTTTGGCTTGGGTGTTCCATTTGGCTCCGAGGAGTGCTGGCCTTGAGAATGAAATGATGCAGGCAAAATGGAACTCCTTTCTTTTTTTTTTTTTTTTTTTACTCTATATCTTGTGTTACTCTCAGGTGTTTTGCTCCTCTCTGTTGCTGAAGCTTCTTCTTCTTTTTAGTTATGCTTCACAGGCATTGTTGTTTTTTTTAACTTTTCAATGACAGTTTATATACAATATTATATTAGTTTCTGGTGTTAAACATAGTAATTAGACACTTATATAATTTACGAAGTGCTAACCCCAATAAGTCTAGTATTCATCTGACATCAAAAATAGTTATTACAATACTATTGACTATATTTCCTACACTGTACTTTACATCCTTGTGATTACTTTTATAATTGGCAATTTAGATGTCTTAATCCCTTCACCTTTTCACCTGCCCCTCCCCCCTCAACTCATCTTCCATCTGGAGACAACCAATTTTTTCTTTGTATTTATGAGTTTGTTTCTATTTTATTTGTTCATTTATTTTGTTTTTTTAGATTCCACATGTAAGTGGAAATCATATGGTATTTGTCTTTCTCAGATTGACATTTCACTTAGTACAATACTTTGTAGATCCATACATGTTGTTGCAAATGGCAAGATTTTATTCTTTTTTATGTCTGAGTAATGTCTCTTTGTGTGTGTGTGTGTGTGTGTGTGTGTGTGTGTGTGTGTGTGTGTGTATTTTCCACATCTTTATTCATTCATCTGTCGACAGACCCTTAGGTTGCACCCATATTTTGACTACTGAACACAGGGGCACATATACCTTTTCAAATTAGTGTTTTGGATTTCTTCAGATAAATATCCAGAAATGGAATTGCTGGGTCATATGGTAGTTCTATTTTTAATATTTTGTGGAACCTCCATACTGTTTTCCATAGTAGCTGTACCAATTTACAACCTCATTAATAGTGCAACAGGGGTCCTTTTTCTCCACAAACTCATTAGCACTTTTTGTTTGTTGATTTATTGGTGATAGCCATCCTTACGGGTATGAGGTGATATCTCATTGTGGTTTTAATGTGTAATTTCCTTGATGATTTATGATGTTGAGCATGTTTTCATATGTCTGTTGGCCATCTATATGTCCTCTTTAGAGAAATGTGTATTCAAGTCCTCTGTCCATTTTTGGGGGGATTTTTTTTTTTTACTGTTAAGTTGTATGAGTTCCTTATAAATTTGTATGTCAGTGACATCTTATTCCATGTGCAAGTATCTGCTCTGGTGAGCTGTGATTCTCTGTATTCATCTGTCTGTCTCTTCAACAATGGGACAGCAGTTTTTCCCTCTGTCCTCCCCTCTCTTACAGGTCCAAGAGGAGTTGATTTTTCAGTGAATTCAGCTTTTTACTTGCTTGGATGGTGTGCTAACTTCCAAGCATCTTACATTCAGAACTATCTTTTTATAGATTTTAAATCAAACACAAATAAAACGAGAAGGGAAATTTAAGATAACTAGAAATAAAAAAAGAAAATTTTTTTTTTCTGAAATTCAAAGTACAAATGATAGGATAAAGATTATATTAAATGCTGCAAATAAAAATGTAAGTAAACTCGAAGCCATAGCAATACACTTTATGGAAAATTTAGTGCAGAGTGGAGAAATGATAGAAAAACAAAGCCTCCACAATCTGTGGGTTAATATCAAGCACTCTATTACATGTGTAACGGAAATAAAAGTAAAAGAGGATGCATGGGAAAAGAAAAATATATGAAGACAAAGTGACTGAAAATTTGTCCAAAATTGATGAAAACTCTAAACTCACAAAGCTAAAAATCCCAACAAAGAGCAACCAACATGATTATAAATAAATCACACCAAGGCGAACCATAATGAAATTACCCAAAACTCATGATAGAGAAAAAAATTTTATAGACATTTACAGAAAGACATTAGTTCAGAGAAACAAAAATAAGCACAATCACAGACTTCTGAGAAACTGTGCAAACCAGAAGACAATAGAAGAATATCTTCAAAGTGTGGCAGAAAGAAATGGTCACTTAGAAATTCACCGAAAATATTGTTCAAAAATGAAAGCAAATCTAAAACTTTTTCCAGCTATTCAAAATAAGACAAGTTATTACCAGCGAAACTAGACTAGAAGAAATATTAAAGGAAGCATTTCATGTGAAATGAAAATCGTACCAGATGGAAACTTGGATCTGTACACAGGAGTGAAAACATTGGAAGTGGCATATACATGAGAAAAAACCAACTATCTTTGTTTTTTCAATATTTAATTTTTAAAGAAATAATGGGCTATTTAAAAATAATAGCACTGTTTCAAAGTGTTTATAACATATGTAGTAATAAATCACATATCAGAAGTAGCACAACTAATAATGGGGGATGAAAATATACTCTCATAAGATTCACACACTAAGCTTGAAGTTGTATAATAATGCTTGAAGGTAAATTTTGATTAATTAAACATATGTATTTTAAATATAAACTTCACAAGAAGGAAGAAAAGAAGAAAGAAAATAAAGGGACAAAGGAAAAAAGTATAACTAACAAGTAATAGAAGAGTTAAATTAATAAAAATACTAAAATAAGCCAAAGAATTAAAAAAAGAGAAAAACATAACAAATGTTTCTATCTATCTATCTATCTATCTATCTATCTATCTATCTATCTATCATCTATATAGAACCACTTTAAAATGTAGTTGGAGCTGCTATTCCAGAGAACCTGTGCATGTCATGCCTCAAATGTTTGAAATGGTAAAACAGGGCAAAATAAACTTTGTATTAGGTTTAAAGTAACGTTGTGCTCCAAAAAACTGTTTACAAGGATAACATGAAAGCAGATATTATGACTATCAGACTGATGACTACTCAAAATGAATATTAAAAATACATTGTTTATAATTAGAGTTACTATATTAACTTATAAATGTCCCTTACTTTTGTGTCCTAGTGGGAGCAATATTTGGGTTTCTGCCTGAATCAGTGCTTCCTGAATATCTTCTTTTTTGATCTCAAACAAATGCATGTTGCCTAAGCTTTTAAAATATAAAAACAAACAAGAAATACATGATCGGAAAATGTATACTATAAAAAAACTATAAGCATAAGAAAGCTGAAAGGCCTATATTACTATGATTTCAGGAAACAAAAGAAGTATCACAGTTAAAAAGAAACATTTCATGATGACAAAAGGGTCAATTTATCAGGAATAAATAATAATCCTAGATGTTATGCTGTTAATGACAAATCTTTAAAATACATCAAGAAAAAACTTTCAAAATGAAAAAAGTAATAAGAAACTCTACAATTATATTTAGATACTTGACTACCTCTTGCTCAGAAATTGTTGGCACACATAGATAAAAAAATCATAAGAACATGAGACTTCAATAACAGTATCAACTAAATTGATCTAATTGCCATTTTTAGAGCACTAAAACACAAAAGCACACAAAAACTTTTCTTTTCAAGTAAATATGGAAAATACAGGTACACAAAAGAAGTCTAAACAAATTTAAAATGATTGAAATCACACAAAATATATTTTCTGATTAGACAAATTCAGATAAATTAATTAAAGAAATACATCTAGAAAACTCCCAAAAGGTGGCCATTGAGCAGTGCAATTCTAAATAATTCAAGACTAAATCACATAGGAAATTAGAACGTGTTACAAAATGAGTGAAAATTAACATACAGCATATCCAAAAATGAGTAAATATCATAAGATACTAATGATAAGAGACAAAATGAATGGAAAGAAAATAGGTAAACAATAAAGAAAGTCAACTCCAAAAGTCTATTTTTCAAAAGGTTAATAAAATTGACATACCTTTAACTAAACTCAGGAGGGAAAAAAGAGAGACAAGTCTTTATTAAAATTAGGAATAGAAGAGGAATGATCACATCAGATGGTGCAAGCATTAGACAATAAGGGTACAATATGAACAACTTAATGCCAATAAATACTATGACATTATAATAGAAAATTCCTGCAAAGACACAATTACCAAAACTAGCTCAAAAATAAGTAGAAAACCTGAACAGTATAATACTATTAAAAAATTGAAGTTGTAAATCAAAGCCTTTCTACAAAGAATATTCAGCCTTAAGATAGTTTCACTGATCAAGTCTGTCAGACATGTCAAAAGAAATAACACTGGTGCTATAGGAGGTTTTTCAGAAGATAGAGAAGGGAAGAAAACTTACCAAGGCATTTTATAAGCCAGTATTACTTTGATGTCAAACTAGACAAAGAAATTAGAAGATAAATTATAGAAAAGCTATTGAGTAGAAAGATATATTGTATTCTTAGACTGGGAAGCTACATATTGTTCAGATGTCAATTCTACTCAAATTAAACTATGTGTTCAACAGAGTACTAATCATAGTTTGCGTAAGTTTATGTTTTGGTAAAATTAACAACAGATTCAAAAATAGATACAAAAATTCCTTATACATTGTATTAGTTTTCTAGGGCTGCCATGACAAAGTACCACAAATTGGGTTGGTTAAAACAACACAAATTTATCTCACAGTTTCAGAGACTGACAGTCTGAGAGAGAGTTGTCACTAAGTCCATGTTCCCTCTGCAACTCTGGTTAGAATCCATCTTTGCCTCTTCCTAGCTTCTGATGGTAGCCAAAACTCCATAATGTCCCTTGGCTTGTAGCTGCCTCCATTGTCACAGAGTTATCTTTGCATTATCTTTCCTCTGTGAATGTTTGTGTTTGTATCCAAATTTCTCCTTTTTATAAGGATGCCAATCATATTAGATTAGGATCCTTCCTAATGATCTCAAATTACCTTGATCTTTTCTGAAGACACTATTTCCAAATGAGGTCAAATTCACAGGTATTGGCAGGTATGACTTCAACATATCTTTTTCAGAGACACAATTCAACCCATAGCACATGTTATTAGCAAATGACACTCAGAAATATAAAATGAACAATACATAATGATTATGTGCATTTAAACCAAGAATTCAAGGTTTAATATTAGAAAATTAATTATTACAGTTCATTTCATTAGAAGACTAGAGAAAAATCACTATCATCTTCTCAATAGATGTGTAAGAATCATTTGACACAATTAACTATATATTTATGATTAAAATTCTCTAGAAGAAAATTTCTTTAACCCAATAAAGAAAATTTACCAAAGAAAACCTAAACAGTAAAAATTATAACTGATTATAAAAGACTACATTTTCCTCCTTAGTATCAAGAACAAGGCAAGAATATCTATGTCATCATTTTTCATTCAAAACTTACTAGAAGTTTTAGAAAGAGAATTTAGGCATACAAAAAAATAATGCCATACATATTAAAGAAGTAAAATGATTTTTATTTGAAGATAATATACTATAAATGTGAAAAATCTTATTAAATCACAAAGAAACTACTAGAATTATTACTGAATCTGTCAAGAGTGCAGAATAAAAACTCAATAAACAAAATTAGTTGCATTTCTTTATAATGATCAATAAACAATCAGAAATGCAATTAGCAAAGTCAAAGTAATTTTTAATATTATGAGAAATGCAAAATATGTAAGAATAAATATGAAAAATAAAGCCAAACACTGAAGAAAGTTATTAGAAACATTATAGAATACCTAAGCACATAGAAAGATATATTACTGTTTGAAAGATTCAATGTTGTCATGTTATCAATTTTTTCCCAAATTGTTCTATAGTTGCAATGTCATTCTAATCAAAATCTAAGCAGACCATTTTGTAATAATAAAAAAGCTGATTCTAAAATTTTATATCTATATCCATATCTATCTATCTATCTATCTATCTATCTAATCTCCAAAGGACCTAGAGTAGCCAAACAATTTTGAAAGAACTCTAGAAGAGTAATTTCAAGACTTACTATAAATCTCTGGTAATCAAGACAGGATGTAATTGGCATAAGAATAAACAGAGAAATGAAACAAAAATCAAGAGTACAGAGATGTATATCTGCACATACATGATCAACTGTTTTTATAACACTTTTCATAAAATAGTGGTGACAGTTGATATCCATATGCAAAGAATTTTAAATGAAGTTTGACCTTTTCCTTATATCATCCACAAGAACCCAATGTAAAAGCTAAAACGGTAAATACTCTAAAATATCACACAAGAGAATCTTTGCAACTTTAAAGAAATCAGACCTTATTTTAGATAGGGACAAAAAAATCATGGATCATAAAATAATGAATAAATTTGATTTCATCAAAATCAAAACCTTTTACTTTTCAACGCTATTCAACTATATGTTATTTGCAAAAATATAATTTCGAATTCAAAGACATAGGTAAGTTGAATGTAAAAGGGTGAACAAGATATAGCATGCAAATATTAATCAAAAAAGCAGGAATGGCTATATTAATATCTGCCAAAGTGTGCTTCAGAGCAAAGAAAATTACTAGAGACCAAGAGGAATCATAACAATAAAGAAATCAATTACCTAGAAAGATTTAACATTTTAACTAAATACACATCAAATAACAGAGCCTCAAAATATATAAGATAAAAACTGATAGAGCTGAAAGAAGACAGACAAATCCACAATTATAGTTGAGAACTTCAACCCTTTACCTCCCCACCCCCAACTCCCAACCCAGCAACTAGTAGAACTGCAAGACAGAAAATCGACAAGAATATAAAAGAACTCAACAACACAATCAACCAGTAGGATCTAATCTACATATCTGTAGTACAGTATCAATCACAACAAAATATACTTCTTTCAAGTTCCCATAGAACATTCACTAAGGTAGACCACATCTTGAGCTATGAAATAAATGTCATTAATTAAACACTTTTAAATAAACTATAGGTCAAATAGGAACTCTCAAAGAAATTAAAAACAGAGAATTAAATGAAAATAAAAACATGATATTTTAAATTTTGTCGGGTATAGATAAACTAATACTGAGGGAAAATTTATTGCACTAAATGATAATATTAGAAAACAGAAAAGTAATCTAAAAATAATTTAATTTTTTATTTCAAGGCACTAAAAAAGTATAGCAAAACAAATCCAAAGCAAGCAGAAGGAAGAAAATAATAAAGAAAAGAGCAGAAATCATTGAAATAGAAAACAGGAAAACCATAGGGGTGTAAGGATAGGCTTTTCAACAATAAAGAGAATCTACAAAAAACCTGAACATCATACTTAATGGCAAAATACTGAATGGTTTTTTCTTTAAATCAGTAATGAAGCCAGGATGTCCACTATCATCACTCATATTTAACATTGTCTCCAGAAGAATCAGAAGTTCTACTCAACTGCAAGAGGGGAAGAAAATTAAATAAAAGGCATAGATCAAAAGGAAAAAAAAAAACCCTTTCTTTTTGCAGATAACATTGTTGTCTATGTAAAAAAATCTTGAGAAATTAAAACAAATTGTATTAATAATTGAATTCAACAAGATCACAGGGTGCAAGATTAACATGCACAAGTAAATCACATTTCTAATAACAAATAATGGAAACTGAAATTAATAACACAATACCATTTATATTTCTTCAAAAGGAAAGGATATACTTAGGCAAACATTTAAAAAAACATGAATAAGATCTTTGTTTTGAAAATTATAAAATAGTGATAAAATAAATGAAAGAAGACCTACATATATAAGAAAATATACCACATTCATAGACTGGAGGACTCATCATACATAAAGATATCAATTCTCTTCAAATTTATCTATATGTTTGACACAATCTCAGGAAATTTTTATTAGTGGACGCAGACTATTTTAATATTTATATGGAAATACACAGGGTCTAGAACAGATAAAACAATCTGACAAAGAAAATTAAAGTAGGAGAAATTATTCTCCCTGTCACTGTGGCTTATAGCATTCAACAAAGTGTGGTATTGGCATAGAGATAAACACAGAGATCAATGAAACATAAATAAAGTCAGGAAATAAGAATTATATATACATTATATATGTATTTGCTAAAGATACAATTAAAAAAATCATGAGACATAGCCCAGAATTGGAGAAAATAATCTCAGTGAATATTTCTGAAAAATATAAAGACCTTTTATAATTCTATAATGAGACAACTAGCCAATTAAAATAATCATCAAAAGACTTGAACAGTTATTATACAAAGGAAGATGTATTAATGGCCAATATGAAGCTAAAAGTTTTGCCACCACTATTAGTCAATTGTGAGATGCAAATTAAAGCCCAATTTGGATACTCCTACACAAACTTTACAACAGCTAAAACTAAAAATTGTGACAATAGTAAATGTTGGCAAGATTATAGAACAATTGGAACTCTCATACATTCCTAGTGGGCAGTGAAATGATATAATAACTTTGGGAAACTATTTTGTAGATTTATAAATATATGAATATATTTATAATATTAAACTTACAGTTAACACATTACCTAGCAATTATAGTCCTAGGTATTTACCCAAGAAAAAGAAAATATATGCCCACATGAAGACTTGCACGTCAATGTTTTTAGCACCTAAGTTTTAAATAGACAAAAACTAGAAGCAATCCAACTACCCACCAACAAATGAATGTTTAAACAAATTATTGTAATTCCATACAATGAATATTCCTCAGCGATAATAAGGAATGAACTTCAACATACATAACAAAATGGATAAATCTGGCAGACATTCTGAGCGAATAAAGGGGGTATATAATTTGTAATTTCATTTATTTGAGTCCCTAGAAAATCCAAATTTGAATTATAATGATAGAATGAAGTTCCATGGTTCCTTGATCCTGGGAGGAGGTGGCATCAGCTGAAATATGGTCTAAAGTGATGTTTTGAGGGAAATGAAAAGGCTTTATCTCTTGATTACGATGGTGGTCACACAGGTGTGTCAAAACTCATAAAATTAAATCATTTCAACAGAAGGCAGAGAAAAAACAATTGTTATAAGGATGCAGTTTGGATTTGAAGACACCTGCCCAAATTCTGTGTTTATCATTTCCTAACTTGGATAAGTTATTTAATATATTCAACTCAGTTTTCTCATCTGCTTATTATAAGTTTAACAATTACACTTACCTCAAAGTGTTGATTTAAAGATTAAATAAAATCATAAACATAAAATGCTTAACAATGAGTAATGATATGAAGAAAGCATTAATGAATTCTAAGCATTTTTACTAGTACTATAATATTGAGAATAATATTTCTTAAGTAAATTGTTTGATTCTCATCTAGAACCACATTAATATTCTTAGCAACTAACCTAGGTTGCCACTCTGCCTTTATTTGAATGTTGATTGACTTAATTTCTCAGCCCCTCATTGGGATGTGAGCTGGTGGCAGGCCAAAACCACACCTGCTTGTCTGCTATTGCACCTCAGCACTAGCACCATCCTGACGCATGGTAGATGCTCATTGTCCTTGTGCGAATGATTGAGCAGATGCTTCAGGAACAAGGAGAAGAGTATCTGCATGCTTCCCTCTAGGGAACTTCCATTTTTAGTCTCTCAGTGCTACTTACTCCCATTCTTACTGTAGAATGAAAGACCTAGTCCCTTAGAATTCTTAGGGATACAGGAGCTTTTTCTTGCAGTCTGGTTGAATCTAGTTTGGGTATCCAGAAGATGTTTGTCATGGGAGGCAAGTGGGGACAGCCTGGCACACCAGGGAGAGTTTGGGAGTTATAATATTTGTAGAGCATCCCCCAGGTGCCAGTTCATTCCTTCCCTTCATTGCTTAAGTGCTTTGGTACTATCTGCTTGCACAAACACCAATTTTGCATGAAATCTTGACTAAGCCTTTGTTTGAATTATTCGCGGTGCTTATCTCTACTAAAAACTTACAAATGTCACATATGGAGGTCCATATAAGATTAGGTAACTATATATAACCCTTATTTTTTCTTTCATTGGTGGATAAGATTTTACACAGCTAAATAGACAGAGCCACAGCAAGAACCCAGATCCCTGAACTTATGATACAAAGAACTAATGATATATATTGAACTCCAACTGACCTGGGAAGTATTCTTTTTGGCTCTGAAACATCATCCCCTAATACTACTTTTTTTATATCTGAACTGTGGAGGTTCTGTGCCCTGGGAGAGCTCCAAATTCAATATTTTTATCTCTCAACATTTATGTTGGCCACAATGCTGAGCATAGTGCTATTTATACAGTTGTTATGTGCCTAAAGATGCTCACTCAATATTGATGAATGTATAAAAGAATGATGGCCTCATTTCGTTTATATTGGCAAATACACTTTTGGGTGTTCTTTGATTTGCCTTTAAAGTTTAGACCTCCACAAAAGAATCTTCTGTAGCTCTGACAAATAAATGTTGTTTTAAAAGGACTTAACATTTAGTTGAGTTTTATTTGTCTTTGTTCCAAAAGGAACAGCGGTAGTTACACACACAGACGTATGCCTAATTAACTATTATTTCATCTACCCCTGAATTCATAACATCCACTTAGGAGCAGTCTTGGCTCTCACAGAAGCCAACGTGATTGCAGGGAATTAGCTTTTATTACACTTGGAAAAAATAGAATGGGTTTGAAAATGTAATTGAAGTCTGTGGAAAGCAGAACTGTGTATTTTTCCCCTCCCCTTCAGAGATTATCCAATAAAGTGGATTTTCATTCTGTACAATAACCAGGAATTGGCAGGTCAGTAGCCTCTATCACTGCTGTCCTCTTATACTGGTGTCCAAAGTACCAGATCTCCTGAGAAAGCAATAATTAAGATTCTCAGGAAGACGCAGGTGGGCGGGAGGAACAATGGGATATGAAAGCACTATAATTCTAGGGAATCAAAATAAACAGTAATTTTATTTAAATAAACCAAATTATCTTAACAATCTGTTTTTCAATTTCAGCAGTCCTCAAAATTTTATCTTCTTAACTCCACCCAAGGTATTGAATTCTGCCACTGGAATGAAATATTAGCAATTGAAGCACCATTCTAGTTAGTCTCCATTCAACCCCAAACTTTAATAGAAATAACCTGTCGGCTTTGATTGAGTGTGATATCACTACAGGAGCCTTGAATTTAAGCTGGGGGATAAAGAAAATTGCATAGTGTGTGAGCCAGTTTGACTAAAATGGAAATTTTACTTCAGTCCCATCTGGCTGTCAAAAGGCCACTTCTAATACTTTCACAAAGCAATTTACCTTCACAGCAAAAAATAAAAAACAGCTACTGAAAATGCAAAAAACCAAACTAAACCAACCTATATCTCCTTTGCAAAATTTGAGCTACTATTCTGCATTCTCTTCAGAGGCTGTGAATAAGTGCAATTCATGAACTTGCCTATTAGGATCAGCTCCTTTTTCTTATTAAGCACATTCAGTTTTGGATTCTAAATCATTTAAAAGAAGAAAAAAAAAACCCATCCCAAAATAGAACTCCTACACATTCTGTCAAATGCTTGAAATAAAATGCATCAGTTGCTTCAAGATTTTGACAGAGTGCAATATGGGGTTTGCTATGGAGAGTTGGCAGAGTTGGCAAAGGACATGAATCCTTTGGAAACTGTGGGCCATATTCCAGCTCCACTGTGGGGTGTCCACTTCACGTTCAGGGCTGGGAACCTTGCCTCATATTCTTTGGGGAAAATTTTGCTAAATTTGATTTTGAAGAACCTAAAGGAAATGGCATTTTGGAAACAGTCATACATGAATACATGCAAATGTTGGGAGCTCTGATGTGTATGCAGTGGAACCCAAATTGAAGGATGGGAACATTCTGATTGTACCACAAAAGGGTTTTAAAACGATATCTGTTCCATTGTCTCACTAACACTTTGTCTATTCCAATGCCTATTAAAAATCTACACAGAAAGGTGATGACGAATGCACATGGGATATTAGAGACATAACCAGAAGCAGGATCTGCTTACCTATTAAGAATAGAATGTTTACCTAGACTAACCAGAGAATTAGAGAAAAAAACCTTGTTGTCTGGGAGGGGAAGAGCAAATCCATGGATTCTATCTGGTCATCTTTGAAGAGTTCTGATTGGCCAGTGATAGGGAGCAGAGACTCCATTTACACTTAGTCACCTCTGGGTAATGACACATACACACGCACACACACACAGAGCAAAAATACAAACTATGGGCAACATTATCACTTCTTACTCCCAAAGCAAAATACAGACCATGAGAAACACAATGCCAAATCATTGGGGAATTTGTCTTCAAGCCTCCATATCTAGACATTATCTCAATTATTATTGTATATCCATTTTACTTTTGAGAAAACTAATACTTTGATGCTTAAGAAGCATCAACCAGTTAATAAATGACGAGGCTGAAATAGAACCCTTGTTTCTTTTATCCCACAGTCCATAATGTTGGTCTATGACTATGCTTCCCTTCTTCCCTTTAGTCTGTCTTTATAATAGGTGCCATGCCATTCTCCCATTAAGTGCCCAACAAGAGTTCTGCGCAGGAATACAACAATCCTATCCTTTCAATTTTTAGGATATTCTCTGATCACTTCTCACCTCCTTGTCAAAACTTACTTGTCTGACCAATCATTCTCACAAGGTCATGTTCTCCAATTTCCAATGTCAGACATGATTTTTATATTAGCACATTTGAGTTATAGTACTAATGTCTGGTAACAGTATATCACAATTATATCCTAAATTCACTTTTGAAAATTATCTTCTAATTATACCATTATGTTTTAACCATTGATTTCTCCACTTCCCCCTACTTTGTTAGCTCTTAGGGTAGAGTTCATGTTTTTGACTTCTCAAGCCTTTTTTTCCAGCTCGCATATACTCCTTAGCCTTCTTTACTCCCACTCTCTTCTCTATGTCAGTTCTACTTTTCATGCTTTGTGTGTGGCCTGTACCCTACATTGAACACTGCACACATACACTAAAACTTTTCAAAAGATATTAGCTATCTAAAGCAATTTCACATATGTTCCTTCATTTTATTTTTATAGAACCTAGTACTATGAGCAAAGAGGACTTTGATTTTTTTATAGTAAATTTTTTCACTACTTTAGCATCCATTTGTTGTCTCATTTCTCCAATTAAACTGAAAGAGGTTCTGAGTTAAAAAATGTGCCATCCCTCTTCACTTTTCTGAAAATAATTGTCATGGCATAAACTTAGTGAATAGCAACTAAGCCTCTCAGAGTATGCAACACCTTTCCGATTTTGTCAGGTTTTCTGCTGGGGATTTTTAGACTTCTGAGGAGAGTTTATGATCTATGGAAACAGGAGACCCTAAGGATCTCTAAAGATGGTAGAAGTCAGATTCATGAGTCTGTGTCTTTGCTTTCAATGCTTTCCTCTAAGCAGAAGTTGCTCCCAACTACTTCCATTCAGTTATTCATTCATTCATGCATTCCTCATCCATTCATTCATTCAACAAATATGTTTTAGGCAGTAACCTAGATTCTGGGGACAAAACTGAAAGATTTTCTCTCTGTCCTCAAGGAGCTAAGCAAGAAGAGACCAGAATTTATTATTAGCGATGGTATGGTTTCTGTAGAAAACCTAAATGGTCTGGATTATTTTATACTGGCCCATGAAATGAGGCTTATCACAGATAAAGGACCAATTATGTTTACTTGTCAAGGTACCCTCGCTTTAAGGAATGAATTTGTTCCAGAAAATTTGTCTGTAGAGTGAATCTTGCATTTTTCTTTTTTGGTAACATTCGATATGAAATCTGATACCTTTTCTAATGGGAAAAGTCCTTTCAGTTAAAACTTTTATGTGTGTACAGTGTGAGAGGTGAAGGAAAGGATGGAGGGAAGGGTGGTGATTATATTCACCTGGTCTGTGTGGTCCAAATAACAGTTTGCTTATCTCCTAACATTTAGGAAACTTCCACAGCTAAGAATGTACTTCTTCATGAGAATATTTTCCTACTCTCCTTCATCTTGAATTTTTTGCCTCTGACCAGAAATTTCTAACCTTTCTAACTTGGTCTTTTCCTATTTATCAATAGGATATAGAGATAGGATTATAAATCATATTTGCTGTGGCCAGGTGTCAAGGCAGTGTGGCTAAAATAATATCTAATGAACATCATCTCATTATAATATTGATGACAATCCATAAGAACTTAACTCTTGTTTATATCAATTAGCATATGGTAAGACTGGTTATATTTACTATGTGTTGTTTTGCTGAAAATCACAGAATCTATCAACTACATTAAATGAAGACTTACTATATACATAAGCTTTGTTTTAAAGGATTATGTGAGGTGAATGGCATCTAAAATCCTCTCTGTTCTGTCAGACCAGCTCTAACTTGTTTCAAAGAATAATCTCTAAAATTATTTATTCCCTGACAGTTTTCCTGACTCTTGAACAAATAGTGGCCCTTGCCTCCCTGTTACTTACACAAAATATGGTGTAAATTATTCTATGTTCAATCTTTCCATACATACACCTGGGTGCTCTTGGCACTGTGCTGGGTGCCTTATCACTTAATGAATTGTTTGGTGTCCATCAGTTCACAGTCCTTCTCCCTACACTGGACTTGTGGAGAAGAACAAACATAGATATAGAGGGACCTGTTAGAATATTTCCCCACATTCCAGCTTCCGTGGACTTCTCCCTGAGCCTATGATTTGTGTGGTTCCTGGAATGGGCATTGCTACCATACTACATAACTTAGCCTTTTCCTAAGTAAAAGGAATAGAATAGAACAGAATGAAAAAAACTTCCATCTAATGTCATGTCTGTGTCTTCAGTTACATGAACTGAACTCTTCTGGTTTAAGGGAGCAAATGTTTTTACAATAACATTGATTTTTGGAAATCCTTGACTTGTGTCCTCCGGCTGCATAATAAAAGCCCTGGTTCTATGGCTTCTGCAGTTTGACTAATAGGTCTGGGGTATGGGGTCCTATGTATCCTCCTATTTGGTCTCTTCCTGAGGTCTGGCTGGCAGGACCCTCAGCCTTGTCAGGAGGAAAGCTGTTTCCTTGTTCAGGGATGTCATTCTGCTCCAGGTGACACATGGCTCTGCTATCCTTGCTGACTTCTTGGTGCTGTCTCCTCAAACAGTTAGGAAACTATTTGTTTCTGTCTTGCTGTGTAACACTTGGTCTCCTGGGCCCTCAAACAACAGTGAACTTGTTCTGTGTCCCATGCATTTCCTTATGAAAAGGACTTGTTCAATTTTTACTGAAAAAGACTTCTTCAATTTTTACTTCTTCAGTTTTTACTTCAATTTCACTTCTTCAATTTTTTACTTTTTCAGTTTTTACTCCATCTCAGAACTCAGGCCTTGTGAGTTGGGCTGAGCCAGTGGGACAGAGGCCATGAATTCCCCTCTATGGCTGTCCTATCTCTCAGTGTATATGCACTCAGGTTACTTCTGTCTTTAGGTCTTTTTCTATCATGCAAAATGATATCTGGAGTCCAGAGGTGACCAGTTCCTCAGTAAGGCATGACTATGAATCTCAGAATCTTTGAATCTGGGACAAAATTTCTGCACTAATAATCCATCAGGAATAAAGTAAAGAGGTTGAAATAGAAAATGAGGAACAATATGAAGTGAACATTAGACCACAAATTACTGCTCTAGTTCACAGCATTGTGGCACGTGAGTCGGTATTATCTTCAGAGGAAACAAGACAGCAGTTTGTAATCAGAAGCAACCAGAATTAGGGATAGTCTTGATGCTGGGTCCCAGCCTCATCTCTTTCCAGTTGTGTGACCCTGGACAAGTATTATAACTCTTTCAGTTTCCAATGTCTTATATAAAAATGAGGATACTAATACTCAGTTCTCACACTGTGAGGATTAGAAATAATGAACATATAACACCTAGCACTTAATGGATATTCAACTAATATGATGACTCCCTCTCCATTCATTTTGAAGGAATTTATAATCCAATGAATGAGATATAAAACAATACCTAAATCTTACCAATTAAGATTAAATAAAGTATTAAAAAAGAGGAAATAACTTTTCTGCTTCGAACATTCAACTTAAGTAGAAGGCAGGGAAATGTCCTCCCTCAGTTGGAGAGAGGTCTAATATACCAACTTATTAGTGAAATCTGAGTCAGGAGAGGTTTTAGAGAATTCCCGACACCTCTCCTCATTCCAAAAGCCATTAAAAATTATTCTAAAGAGTTCTTCTAATTAATATTCAAGCCTTCCATAGTAGTAAGGGGCTCATTCTAGAGCCATTAATTCTCTGAATTATTTGCTATGAAATGTTCAAAAGCAAACAGCACCATGAGCTATGGCTCTTCTGAGTTATACCCTGGCCCTGGCCAGGATCCATTGAGGTCCCTGTATGCTATAATGATTACCTGGGTGCTAATTTGTGACTATGTGGAAAGTGAGAAAAGAGGAACTCTGAACAGATTTGGTAAAATACCCTGGAAAGCTCCAATCAAAGGCATCAGAAGATGCTTTTTGGAGAGAGTAGGGACTGACTGAGAAAGATATCCTTTTGTACTTCATGGCACATAATACTATTTTTGTTATGTTTTTAGAGCCATATAATGATATTTTTCTCCAAGAAATCCGTCACCTGCTAGATCATTCACATTCTGTTTAACAGGAGTAAAGAATCCTCTAAATGCTATAAAATTGCTCAATTTTAGCTGAGTTTCACCTAGAACGATTTATTTTCTTTGTTCTTTATGCAAACACTTTTGTTTTAAATTTCTAAACTGCATGCACCTCCTCCACAAAAGACAAAAAGAGAAGCAGAGTACAATTGTTTCTGGGCCTGGTTTCATCAGGCTCAATGTCAGACATGATAGGGAAGTGAACCCAAGTCTAGAATATTTGAGTTGTGAACCCTGACAGCAGTGAAGGACTACCTTTTCCTATGAGAGAAAGCTGGGAATTAGTATAATAAGGAAAGCAGAGAGAAGGAAGAAGAGAAAAATAAACCAAAATATGTTTCCCGAAGGTAAAGCTTCTGAGTCACCTTGGGCAATTTACTTAAATTATTTCCTCTCTATCTCATGTAAAATAAGTGTACTATTTTGTTCAAAATATTTTATGAGTATCAGAAATAATATACATGTGTTGCTTAGTGACCAGGTAAATGATGCAGCTCCCTTTAAACTAATTAGAACAATATAAACTTCACCTGCACAAGGTGATGATATCAAGCACACTCCAGTGGGGATCATGGTAGCTGTGCTTGTCTATATGGCCATTAGGCATCATATTCTAGTGGGACATGTGGGAATTTAAAGCCAGAGAACATTCCTCACCTCTTACTTGGTATCTTTGGGAAAGGCAATCAGCTGGAGCCCCGAGTCTCCCTGAAACCTCCTAGCTGAGTAGACCAAAAATGCAAAGTCGTGACCACGCTCTGTTGAAATATTTTCCAGAGTTATGTTTTCAGATGACGTCATATCTCTGCTGGAGATTAAGAGCAGGTTTGCTTATTGCTTGCTATAAAATAGTGGATTTCTCAAAGCTAGTGTTTTTCAGCTTTGATACAAACCCACTGCATGCATAGCTTATGGTGGGACTTGGGGTAAAAAAACCAAGGAGTAAATTGGGGCAAATTTTGCTGCTTGCTGTGCTGTGCATAATAAAATCATCTCTGATCCAGAAGTCCTGTGTCTTCTGCCAGCATCCATGAAACAGTAGTAGGCTAACTTACTAGCTGGCAACTTAGTAAGTTACTAAATTACTAACTTACTATCAAATCTCAGATTCGTAATGTCAGAGATCAAATTATTGTATTCTTTAAATTCTTGATTTGCTCATCTGTCGAATATAGATAGTAGTACTATTGAAGGATTGGCATGGGCACATAGTGAGTTATTAAATGTTAAGGGTCTATTCCAGTTTCTGAAGCATTGTTGAATGGTTGGATCCTTTCCAAGGCTTCCGATCTATGTGGATGTTGCTGGACCCTTGCTACAACACGTCAGAACCATAGTACCCAAAAGAACATTGGTTTCTTCTTTTTTTTTCATGTGTCGTTTCACCTTGCTGTTGGACCCTACGCAGCTTGAGAATATGGTAGGCATTGCAGGTGTCTTCTAAGCCTTGTTGTGTATAACACAGCAGTACAAAGATCCTTAGCACCCAGAAAACAAATATTTGAGCGTTACTCAATGGTTATATACCTCTGCCCTTCAGCTAAGGACTTAAACTTCTTGCACCTTGACAATAACACAGAATTGATAAATAAAACCTGTTTCACCTGTCTTGTTTTTTCTTGGAAGATAAAGAAATAATCAGTGTGTTTGTAAAATTATGAAAGTTTGAAGTCATAAAGCAAGAAAATAATAACTTACGTTTATTGAATACTCTTTGTGTATTTAATCCACATATCTACTAAATCCACATATCTCCTTTTAGCCCTTAATAACTTTTTAAATTTTTTTTTCCTAATTATTTTATAGATTAGAAAAACAAAGCTTAGCAAGGTCAGATATAATAAGGAAGCAAACAGAATTTAGTTTCCCAAATACAAATAAGTTTTCCAAAGTCACACATTTACTAAGTTATATAAACAGGTTTTGAATTCAGTGCAATCAGACTCTAGAGTTGTGTTGTCCAATATGGTTGGTATCCATTAATCATATTTGGATATTTAAATTAAAAATAAAAAATTAATAACATTCCTATTTTATAAATGTAGAAACCAAAGCTATGAGAAGCAAGCCATTCCCCCAATGTTGGGGTGTTGTTAGTAAGTGACAGAACCAGGATCTAAACCTAGGACTGTTTTGCCAAGCTGGTGCTATGGGTCTCTCTATAAGTGCTTGTTTTCCCTGTCTCTGGGATGTATGAATGCTTCTGTTTGTTTCTGATGCTCAGCCTTGTTTAGGTGAGTGGATAAAGGTCTAGACCCCAAAGAGCCCCAGGGAATCATCTTCCTATCAAATTTATCTCACTCTCTATGAAGGAAAAGCAAAGAATATACTGTTTTACAAATAATTAATGACCAACAAATGTTGGTTGAGGTGAATTATCATTCCTTTTATCAACTGTTATTGTTATAGACATGAAGCAGAGATGTTATATAGATCAAAACAAATCTGGAGTCTGTGGAAGGAAAAGCTGTCTCATAGTTGTCAAGTATGGGCCCCAAATACTTCCCACAGTTTGAGTGACTGCCCAGTGAAAGACAAAGCCCCAAAATATTACAGAAAACTATAGAAGCCACCATAGTGAATGCCAGTGGTGGATAGAGAGCAATCAGGACAACTTCAGGAAGTAGAGGACTGACTGGGCCTTGAAGGGTGACTGGATTAGGAGGACAAACTTCTTAGCAAGGTGAGTCTCTGCTTCCCTTTTTAACCTGATTTCCTGATGACCCAACATATTTAAATATTTTTCAAATTGCTTGCATTTTTTTTTTACCCACATTTGACACTTCTTACCTGTGTGTTTTTGTTCTTGCATTTATCTGACTAATATACTTACCACCTAGTTAGATTGGAATTCTTCCTTACAAGTTATCTTTTAAGTCATGCATAATCCCTATAGTTCTGATTAGTCACTCTCCTGTGTGGTACCCAAGAATCCTGGCCTCATCTTTAAAACTTCACTTATCTGATTTGTTCATGCTTCTATCTCCCTGGACCAATTAGCTTTTTGCTATTTAAGAAACCAACTGAAAACTTAAAGAACAATCATTTATTATCGATCATGAATCTGAGTTAGCTGAGCAGGTCTGCTGATGCAAGCTGGATTTGGCTTACCTCAGCTCGTCTCACTCATGTCTTTAGTCAGTTTGTGTGCAACCTGGAGTCTGTCTGGTTAAGGATGGCCTTACTTACATGGCTATTGGTTGGGGGCAGAAGAACTGGGTCACATATCTCCTCTAAATTCAGCCTGCTAGCCTAGGTTTATTACTACGATAAATGGCAGAGTTCCAAGAGCAGAAACAGAAGTCTAGGAAATCTCTCAAGGTATAGATTTGGAAATGCCACAATGCAATTTCTACCACACTGTATTGGTAGAGAAAGACTCAAGACCTACCAGACACAAAGGGTGGAAGTTGTATTACAAAGATACGATAATTGAGTCCACCTTCATAAATGATTTACCACATGCCTTGGTATCATCAACAAGGATAGGAACTGAATTTACTCATTTATCTATGCCAAGAACCCACTGAAAGTTAGGGTTTTGTGAATGTTTTATGATGGATGCTGATGAGTGAAAAATATTAAAGAAAACACTGCAGGGGAGAAGAAATAGGGAAATAGAGCAAGACATGTATTGGATGTCACTGTGGAAAACATTGTCCTAGGTAAGGACATTTGATTCTCTACTACCAGGCCAAACCTGGAAATACAACAATCATATCATCTTCCTCCTTTCCCTTATATTCTATCTTTCCCTTCACTGACATCCACTCTTCCTCCTCCAACACACACATAAAGATACTTCTGAGGAGGACTATATGGCTCATACATATACAAATGGTAAATGTACTCTCCTAATTTCTACATAGATCTTTATCACTAATTCCTTGTTCACTCTTTACAAAGGTTAAGTGGTCCGAACAGGTGTCAAATTTGAGGGTCATGTCCCTCTCATGCAAATTTCTTTTCCTATTTCCTTTAAGCCTCTTTCTGCTCACCCTCCTCTTGAGATCAGAATGTAGGGACAAATTTCATGAAAGAGTGAGCTGCAAACACGGAAGATGAAAACAAGTATGAGACAGTAGTGAAATACAGAGTTAAAAGCAAATATACCCTGTCAAGGCCAATTTGCAATCTATTAAATTCTCTCAACAAAGCTTGACCTTTAGCTGTCTCTGAGGACTCCATTTTGCTCTTGACCAGAATTTTCACTCTTTGGGAGGGGAGAGAGAGAGAGAGACTGGTGTGTAGCCACCTTCAGATGATTTTTCCAAAGTATGTTTTATAGAAGTATTAAGATCAAATGTGGGGGAAAAGTTTCCATCATCTAAAATTTTGGGGACACTTTGAGACATACTTCAAATTATATCTTTTTCCATGAAGATCCACGTTCCATGCTATTTTAGTGTTACTCAAAGTTAATGACCACAGAAAACTAAGGTGAAAATCTATAACTTTTTTGAAACATATTTTAGAAAATGATGCTCCAGTTTTCAGAGCATGTGAGGAGATAATAGAATTATGATAGATCCTAACAAATTACCCACAAATTTAGTGGTATAACAACAATTTATTGTGCTCATAGGTTTTCTAGATCAGGATTTCAGACAGTTTGTCAGCAATGGATTGCTTTTGTTTCATTATATCTCAGGTCTCAACTGCAAGAGTCAAAGCCTAGGGACTGGAATAATCTTAAGACTCACTTTATTCACATATCTGATAATTAATATTGGGTGTAGGCTAAGACTTCAGCTGGAGCTGTTGACCATAATACCTATGTATGGTCTCTCCATGCACTCTGTGCCTTCTCACCATATGGTGACTGAGTTCTAAGAGTGGACATCCTGAGAGAACAAGTGTAAGCCATATAACCTTTTATGACCTAGCATTGGAAGTCATATGTTGTCACTTCTATCACATCCTTTTCATCTAGGCAGTCACAGAATCTTCTGTAGTTCAAGGAGGAAATAAATTAATAGAGATTGGCAAGGCTCTAGAAGAACATGTGGGACTGGAAATAATGCTGTGATCTTTTTTGAAATATACAATATGCCATAGAGGGCTGTAAGGACATGGGCCTAATCAGAGCAGAGAATTTAGGTAGAAAAGTATTGGGGGAAAATATGTTTAGAAATGGAGATTCAAAAACACAGTATTTTAGTTGGTTTATATAAATCACCATTGACTACATCATACCAGCAGACTCTATTGCCACAACAAAACAGCTTCACATTTGGGAGTTGTGAAAATTTATTTTACAATATTTAAATAAAGATACTTTCATGCTCACTATTAGATGTTTTACTATATTGTTTCACTAGAAATTAAAAAGAAATCACCTCAAGGCACTAGTCAGAAACTTAAATTCAACTGAACTGTGACATACCTGGGAAATTGTGCCACATCTGTTGAATTATGAAGAGACATAAAATTTGTATTATATTTATTAGAGTATAAACAAAATTAAAATACAATAACCTCAGAAATATTACATAATATAAATTTCCAGTCTTCAGCAACTTTTGAGAATAAACATTCTTGGTTGACACAAGCCTTTCTAGCTTTCAAGAACTTCTTTCTTAGGAACACCTTGATGTTTCAAAGAAGATAATGCTCCCCAAATCTCTGATCATATTGGGAAAATCTAGTGCTAGTGGGGAGTTTTATTATCTGTCAATCTATACTTGACATTGCTGGGAGCTTGTCAAGGGCTGCCCTGGGTAAGGACTCTTCTGGAGCTCATTGGACAGGCTGGGGAGAAAATGTATCTCTTCTCTTTTCTGTTGTGCTTTGTTGTGGAGTGATCCCAAATTTTGATGGGGTGAAACAGCAACTTCCTATATATTAATCCATGGAACTATGTAGGGGATGTAGTCACTGGAGAGTAAAAATGCTGCCCTTAAAAATCACTTCTCATGGTCTCTGGTCCTACCAAGATGGAGTCACTGTATTCCTCCATGTTTCTCTCCCTTATAACTAAAAAAAAAAAAAAAAAAATCTTAAAAAACACAATAATCCAGCATAGAAAGTCTCTGAAATGTAGAAAGAGAAAAGTGGTCTGTTTGGAAACCTCCCTCTGGACTTGAGAAACAGTGTAGTGGTGAGTTCCCTGAGTCTTTTAATGTCTTCTATATATTTCAGACAGGGTGCTGAAGAAGGCTTAGATCCAGAACCACCTTTAGGCACAGAAAAAAATAGACCTGAAAGAAAAGTCTGTTACCTTTAAACAAAGGACAAGAAAGTGGCCTGCTGACAGAAAACCTTTTATGGCAATACTTACCTTAATCTAGTCAAACACTAATGGAAAAACCATACTCTTCAACTCTGGTAGGTTCAGTAAGGATGATCTTCCACACCACCTTCTCACCACCCTTGGAAGCAGGTGGCATGCTCCAGTTTCTGCTCTGGATGTTATCAGTGAGGCCTAGTAGGGCACTGTTCTGCCATCTCTCATCTGACAAGAACAGGTAGCAATGATATGATTCTATTTGGGGAAGTATTGGTGAAGCTGAATTTATTCCTCACACAGCTGGAGCAGGCACTGCTCTGCTTGTTCTATGATCTATGACAATGGTAGTGCCAGTGGGGTTCATCAGGAAGCAGTATAACAATGATGGTGTCAGTGAATAGAACTGCCATTTTTTACTCAGCAGCAATGAGACTTAATGAAGTGGTGCAAGATGAGGCTGATTATCACTAGGCTTCACTCTGTCTGCACCTGTCCCGCCAAGCCAATAGGGCCCAGTGGGAAGCTACACAAATACCCAGACCCATACAACCTCAATGGGATACAGCCTACTAAACAAAGAAGATTAAATAGAATCCAGAGTTTCATAACAAAATATTCAGGATACAAGCATAAATTAGTCATGCTAAGAGCCGGGAAAACTATCTACAAACACTATGATGAATCAGAGGTTGGAATTATGTGACAAGTACTTTGAAGCAGCCATCATAAAACTACTCCAACATGCAATTATGTTTCTTTGAAATAAATGAAAAATTAGAAAAATCTCAGGAAAGAAATAGAAATTATAAAAATGAACCAATAAAAATTATAGATCCAAAAAGTGAATAACCCCTCACTCAAAAAAAAAAAATAAAACAAATACAATCCCAAAACAAACAAAAAACTAATTGGATGGGTTCAATAGTAGAGTGGAGATGGCAAACAATAAAATCAACAAACTTAAGGGCTGGTCAGTAGAAATTTCTTGATCTGAACAACATGAAGAAAATAGACTGAAAAAAAAATAGATGGCCTCAAGCACCTGTCGGCAAATAACAAAAAAACCAACATTTGTATCAGATTTCAATATGGAGAGTAGATAGAGATTGAGGCTAAAAAAATATTCAAAAAATAATGGTAGAAAACTTCGAATTTGGCAAAAACAAAAACCTACAAATTCAAGTAGCTGAACGAACTGTAAAAAAGATAAACTCACAGAAATTAGGCCAAAATACATCATGATTAAACTTGAACAATCTAAAACCAAAGAAAGAATCTTGTAATTACTGAGAGTGAAAACACACATCACTTATAGAAGAATGTGATTTTGAATGACAGTAGATTTCTCACCTGAAAGAATGGAGGCCAGTAGGAAATGGAACATTTTTCAAGTATTGAAAGAAAAAAATTGTCAACCATAAATTCACTATCTAGCAAAAATATTCTGCAAAAATGAGTAGGGAAATAAATACATTCTTAAATGAAGAAAAAGTAGGTAAATAAGTTGTTAGCACACCTACCTATAAAGGCTTGCTAAAAAGTTTTCTAAAGAGCATACTAACAGAAGACTTAGAACTTCAGAAAAAATGTTGAAATGGATGAATACAGGTGTAAATATAATAGATTATCCTTATGATTTTATTAAATCACATTTTTTACAGTTTTAAAGTATTTCTTTTTAAATTTAATTTTATTAGTTTCAAGTATGTCTGTTGGATGAAGCAAAAATTATAAAAACATCTGATGTGGCACTCAATGTACAAAGTGGAGATACCTAAGAAAATTGTATTTTAGTAAATGATGACAGTCATGGAACTTAAAAGCAAGTAACTTTTCTACACTTCATTTGAAGTGGTAAAACATCAACACCTCTGCTAGAACAAGTTATGTGAGTATGTTGTAATACCCGAACAACCACTAAGAAAACTACTCAAAGTAATATACTAAAGAATGCTATAAATAAATCAAGTTGGTTCTTTAAACAAAAATCAATGAAATTGATAGATTTCTAACAAGACTGACAAAAAATTAGAAGACACAGTTCACCAATATTAGAAATCAAATAGGAGATACAGGGATATTACTATAAATCCTACAGTTAGAAAGGAGATAATTAAGGAATACTGTGAACAACTCTATACCCATAAATTTGACAACTTAGAATTTGACCAAAATTCAAATTAGATAAAATAAAAATCCTTGATAGTATTGTAATCATTAAAATAATTGAAACTGTAATTTAAAAAAATTGTAAATTGTAAACCAGGTGGTTTCATTGTAGAATTCCATAATGGTATTAATCATTTAAAGAATTAACACAATTTTATACTATTTCTTCCAGAAAACAGAAGAGAAGGTAACAATTCCAACTCATTTTATGAAGCTAGTATTACCCTGATAACAAAGCCAGAACAAGAAATGTTTCAAAAAGAAAACTACAGATCAATATTTTTCATGAACTTAGACATAAAAGTTATCAGTAATATATTAGCAAATCTCACCTTTTAAAAAAGTTAACTAAAAATGAATCAAAACTGAAATGTAAAAAAAAAAAGAAAAAAGTAAATATTTTACAACCCCCCAAATTAAAAGGACATCATCAGGATCTATGGTTAGGCAAAGACACCAAAAGCCTGCAATACAAGAAAAAATGATAAATTTGATCTTATCAAAATTAAAAACTTTTGTACTGAGAAAAACCTTATGAAGAGAATGAAAAGATAAGTTACAAACTGGCAGAAAATATTTGCAACCATATATCAGACAAAGGATTAATATCTTGAATATATGAAAACTCTCATACTTCATCAGTAAAAACAAAACACACAACAAAAATAAACCAGTCTGTTTAGAATATGGACAAATTCTGTGAAGAGACATTTTACTCCAAAGGGTATACAGACATCAAGGGAAGGTTGAACATCATTATTCAATGGAAAAATGCATATTAAGACCACAGTTAGATATCATTATGCACATGTCAGAAAGGCTAAGATAAAAAAGAAATAGTGATCACACCAAATGCTGGGAAGATATAGAGAAACTCGATCACTCATACATTACTAGTGAGAATGTACAATGGTATAGACACTCTAAAAAACAGTTTGGCAGTTTGGTAATAAAACTAAACATACTACTGCCATATGGCCCAGCAATTGCACTTTTATTTATTCATCCCAGAGAGATGAAAACTGATGTACGCAAAAAAAAAAAAAAAAAAAAAAAAAAAGTGCACGAATATCCATAGCTATCTTATTCATAATAGCTAAAAAATCAACTGAGATCCTTCAATGGGTGGATGGTTAAACAAACTGTGGGATGCTACTCAGTAAGTAAAAAGAATTAACAAACTACTGATACATGCAACAACCTTGATGAATCTCCAGAGAATTTTACTGAGTGATAAAAGCCAACCCCAAATGTTCACATAGTGTATAATTCTGTTTATATAACATTCTCAAAATGAAAAAAAAAAAAAAAGAAAAGAAATGTAAGACAGATTAGTGGTTGCCGGGGGTTAAAGGAGGGAGTGGGCATCAAAGATAAGTGGATGTGGTTATAAAAGGGGAACACGAGGGACCTTTGTGGTGATGAAGTGCTTTATATTATCACTATAGCAATGTGCATTTTCTGGTTGATACTGTACTGTAGTTTTTCAAGATGTTATCATTGGGGAAATAGAATAAAAGGTATATAGGATTTTTCTATATTATTGCTTACAGCTGCATATGCACCTTAATTATCTTAAAATAAAAAGTTTAATTTAAGTAATCACTTCCTTAAGGACTGAGGTGTTGTTCTAGGTCTGTTTGGGATATTCACATCCTCTTTGACCTTCTGTGCATACTTCCTGAAGTAACCTCTCAATTTCTTTATATGTCACCTTGAGAGGAGCTCAGCTTATCATTTGACATATGTGTCTTCTCCCCAGCAGTGGCACAGTGTATTCAGCTCTATGTGGGTTGGCTCCTGAGTGATCAAATCTTTTGGGAGCCAGACATGCCCCCTCAGGCCTGAACAGCAGCTGTTAATGAGAACCCCATCTTGCACTGACTGCAAGGTTTGGAGAGTGCCTGTAAGGCCAATTTGTTCAGCAACTTCATTTTATAGAGCAGAAAGAATCAAGATTAGGACATTACAGGTCTCATACCGAGGTCTGCACTTTTTCTAACATGTGGACACTTTTTATAAAATTTAATCCAATCGCCGCTTGCAATTCTGATTTTAAAAAATGCTATCTGTTAATATTATGCCCACTCTGCTGCTTGGCATAAGACTTTTATTCTCCATTTATAATTCAAATAGTACTACAGTTTCTCTGCATAGTAACTTTATCAGGTCCTGTTAATTAGCTGAATGACATGTTGGCAGATATTTGAAAACTGACTTTTTGAACAATAAAGTAAATGTGCCTACATGTATGTGTGAATGCATATACACACATTCATATAAGTGCATACATATGTACACATGTTTATTATAAATGTTACTGATATAAAGCATGTATATGGCATACAATTTACAAATAATAAAATATACAGCACTTTATAGTATTGTAAATTCTATATAGCAAATTGATTCTCACAGAATGCTTTGTTGGTTTTTGCCAAACTCATATCCATATCAATCTACTGTTGCAATTGATGAACAGATATAGTTCCCCCATGGTGTTAGTTGATATTTTTGTTTATATTCACATTAAGACAGGAGAATGAATCGATAAAGACATATTGGGACTTCACTTATTTGTCAATGACCTGAGTGAGTTCTTTGCTAATTCATATAATGTTTTTTAATACAGGAAGAATGTTTTCTAAATTTTTTTTGCTATTTCCAATGAGATAACTACAAACACAAGACATTTTGAAGTTAATCTTCGTTATTAACTTTTCTCCATTACTTTCTTTAGTCTAGACAAGGGTCAGAAAACTTTTACCATAAAGTGTAGACCAGGAAGTCTTTGTCACAAGTACTCAGTCTGCTGCTGTAGCTTGAAAGTAGCCTGGATGTGTTCCAATTAACCTTTATTTACAAAAACAGGTGACAGGCTGGGTTTAGTCAATAGCCATAGTATGCCAAACCTTGTTCTGGACCAGGGGTAAGCAAAATTTTTGTAAAGGGCCAAGTAGTAAATATTTTAAGCTCTGTAGGGGGGCAATTAAGTCCTCTGCAACATGCTCTTTGTTTTTAGCTTATGATCCTTTGAAAATGTAAAACTCATTCTTAGCTCCTACACCAGATTTGACCCACTTGTCTTAGTTTGGAGATCCCTGGTGTAGACAATCAACAAAACAATAAATCAAGCCTTAATTTGTCTGTTTTCCTGGTGTAAATTTTCCCATGGCTGATTTCAAGCTATTAATGTGATGTCCGTGGACCTAGCATTGGGAAGAGATGCACACTAGAACATCATTATATGTATTTTGACTATATAGATACAACACATGTAAATAAGCTCAAAAGCATAGAATATAGATGCAGTATATTCATTAGGAAATGATGGAACTTTGTATACAAATTACCTTTGTCTTTAATTATAATTAAAAACTATTTAATTATAATTAAATTTATAAAAATTATTTTTATAATATATATTATCTGTTATAATTAAATATAAATTTAATTCCATTTAAATTTATTAATAACAATATAAATTAATTAAATTAAATTAAATTAAAGTATAATAAGCTGGAAGTGGCCTGGTTGGTGGATATATTTTTACTTACAACCACTATGTCCATAGTCCAGGACAATGTCAGGTAGAGTGTGCTTGGATAGGGCTGAGGAAGGCAACATTTACAGTACTGGGCCCTGAGGTTTCTGGAACAGAAGGATATATCCAAAGAGGCATCAGATTGCCAGGGGAAATTAGAGCAACAATCTTTATATCTGGATAGGTAGATGGCAAGTGGACTGGGGAAATCTTAGAAATGGGGAGCATATCTTCTGCTGAGCAGTGATTCTCCAGTATATTTTCAGGGATTGGGTAAGTGGTTGTGAGACTTTTCACACGAATCTGGTGCTAATAAATACCTATGATAAAGATGATGGTAATGAGGAGGAGGAGGAGGAGGAGGAGGAGGAGGAGGAGGAGGAGGAGGAGAAGGGGGAGAAGGAGCCGTCACATAGTATAAAATAGGGAGAGAATAAGAGACTGGACTGAGCCCATAGAGCTTGTTCCACAGAATCAGAGGAAAGCATACTGCCTGATGAGAATCTCATCTCTGGAATACCGAAGGGCTGAGAAGCCTACTAGGTTCCTTTGTGGGCATGAATAAACTGGCTGTCAGGTACAAATAAGGGATTAATGTGTGTTCATACACAAAATAACAGGCACCTTTATTCTACTCCAGCTTCAAACAGACAGTGCTGCCAGCTGTGTGTGGCAGCTGCATACATTATAGCTCCAAGCTTTCCACCCACAACAAAACCTTGTCACAATAGCATCAATAAACTTGGCTTGGTGAATAGGGGTGAATGCCAGACACAGCCAAATAGTCTCTATCTCCTATTTCTTGATGTCCCTTTTTGTTCATTCTTGGTCTCTGACAAATTGAAGATAAAAGGAAAGAATTAATCCCTAGCAAATGTTACAGAACAACTGTATATGGGGAAGAGGACTCCTTTATCAGCAGCATGTAAGAATGTCACTCCAAGGGTAGGCAGTTAAGTGAGAGGTGTCAGACAGTCATGAGGAGAAATGAGCAGCTCCATTGAAACAATAATCTATTACTATTCCAAATCTTAATGAGAAAGGCAGGTTAGCTGTGTAGTTATGGCAATATATCTGGTTGGGGGAAATGAGGTGAGCTGCAAAGAGAAGAAAAAGTGATATTAGAGAGAAGAGTAATGACACAGTTATGACACCATGGAAAAGCTGAGATTCTAGATTTAGGGGTGTTGTCTATTGGAGATTGGCTTTAGAAGAACATGCAGACAGGACTTGGACAGTACAAGTTCCTAAGGAGTGCCCAGTGGGTCCTTGGACTATAAGCAGGTTTTCTCACTTTGGTGATTACCATAATGATATTAATGCAATTTTAAGACACTGGTGTGCTCCTACAAAAAAAATCAAATTTGCTTAAACAATCTAGAAATTGAATACAGTGTTAATCTTTCTCCATAGCCTTGCAACAGAAGTTCTCAGAATTTTATAGCTTTAGCTCTTACATTTGGGCCTTTGATTTTGAGTTAATTTTTGTTTATAGTGTAAGGTAAGTGTTCAACTTCAATTTTTACTTGTGAATATACAGTTTTCCTAAAATAATTTGTGAAAAATATTGTCCTTTCTCTATGAAATGATCTTGGCTCCCTTGCAGAAAATTATTTGGCTAAGTATGCAAGGATTGATTTCTTGGTTCTTCATTTGTTCCATAGGTTTACATGTATGTCTTTATCTGGTATCACACTATTTTGATTACTATAAATTTATACTAAGTTTTGAATGTTTTCATTTCTTGAAGAAGAGATATAAATGATCTTATCTCTGTGATAACCAACTTGAGCAAAACATTCCTGGTCAGCTATAGAAATGCCACTAGTTTTAAACACAGGGACTACAGATCCAGATAAGGGAAATGAGCAAGATTACTAATGGGAATAGTCAGGTCATAGAGACAAACAAAGAAAACCAGAGCTGTGTAGGCTGCTCCTGGGCTCTGTTCTCATGAAATGAATGAGGCTTTTGTTATCAGCCCTGGATCTGGCCAATAGTCAGGGGACCTGATTTTCTGGAACAACAAGTGTGCAGATTTGTGTATTGCATATTATAATAAGACAGAGGCAGGTACATCAATGACATTGCATCAACAAAAGCTGGAGATTGCTAGTGCTGCCTTAGCCTCAACCTAAAGAGGGTTGGTGTCAATCAATCAAACTATCCTTGTCACAGGAATGGCACAATTACCCTGGTGAGAAGGGCAGAGACCAAGAGCGGCCTATAACTCAGGAAACACAGTCAAGCCCTGAGAAACATCCTCAAGAAGCCAAAGGTGAAAAGATTTATTTATATCAATTTCTCTCAGGGCAAGTTTTCCAGGTGAAGTTAAACCCTGCTCTTGTCTACAATCTCATCACAACTTTCTCTGGCTGTATTTAAAGGACAAATTATAAATAAAAGGGAGCTTGTCATATGTTCCCCTACATGTCTTCGTGACAGGAAGAAGTTCAGAATCCTTTGTTGGATAACTTCCTGTCCAACAATGGTTTGTATCTAGAATTCTGACCCTCTGGGGGTGGGACATGATATGCCCGTTAGGTTTTTCAGGAACTTTTTGCTGATTTTGCTTGAGGATGTCAATGTCAACCTCCAATGTCAACCAGTGTTATCTCTTCATATTGTTGATTTTCTAAATGTCTGAGCACAGTATGATACAATCTGGAAATACTAGCCCTAGGAGAGAAAGATCTAGTTTGATATATACTAAAAGACTAGTGATCA
Source organism: Eidolon dupreanum (assembly GCA_028627145.1). Classification (NCBI taxonomy): domain Eukaryota; kingdom Metazoa; phylum Chordata; class Mammalia; order Chiroptera; family Pteropodidae; genus Eidolon; species Eidolon dupreanum. The sequence continues at coordinate 86,867,861 of CM053503.1, read as the reverse complement.
GAGAGAGTCGGCCTCTTCCTCCAAGTTAGGTGTCCTGTGGGTCTTTGAGTTGGCACCAAAGGCAGGCTTCTAACTTGACAGTTTTTTCTCCCACTATCACCCAGCACTGCCTCCAGGGAGTTTAATTGATGGTTACCAGGAGGAAATAGGAGCAGCTGCTGCTTTCTTCAGGTACAAATCCTGAAGGCTGGATGAATTCAGATGTCGCAGAGCCTTAGCAGGGTGCCTTGCATTTAATAAATGCTCAGAAATTGACTGAGCAACTAAACCATTTAATTAAACACTCTTAAGTGATTAAGCAATGTAATTAATTATGTTGGTGTTATTGAAATTCTAACCCCCACCCAGGACTTTGATATCCCCTAATAATAGGAAGGATGCTGGTATCTGTACTCTAGCTGGCATAAGACAATGTAGCTACTGTACAAGTTTGCTGCATATACATGCACTGTACACATAACCTCAGTGGAAAGCCTTTGGGTCCTTTAGCTCTTCCATTTTGCATTTTCCAGATGGGCCCTATGTAATCACAGGGACCTTAAAATTAGGATGCAAGAGATCAGAGAAGTAGATGTGACAACAGAAGCCAGAAACTGGAGTGATGGAAGAAAAGTATAATTAGTGAGGAAATGGAGGCTGTCTCTAGAAGCTGGAAAAAACAAGGACACAGATTCTCTGCTTGAGCCTACAGAAGACCCTGATACATAGATTATAGCCCAGTGAAGTTGATTCCAGACAGTATGAAAATATACTTGAGTTGTTTTAAGCCATTAGATTTGTAGTAATGTGTTAAAGTATCAATAGAGAATTAATGCACATCCAGAGATTGTAAATATGAACTCCAAAGTAGCACTTGCAGAGATTCTGAATGAGTCGTTTAGGAATCTGAGTTCTCAAAAAGCACCTTGGTGATAGTAATGCTATTGGTCTGAGAAATACATTTAAGAAGTGTTGTAAAAACCTATACAAATGCCAGGTGTTTTCATTATGAGCTAAAATAATTCAGGTTTAATTTTTTTCCTCTTTTAAATAAATGAAATTTATTTTTGTTTGGTTTTTATGTTAACAAAAATTAAATGATAATTTTAGATAATTTATAAAAAATTAAAAATTACAGGGAAAGAAAAGTTACACTTGAACCCCAACTCTCAGAGATAACCTGTGTGTTTCCTTTTTATTAGTTTTTTTATTATTAAATTACAATTGTCATTCAATATTGTTTTATATTATTTCTAGGTTTACAGCATAGTGATTAGACATTTATGTAATTTATGAAGTTTTCTCCCTAATTAGTGTAGTACCCACCTGGTACTATATGTGGTTATTACAATATTATTGACTACATTCTCTATGCTATACTTTACAACCCCATGATTATTGTATAACTACCAATTTGTACTTCTTAATTCCTTCCACTTTTCACCTAGCTCCCAATACCCCTCCTATCTGGCAACTATCTGTTTGTTCTTGTATTTATGAGTCTGTTTCTGTTTTGTTTGTCTTTCTCTGTCTAACTTATTTTACTTAGCATAATATCGTCTAGGTCCATCCATGTCACAAATGATAAGATTTCATTTTTCATGGCTGACTTATATTTCATCATATATCTGTACCACATCTTCTTTATCCAATTGTCTGTCAATGGGCACTTAGATTGCTTCCATGTCTTGGCTATTGTGAATTTAAAAAGTTCTTGAACAGGAAAGGAAACCATAAAAAAAATGAAAAGACCACCTACTAAATGGGAGAAAATATTTGCCTATGATATATCTAATAAGGATTAATATCTAAAATTTGTAAAGAACTCATTCAACTCAACATCAAGAACCAAACAATCCAATTAAAAAATGGGCAGAGGATCAGAAGACATTTCTCCAAAGAGGACACATGGATGGCCAATAGATATATGAAAAGATGCTCAATGTCACTAATTATCATATAAATGCAAATTAAAACCACAATGAAATATCACCTCAAACCTCTTGGAATGGGTATCATCAAGAAATTAACAAACAAGTGTTAGTGAGGATGTGGAAAAAAGGGAACCCTCATGTACTCTATGTGAGATTGGAAGTTTGGCACAGCCACTACAGACAACAGTGTGGAGATCCCTTAAAAAATTAAAAATAATATTTTTATTTAGTAATTTCTTTGCAGCATTAACTTGACCATATGGTGTGATTTTTTGAGATGATATTTTATATATCCTCCAAAAAAGAGAAATTATAGAACTCAAAATTATTTTATCCAGCTTTGCTCTTAACATTAAACTTAACATGAAAATGCTTTTCCCTCTAGATGAACATATTATAATTGACAATGTTAGATGTTTTAAGCAGCCTGAACCTTTTTTTTTTAAATCTCATTCAAGAACAAGGAGAAGAGGGTCAAGTATAGATACTTTTAGTAATTCCTAAAATTAATTTCATACTATTGTATGCCACTAGGTATAAACTAATTCTGTTTCTTTTTCTCCATGACCGTTCCCATTATGTTCCTCCAAATGACCTTGCCTCTTTTTATTAGCTTTCCTTTGCCAAATATAGGTACGTTTCAAAAAATTTCCAGTTCAATAATGATAGCTTGTGGCAACCCCTAGAACAGCTCCATAATGGCCCAATGGGCACAGGTAACTTTCAGATTCCTATGATGAGCTGTCTAAGGCTCTCCCAGGGCTCCAAATTTTTGTTTGGAATAGTAGAGCTACATTAAAATGCTTCTAGTTTGTGTGGCAAGGACAAAGTACAGAGGAGCAAGCATAAAATGGGAAGTTATCTAGAGGAGTCTTCTTGAAAGAGATATTTTTAACATTTTTATTTCCATAGGCTTTGAGAAGAGAGATAGTCTCACATATTCATTCAGTGGCCTGTCACTTTGTCTTTTAGAGAAGTGTTCCTTACGCACCCCATCAACTTACCTAACCACATACATTAAGTAAATAAATAAATAAATAAACAAATAAACAAATAAATAAATAAAAATAAAAATAAAGTAAAAGTACAGATAATATTTTAAAAAAATAAAGTTTGGCTTCCGTAGCTTGAATTGTGGATCAACCTCTCTCACCAAAACCTACATCTATTTTTTTTTTTTTTTGAGCAATATTTTAGAGAAGTTTGGATTGGAAACTTATAACTTAAGGGACTTTCTACCTTTCACACCATACAGAAAGGATTGATAGATGACCAGTCACCACTATCAACCTGAGGTAAAGGAAATACAGAAAACTGATGATTACTCTGAACTCTCAGACTGGATCTATCGCTCTTTCTTTAGCCTCTCTTCTACTTTGTTCAAATCTCTAATTCATAATTCACCACACTTATGTACTTGTGTGACTCTTCGTAGACTAAGTTCTTGGAAAAGCAGTTACATCTCATTTCTAACTTTGTATCATCAGTGCTTCAGTGCTAGTGTGGGCCTGTGGTGATTAATTGTTAATGCTCCCCATTTACTTTTGGGAGCCTGGAAGATGATATTTTATGGTATCATACAGGATGTGTTATGGGTCAACTCAAGGAGGGAACGGATTAATTTTCTGCTCAGACATCAGCCAGAAGTACTTTTAAAAAAGGAGTTCCTTATAATTTGCATCCCTAATCTCAACTGTCCTCATTGATACAGAGACTCAACACAGAGACCAAAATCTCAGACTATAGAGAGAACTAAAGACTAGAGAGAGGACTAACAAGACAAGCAGGCAATCATAACATAGTTTCAGAGCATAAAAATGCAAGCAGCCAATAATTTTTAGAGCATGATTTCTAAGGTCTCATAGAAATCAGTGGAGGGAGACTTAATTTGAAAATGAACTTTACTCATTTGCATAAGTAAAGACCAGGAAATTTCTTCAGAGAACAGTAATAACTGTTCTAGGATGCTTTTTCTCTAACTTAAATGAGGTGAGGCAAACAGGTGCACACAGAGGAGGATTAGTAGAACTCACCCGCACTTGACATCAATCAGTTAAAAGGAGTAATTCCAGCCAGGGATACTGTTCTGGGGGGACAATGCTTCTCTTTCTTCTGCCGGCCTCCCAAACTCTCTCCATGCTTTGATTGAATCCTCTCCAGGGAAAAGACAAAAACATTTTGATTGATCAGAATCCAGATCATTCTTTAGATCCCATTAAGTGTCCCTACCCTCATGACAGAACTTGAGCTCTATACTTCTCTTTTCACATCTGATGCTTAGGTACAAAGGGCACTTTTGGCTTTTTGTCACTTTTTGAAGAGCACGGCTTGGAAGAGTCTCCAAATTGACGAGGGAAGACACTGGTGCTATATCTCTGACCTCTCTCTGCAATTTGCATGCAAATCAAGCCAGCCAAGCTCCCTCTGAAGGTAACAACTTGTTAATTTGTTATTTTTCTTACAGTCTACACCTGGTAGTCATAGGCATTCTAGATTTAGACTTGGAGAGTAAGTAGAAAGTTCCACATTAACCTAAGACCTAAAATTTTTAACACAGATTACTAAATTAAAAAAAAAACAACGGTTTTTCTCTGTATTAACAAAACTTTCTTTATTTTCTGTATTTTTCCCCAGCCTTATTGAGATGTAATTTACATATGACATTGTGTAAGCTTAAGGTGCACACTATGATAATTTTGTATGTACTAAAATTGTTACTGTAATAAGGTTAGTTAACACTTCTGTAACCTCACATAATTGCATTTTTTTTCTTGTGGTGAGAACCTTTAAGATCTACTCTTTTAACAAGTTTCTAGTGCATGATAAATGTTGTTGACTATGGTCACCATGTTAAATAATAGATCCTATAACTTACTTATCTTATAACTGGAATTCTTACCCTTTGACCAACATCTCTCCATGTCCCCTACCCCTTAGCCTTTGGCCCCTAGTAACCACTGTTCTAATCTCTGTTTCTATAAAATGATTTTTTTTTAAGGTTTCACATATACGTGATGTACAATATTTGTCTTCCTTGTCTGATTACTACACTTACCACAGTACCTTCAAGTTTCATCTATGCTGTTGTAAAGAGCAGGGTTTTTCTTCTTTTTTGTTAAGACTCAATAATATTCTGTTATATAATATTAGAGTTTCTTTATTCACTCACCTGTCAATGGACACTTAGGTTGTTTCCTTATCATGGCTATTGTGAATAACACTTCATTAAATGTGAGAATGATTACCTTTTTTAGATAGTCATTTCATTTCTTTCAGATATATACCCAGAAGTGGGATTGTTGGATCATATGGTAGCTCTATTTTTAATTTTTTGAGGAATCTTTATATTGTTTTCCATAATGGCTGTATCAAGTTACAATTTCACTAACAGTACATAAGAGTTCCCTTTTCTCCACATCCTCACCAGCACTTGTTATCTCGTCACCTTTTAATAAAAGCTTTTCTAACAGGCATGTGGTGATACCTCATTGTGTTGATTTTCATTTCCCTGATGATTAGTGATGTTGAGCACCTTTACATATACCTGTAGGCCATTTGCATGTTCGTTGGAAAAATGTTTATTCATATCCTCTGCCCATTTTAAAATCAGATTATTATTATTTTTCCTATTGAGTCATATGAATTCCTTATATGTTTTGGATATCAACTCCATATCTGATACATGACTTGCAAATATTTTCTGCCATTCTGTAGTATGCCTCTTCATTTGGTTGATTGTTTTTTTGGCTGTGCAGAGCTTTTTAGTCTGATATAGTTTGACTTGTTTATTTTTGCCTTTGTTGCTTGTGCTTTTGGTGTCATATCTAAAAAATTTTTGCTGAAACCAATGTCAAGGAGCTTTCCTTCAATGTTTCTCTTAGGAGTTTTATGGTTTCAGATCTCATTACATTTAAGTCTTTAATTCATTTCGAGTTTTTTTTTTTTTTTTTGCAAGTGGTGTAAGATAGGGATTCAATTTCATTATTTTGCATATAAGTATCTAGTTTCTCCAACTCTTTATTAAAAAGACCATCTTTTCCCCATTGAATATTCTTGGTTCCCTTGTCAAATATTAGTTGACTGTATATGCATAGATTTATTTCTGGGCTATTCCATGCTATTTCTTTATGTGTTTATTTTTATGTCAGTACCACACTCTTTGGTACTGGCATAGTATAGTTTAAAATCATGAAGTGTGATGCCTCCAGCTTTGTTCTTTTCCTCAGAATTGCTTTGACTTTTGGGTTTTGTGGTGTGCTTCAATATAAATTTTACAGTTTTTTTTTTAATTTCTGTGAAAAATACCAGGGGGAACTTGGTTGAGCTTTATTGAATCTATCATTGTTTTTGGATAGAATATAAATTTTAGCAATATTAATTCATTTGATCCATGAATATGGAGCATCTTTCTTTTTATTTCTATCTTCTTTAATTTCTTTCATCACAGTTTTGTAGTTTTTATTGTACTAATCTTTCACCTCCTTGAGTAAATCGAATCATTAGTATTTTATTCTTTTTTGATGATACTGTAAATGAGGTTATTTATTCTTTTTGGGATATTTCATTGTTAATGTATAAAGATGAAAATGATTTTTGCATGTTGATTTTGTATCTTGTAATTTTACTAAATTCATTTATTTACCAAATTCTGTTTTTCTAAAGGCCAATAATGCGCCAAGGTTTCAGTCTCAGTTATTAGTTCTGACAGGTTTTTGGTGGAGTTTCTAGGGTTTTCTATAGAGCAAGTTATGTCATCTGCAAATAGTGACAATTTTACTTTTTCTTTTTTATTTTAATTGTCTTTTATTTTAGTTTTATTTTTGTGCCTAATTGCCCTGGCTAGACCTTCTAGGACTATGTTGAGTGGTAGTGGTGATAGTGGGCTCCGTTTTATTCTTGATCTTAGAGGAAAAGCTTTTAGCTTTTCACTATAGAGTATGATGTTAGCTGTGGGTTTGTCATATATGGCCTATATTATGTCGATTTACGTTTCTTCTATACCCAATTTGTTGAGATCTTTTATCATGTAAGGGTGCTGAATATTGTTAAATGCTTTTAATGTATGTATTGAGAGAATCATATTTTTATTTTTCTATTAATATGGTGTATCACATTTAGTGATTTGTGAATCTTGAACCATCCTTGTATCTCAGTGATAAATATCATATCATCCTGGTTTATGATCCTTTTAACGTGCTGTTGAATTTAGTTTGCTGGAATTTTGTTGAGAATATTTGCATCTATGTTTATCAGAAATATTGGCCTGTAGTTCTCTTTCCTCGTGCTGTCCTTATCTGGCTTTGGTATTAGGGTAATTCTGGCCTCGTAAAGTGCGTTTGGAAGTGTTCCCTCCTCTTCAATCTTTTCAAGACTTGGAGAAAGATTCGCATTAATTTTTCTTCAAATATTTGGTAGAATTTACCAGTAAATCCTCTGGTCTTGAGCTATTCTCTGTTGGGAGGTTTTGTTTTCTGTATTCTTAATGTTCTGGCATTTGATTGCTCCTCTTAGGGATAGGTAAATTCATAGAGATAACAAGCAATTTGCCAAGAGATGCACCTTTCATATGCAAACTAACCAGTCCAGAGTTATAAGTTTTACTTCCCACCTTCTTTATTTGGGCTCTTACACTCTGTGGTATTATTCCCCTTCCCTAATTACCCCAGGGCCAAGTTTTATACAACTAGAGACAGTTTCTATGACCCAGAAGATGCTATTTTTAAACTAGCCATTCCTAAGCCTGTTTAGCTTGCCTTGCCTTTCCCACACTTCCCCCTCAGTCCTTGTGCCTTCTGACCACCCTGGTGCTTCCCTCTGTGGCCCTGCATAGTTTAACACACTTCTTTTCTTGGAAACTGCAATGACATATCTTTTTAATGGCAATTATCTCTCGATATGTTGGCTTCCTTACCAAACATACATTTAAAAACATTTTCACACTTCTCACTAGCAGAATGCCTCTTATTGCAGAAGGTTATAATGCTGTTTATTCTCATTCTCAATTTCTTTGCAGTGGAGGGTAACCATGAAATCCAGTTCTGGTCAATAAAAAGAAAAGAGTCTTTTTCAAGGTTTCTGGAAATGATATTTTTCTTAAATAAGAGTAGAGAGATTCTTGAAGAAAGCTGTTATCTGCTTCTTTTAAGCTTTAGTCTTTGTGCACAATTGAGCTAGCATGTGATCTTTGAAGGTGACATTGTCATCCTGCAGCCAGGTAGCAACACATCTCAAAATGAAACCTGAACAGACACTTCTCCCAAGAAGACATACAAATGGCCAACAGACATATCAAAACTGTTCAACTTCACTAGCCATTAGGGAAATACAAATCAAAACCACAATGAGATACCACTTCACAGCTATTAGAATGGCTATCAACAACAGGACAATTAATAACAAATGTTGGAGAGGTTGTGGGAAAAAGAAACCTTCATATACTGCTGGTGGGAATTTAAATTAGTACAACCACCATGGAAAGTAGTATGGAGCTTCCTCAAAATACTGAGAATAGAGCTACGATACCCGACAATATCTATTCTGGGTACTTACCCAAAAGACCTGAAAACATTTATCTGCAAAGATGTATTCCCCCTGATATTCATAGCAGCATTATTCACAGTAGCCAGGACATGGAAGCAACAGAAGTGTCCTGTGATAGATGATTGGATAAAGATGTGGTACATCTATACAATGGAATATTACTCAGCCATAAGAAAAGATGAAATATTGCCATATGTGACAACATGCATAGATTTTGAGATAATAATGCTAAGCGAAATCAGACAGAAAAAGTTGAAAACCATATGATATCATTCACATGTAGAATATAATACTGAAAGCAACAAACAAACATGACAAATAAACAGAGACTAATGGACACGAACAATGGATTAGTGGTTACTAGAGGGGAAGGGGAAGGGTGGAAATAGATGGAAGTAAAAGGGGTCAAATATTTGGTGATGGAAGGAGATCTAACTTTAGATGGTGAGTACATAACGTTACATATATATATATATGTGTATATATATATATATGAATGACATCTTGTTGAATTGTACACTTGAAACTTATTTGGTTTTATTAACCAGTGTTACCCCAATACTTTTAATATAAATGATTATATAAATAAATAAAATAAAAACAAAAAAAAGAAAGAAAAGAAAACCAATGCACCAAAAACTATGGCAGAGGCAGAAAGGAAACTGCTTAGGTCCCAGAAGACAATATGGAACCTCTACAACTCTGTACCCACCCAAGTGTAGCCTCACTCTAGATGGCTTGTTATATAAGAAAGTAAAATTCCTACTATTTAAGCCACTTTTAGTAGCATATTCTGCAATCGTATACAATAACATCCTAAATGGTACATTTTGCCTTTTGGGAAGATTTCAGGGCTCTCCCAAGATTATTAAAAAATATTTCATTTCTCAATAGGCTTCTAATCTTTTTTTGCTTTTCTCCATGAAATAGAACCTCAGAATCTCTAGGAGAAAAAGTCGTGAATAGGATCCTAAACACCTAATGTGCTATTCCCATTGTCCACAACAAAACTTTTCATAAATTTTTAACTTAGGAAGTTAGAAATTAGCACAGAATTTAAAGAAAAATATTCATGATTTATTGTAGATGGCTATGAATAAGTTAACTGTATAATATTGTATAAAATTCTGCTTATATATTATATTTTATAAGAATCAATAAATAAACTTATAAGTTAAAAATACTTCAAGCAATACTAAACTTAGATATATGGATTAGATAGGTAGCTATTTGTGGTAGTTAAAATCAAGGTCCCTGGAGGCAAATGACATCAATTTATAATCCTCATTTAGCTTCTTATTATATGTGTAACAATGAGAAGTAATAACTCAAATTGCCTCAGTTTCTCATCTTCAAATGGGATGATGACAATAGTAACTAAAATGTGCATATGTGTCTAGGAGGGTGTTGGAAGCATGGTAAATGCTGAACAGCTATTATTTTCACCTGTTATTGTTTCATGTGGTTTTTGCCAAGATAAAAAGCACTTTGCAGAAATGTTGGTAAATAAATTTATATAAGAAATATAGTTTTCTCTGTTAGTTTAATTCTTTATATTTTGTCCATGCCAACTTGATCTTTTACACCACAGCTTAATTTTTTTCAAGCAGAAATATTAATATCATCCCCAGAAGCTCAATAATTTGGGTAGATAATGTTTTCCCTTATTGGTTTTATTTAAATGTCAAAATATACTTTGCACTGAATTCCAGCTCAGGGAAAAATGAAAGACTAAAATTTGGTGGACTAATAGGAATACATCAGAACCAAGCTCCTGGGAATCACTGCTGCACATTATCAGCAAATTTCTTTACAATAAAGCCAACCTCTAAATTACTATCCTTTTACCGATTATATCACCTTAGAGAACCATGACTATGTGGCTATTCCTATTACTAAGCCCCTACTATACACCAAATACTATTCAAGGTGTTTGATCTGAATTAGCTGATTCTACAAAAAGCTTATGTGGTACATGAAGTTCAGAGGAACCTGGCCTCCTGTCCAAAGTCATATAGCTAGTAAGTGGTAGAGCCAGGATCATATCAAGAGAAATCTGTTTCTGTCTTCAATATTTTCCCCCTCTGCATGAAACCCTATTAACTTCCATAGGACAAAATATTTCTAAAATGGTATTTTGTAATTTTTATTTGGTGGTAAAATACACATAACATAAAACTTATCATTAATGACATTTAGTAAATTTACAGTGTTATGCAGCCATCACCACATCTAGTCCAGAACATATTCATAATCCCAAAAACAAACCCAGTACTCATTAAACACTCACTACCCATTCCCTCTGCCTCCATGCCACTGATAACAACTTATCTTTCTTCTGTTACAATGAATGTTCCTATTCTGGATATTTCTGAATATTTTATATATATGAGACCATACAGTTATTTAATGGCTTTTTATATGATAATTTATTTGAAATATAGAAAGTATATGACCAAATTATTAAAATTTTATCTTATAATAGGAAAGTTTTAGATATCTTAATAAAATAATTTTGATATTAGGGCCTTTGCTTAATTTACATCATAAAACCATTGTCAAAAGAACATAGGATTTGGAACAAAAAAGTTTGAATGTAGGACCTATCTCAGTTATTTTCTGACCTTTTGATGTTAGGGAAATAATTAAAGATAACATTCTGGATCTCCAGAGCAGTCAGTCTACATCATCTTGAGGTCCAATCTTATAATCTTCCTTCCTTAATGGGCTATGGTTTTGGAATAAGTTTTAAGTTAGGAAGCAGCAACTGGGTAGCACCATTTATATTGTCGTAAAAATCAGGAGTAGTTCTATAAATAACACTGAAAGTCAAAACAAGGGTGGTTAATTACATATGATTTGAAGGTCATCATAAGACCTAGAACCACCTCAAATATATTTTCAGTCGTATTGTCCACTCTATCCAAAATTTTGACTATTTGAATGTTTGCATCATAGCACAAGGTCTACAATCAAGTCTTGCATTTCTCCAGAGAAGTCAACATTAGTCTCCTGCCTCACTGCTGAGTATTTCTGTCTAAACATTCTGGCTACCAGATCAAGTCATTTAGTGTTGCCCATTGGACCTGGTTTGCACTGTTATTCTTCACAGTGGCCAGTTCTAAAACCAAGGTCTTAGCTTCCCACTACTCTGATCTCATTCCTTCTGGTTTTCTTTCTTTGTTTACTGTGGCTGATGCTACAGAGATGATAGCAAAGTCCTTAAGCACCTGGCTGTGGCATCTGCAGCTTATTGTAATCTCTAGCCAACCACATACAAGCTAGGTGATTGTGAGCAAATTTTCTTACCTCACCTTTCTAAACTTCTGTTTCCTTACTCATACATACAGTGGAAAAGACAGAGATTTTGTTGTCATACCAATCTGGAAAGATGTAATTCATCTTAAAAAGATATGCATCAAAGTGGTCAATTTAACAAGGATTTTGGTGTTTATGCTGATATACAGGCAAAATTGAGCTGGGAAACATCTTGTATATCATGTCCTACAAGGAGTGTTGGAGAGTGTGGTAAAGAAAATGAAATTAATAGAATGTAATCATAGCTAACATTCACAACATGTGTAAGAGATAGGAACTATTATCTGCATTTAATGATGAAGCAATTAAAGCATAGGAGAGATTAATCAGTCCAAGGTCACACAGCTAGTCAATAATAGGGTGAGGATTTGAACTAAGGCCATCTAGCTCCAAAGTCTGTGCTAACAAGAACTTGGCTATATTTTCTGAACAATTCATATAAAAGAGTATTCCAATATGGTTTACATTATTGCCAATGGTAAAATTAGGTACAATGGGAGTCAATAAGAGGGAAAATTTTTGAATGTTCTAACAATGCTAACAAAGAAACTATGGTACCTCATGAAGAATTCAATTCTGAAGCTATAAAGATGTTCAAGAAGAGACTGAAACATCATTTTTGGAGACTGCCATTATAAGGTTTCCTTTACCAAAAATTACAGGTAAGGTTTGATGAACTCAGTGTTTTTTCTTAAGATTTCATTATTGCAGCATTCTGGAATAGATCTGCCGTGTTCTGTAGGACTCCAATGTGTACAGGCCAAGCTGTATCACTCATGTACATCAATTCTGATCTTCAACACAGTCCTGAAATTGGCTGCTGCTATCCCATCTTACAGAAGGAGACAGTGGTTTCAGATACATATGCAGTTACTAGAGAATAAATATCATCTCAGGCTTTGTAATTCCTGAGATGTTCTTTAAAAGACAGTTTTGTATAAAGCTGAATTCCTCAACATCCAAAAAATGAGTCATCTGTGCAGGAGGACTTGTTGAATTCATTCCTTACTTTATTCTCTTTAATTGTGATAATATTAAGCTAAATGAAGGGGGGTGATAGCATTCATGATTATAATTTGAATACCACCCAGATTCCCTTTTATTGCTGCTTGGAAATGGGTCAGGTTGTACATGGAATATTTAAATTGAAATGTCATTTCCAATACTTAATAGAATCCAATTAGGATTTTATTGATTAATTAGTTTCTACATGAAGCATTCTATTTTTCTAAAGGCCAGTAATGCACCTGACTGTTTCCTAAATGTTAACATATTCAGATAATTATAACAGCATCATACTTGCTGCTTAGACTGTTTGAGTTATCTGCTATTATCAAGGTTTCAGATTCAAGTAAAGAAATCTTTTAAAACAAAAATGATATCTAAGTAACTCAAAATAATTGTCATAGAAAATATTTCTTAAATACCCATTAATTTATGCCTATAAACATGTTAGCACCTTTTTACACAGAAGCTCATTTGCAAATGTTTTAAAGGTCACAGAGATGAGATAGATAAAAAAAAAGACCCTATAGCCTATGAAGTCCTTTAAATTATTGCAATGTTTTAAGGTCAAATGTATTGCTTAAGGAATTTCAAATTTAAAATGATAGTATAACAGTATGAATGAGAAACACAGATTTAAAATTCAGACCAAGTATATTCAACAAGTGGTGTTTGGGAAAATCCTGTCTCAAGTGTCACTTGATAACTGCTGTCACTACTTGTTTCTCTGAAAGGAACAGAGTTGACACTAAAAAATACTCAGACACTCAGTGCTTTAAAAAGGTAATTAATTATAAGAAATTAGAAATAGGCAAATATACTTTAAAGTAAGTCCAGTTTGTTGGGCCAATGCCTATCTGTACTGGGCCAATGCTTCCATCATGAACAGAAAGAGAAGCAAAAATAGGTACGTACTGTTATGGGGCAAATTAAGAGAATGATGTGTCTGTGACTCATATAGGTCTCAAATGTACCCTGAAGGGAATTAAATTACTGATGATTTGCAAATATTTACTAGTTGTGTTCAAAATAAATATTGAGTGTTTATTATAAAAATATTTTGTGATTGCACACACATGTATGAAAATTAATGTTCTCTGTTATCTATGTGCCAGGCACTATACCTTTTACTATTCAAAATTCATAGTAACTTCATAAAGTAGTATAGTTATGCTCATCTTATATACCAATAAGATAACTAATTTTGACAAGATTAACTAACTTGCCTGAGATTATTCAATTGTGTTTAAACAGCAAGGTCTGGCCTTATTAGACCTATATAACGACGACAACAACAACAACAACAACAACAACAACAAACAACAAAGGTCCTGGGCCATGCATTTCCAGTTAAAACTGAATATTTGAAGGGGAGACCAAGGCACCAGTGGTGTATTAGTCAGGGTTCTCCTACAAAGAAACAGAACCATGATGTTGCCTTGGTCCCATCCCAAAATACTCCTATATAAATAAAAAAGATTCTTGTATATATACATATATAAAAGATTGCCATATGTACATAAAAGATTCCTTTATGTACATAAAAGTTTCCTTTATGTAATATAAAAGATTCCTATATGTATAAAAAAGATTTCTGCATGTATATAAAAGATTCCCATATATATAAAATGATTCCTGCATGCATACAAAAGATTCCTATATTTTTATAAAAGATTCCTAAATGTATATAAAAGATTCCTATTATATATAAAAGATTCGCATGTAATAAAAGATCTCTAAATGTATATAAAATATTTCTATAGATATACAAAAGGTCATAAATATATATGCAATATATGTGTGTATGTGTGTGTGTGTGTGTGAGAGAGAGAGAGAGAGAGAGAGAGAGAGAGAGAGAGAGAGAGAGAGAGAGATTTATTATCAGGAATTAGCTCTCACAATTAGGGAAGCTGACAAGTCCCCAGATCTGCACTCAGCAATCTGGAGACTCATAGACCCACTGATCTAAGTTTCTGTCTTAAAGTCAAGACCCCAAAAGAGCTGATATTTCCATTTGTGTTGGAAGGCAGGAAAAGAGATGATGTCTCAACTCAAAGTGGTCAGGCAGGAGGAGTTTCCTCTTACCCATGAGAGAGTCAGCCTTTTCGTTCTAGTCAGGCCTTCAACTGACTGGATGAGGCCCATCCACATGAGGGAAGGCAGTCTGTGTTACTCAGTCCACTGATAAAAATGTTAGTCTCATTCAGAAGTATCCTCATAGAAACACCCAGACAATGTTTAATCAAGTATCTGGGCACCCCATGGTCCAGTCAAATTGACACATAAAATTAACTATTATGTGCAATTTTGGAGATTTTACCAGATAATGTAGGTGCAAAAAGGCCTGAAAATTATGGAATATCTCACCACTGTAATCAGTAATTCTTAAATTTGGTTTTATATTGAAATAGTTTGAGGGAATTTCAAAAATTAGTAATCCTGGGTTCCACCCCTATAAATTCTGATTTAATTGGTCTAATTCTAATGTGCAGTCAAGGCTGAGACAGGCTAGAGCCCTTATTCTGAAATATGGTTGGTGACTTTTATTCCCAGCCACCAGGCTGTGTGGTCTTTCTGCCTTTTTTAGATGGCATATCATTGCTCAACTCATACTAAGTGGCCAGGGATCACATTGCATCCCAAGCTTTTAAGCTTTTAAATGTATACAAAGATAGTCCTGATGTATCTTGTCGCTATCTCCATTCCATTGCTGGAGGAAAGAGCCTTTCCTAAGGGAAGCCAGGCCTATTTCCCCTTTACATAGATAGTAGGACAATGTTCATTTTTGCCCTTCAAGCCAATACCTTGAGTCATCAATGACATTGGCACACTAGCAAATTGCTGCTCCAGAGAAATGCAGAAATGCAGTCATTATTTCTAAAGTATATTTTACAGGTTTTCTGCATCAGCATACTTGCTGAATGGAGAAATTGCATGCTGTGGCCTCTGCTCGTACTGCTTGTATATTTGCAGTGGCCATGTTGAAAGAGGATGTATTTAGAAAGTGAAAAGTGGATCAAAGGTGTCTGGATCCCATCTATCCTCAAGCAATTTCAGCAGGAAGAATATTAGTGTTTTGTGCATGGTATATACAATTGTGCATTAATAACATCAACCCCTACTCTTGAGAATCTTCCATGTAACAACCATTGTCCAACACTGTGAGTAGGTGCTGAGTGTGAGATGGAGCTCTGTTCTCATAGGAACACGCAACAGACAATCCAGCATAGAGAAGCTCATGTGGAACAAGTAGAGAAAGCACATAGTAGCATATGAGAGCCAAGGGGGTGCAGAAAAGAAAAAAGGCAACAGTGAAAGGTGTTTGGGGGAACTGGGACTGGATCTTTTTTAAAAGTAGGAATCAAGATATACCATTGTCACTTAATCATAATGTAAATATGTAGCAGTCAAGCTGATTATGAAATGTTACATTCATTTTGTGATTTGTTTAGATTTGTTTTTAAGTTCCAACATGTAAGGTACAATTGTAATAAGTTTACATTTGTCAGGTGCAATGTTCTATGAAGGCTAATTATGCCAATTTGGTAAACAATGTTGTTCAAATCTTCAATATATCCTTATTTTTTAAACTATTTTTATTGGTTACTGAGTGTTAGGTATTAAAAATAATCTAAGGTCCAGTGTCTTATCTTAAGCCAATTAAGTCAGAATCACTAGAAATGCACTCTTCCAAGTAATTTTAATGTATCAGCAGGATTGAAAACTACTGTTTAAGGGAAAAAATAAATTCTTGTTGACACTATTTGTTGACAGAAATAACTTCTACAATTATGTTGGTTACTTAAATGTGTACAAAATAGAGCTTTAAACTTTGCTTGTAGCTTACATATAATTTTTATAAGACTATAAAACCAATTCAAATGTAAGAATTACATACAAAAAAACAAAATAAGTATTCAAATTAGCAGAATTAATTTAACGTCTTATGAATTATATTTTTGCTAAAGCAACATTGCCAGCATTGGCTGTAACAAAAGAAAGATGTAGCCTCAGGTTCTGTTCTATATTTAATTTGTTTTTATATTTTGACTTCAATAATACTAATACAGAGATTGCCTTTCCTACAAGTACTTTGTACTAAATTATTTTAATAACAGCATTATTAGCTGGTTAGAAATGATCATTCACCATCCTTAATCAAAATTCTGCCAGCAAGCAATTCTTGTATGCTAATATTAATGAATGCTAAATTCAAATCTTAGTATTTGATCTCCTGTCTTGATTACAATGAATTTTTAGTTTCCACTTATTGGTCTGTAGAAAAATAAAAGTATTCTTGATCAAGACTGCGAATATCATATACGCTGGCCGAGCTGGTCCCTACTTGAGGTGGATTCAGTACCTCACTACCCATTGTTCCTTTCCCTTGCTGTTAAATGCATGATCACTGTGGTGCCTGCCTAAAACTTCCAGAATACTGGCCAATACGGAGTTCTGAGGTTGGTGATCAGAGGTCAGATGATATGTATGATCTGTTTTGTTGATCCCTGCCACTTCAAAATCTCATTACTTGAATCAGACTTACAGTTTCTACAGAACTGGAAGTCTGTCACTTAGCATGGTCCCTAATTGCACAACCATTGTCCTGTCAGGCAAGAGATAACACTTAAAAGCAAAGATGGTGACCTTATTTGACATCAGTCAACAAAGATGTCCAGGCTTACCTGCCAATGGCAAATTCTGTGCCATTGTGCTTAGTTATCACTGTATTTGCTAATGGTAAAGCTTTACTTCTGAAACTAGAGCTTGAGTCCACTTGATAGGCAGGCAGAAAGGAATGATGGCAAAGTAGGGGAGATCAAGGATAGGCTAGGCCAAGAGCATGGGCTGAAATCTCAAAGGTATGAACTAAAATCTCCAACAGTTCTTGTTCCCTCAGAAGATCATATCCCTTATTATGGAGCTCAGTACACACATGTAGCTTAGGTAACACTAAGCAAAAGTAGGATCTTAAGAACTGATGTGGACTCCAGAATTTTGGGTCAGAATTCTATCATAAGGTGGTCGTGAAATAATCTGAGTATTGTATTACACTTTTAATATTACTATAGAACAAAAGAAAAACAATTAAATCATTGTGTATTTAGAGTTTTTATAGAAATTGCAGACCCCAGTTTGAAAAGCAATCACTTCATATCATCGATACCACATTAATTCAGACAATAAACTCAATAAGCAATTACAGAGTTCTGCTCTGTGCTGGGTATAGTGATAAAGTCTGGGATGACAGAATTAAATCATAGGCTGTGTTCATAAGGAGAATCAATCATTTAAGATAAACAATCATGTGTTACCAGAAAATTCTATAGTCAAGCAACATCACAGGATCGAGGGTTTTGGAGAAGCAGTATCATTTCTGAGGCTTTGCTGAAGCAAATGAGAGTGTCCATCCATCTTCCCTTACTCAATTACCACTACAGTCTGAAGAGAAAGCAACATGAATTCATGGCCACTCACTGTGATTTGCATGATAAATATTCCTTCTGAGAGTCTCCTTATGTTTCATCAACTGTTCAGGGGCTATTTGTTCACCCCCTTGCTTAAAACTGGAAAATGGGACCTGACATTCTAGCAGCTTCTAGTAGATTTGCTAGAGGATAGTTAAATGTAAAATAGACCCTTTAGGATTTGTACATGCATGGTCTTGTCTCCACTTGGCATTAATGATGTCTGACACTTGTAGTATTTCTCCAAGAGTCACTGAATTCCAGTGGACTTGGTAAGGTAGATTTTAATGTGGCAAGTTCCTTTCACCATCTTTATGAGAAATTTGCCACCTTGCTATAATCATATTAGGACTGTTCCTTGGTGTTTGAGCAGCCTTATGGGGTAAAGGACAGTACAGGACAGAATAGATAGGAATCCTCTCTTTCTCCAAAGCACCCTGTATTGAGCTTTCTTATTAGACTCACTATTCTGTAGTATGATTATCTTCAGTACTGAGTGCAGAACTTAACACATGAGTAGTGTTAAAGCAAAAACACTGAAGAAAATCAAAGAAACAAATGGCAAGAACAAACTATATGAAAAATAATGGATGCCTCTAGGTACTGGATACAACAGAAAATATGTGCCACAATGAGGCAAACAGGAGGGATGGATTTGAGGTAGGAAAAAGTTCCTATTAAATAGAGAGGAAGGTAATGAAGATATGGCCGATGCTAAGAGTGGAATGAATATTTTAGGTTGAGCTACCAGGCCCAAGTGAAGAAGATGATAGCACCAGCTGCAAAAAAATTGATGTGGCTCTTTATGAGTCCTGAAGCCCTTTAAGGCATGTTGTCTGGTGTTTCTTTCTGTGCTAGGTAGGGCAGTATAAGTATGTTATCTTGGGGATGAAGAAACTTAGATTAGCTTGTGTGTGACTGGTTATATACCCAAATTACTCACCTTGAAAGCCACACACACTTTTAATGCTAAGGCTTGAGTTCCCATCACTTTGTAACACTGAGACAGACATGACTTGCAGCCTGACTTGGGAAGAGACATCTTGTAGGTGTCATTAGAAACCTACACTTGGGGAAGGTGTGATCGGCTGCAGGAAGGTTTAATTTAAATGGTCCCTCTGGCTCTTAGAAAACAAAACAAAACAAAACAAAACAAATCAAACTATCAGGGAAGAAATATTAAAAAAAAAACCTTGGCCTGGAAAAGGGAATATCTGAAAGGTGAGCCCAGACACTCTGGTCGATATGCCCAGCAGGAAGGATGCCAGACTGAGGTTTTCTGCCCCAAGTCCATATTATCTTGGGAAATGAAGTAGTTGAGTCCTTAGTCTGCACTGACGCAGCCAGCATAGGTCTCTGTTAGAAAGCATCAGGTGACAGCAGTGGTGTGCAGATCTGAAGATGGGCAAGAGGGATGGTGAGAGTCATGTGACCTGAGTCATGTGAGCCAGGGTATAGCATAAAGCCTCAGCATGCAGTTATATATCTCTGTCCTTCAGTCCACTCCAGAGAAGAATCACTGTCCCAGTACCAAGTTGGGGGAAAATGTATCTGATTCACTACTTTGAAAAATACAATTTTGTGCTAACTAATCCTCTATTCTTCTAAATGCAGATGAGCTCACAAATCAGAAATCAGCTGGATGGATCTTTCCATGAGCATTTTTTGGTATATCTGGCAAGGTGTCCCTCAAACTCTTACTAGCTCCAATTCTCTAGATGTAGTCTGACATACTCCATAAAACCATATTTATTTATCTCGAGGTCTCTTGAGTATTCTATGACTTACTACTTACCTAGGTGACCTCTAAACCCCCTGTTTCCTGAGGCAGACAGCATGGGACAGCATCAACTGGGTAGGGGAACTTACCGATTCAGTTTTCTCCAATTTCTGTTCAGCCAAACAGCTTAGCCAAGTAAATCTTGATAATCCCTGAAAACACTAGTGTTCTAGAAGCTCAACTGCCCCTCTCCACCTGGACCAAGTTTCATATTTTTAAGTTTGTCCTAAACATAGGTGACTTTTCCTGGAATTATCAGGATAAGCCTATCTCTCTTATGTCTTAAGACCATGCTAAGACTGGGCTCTGAGCACCTGCTGCACTCAGCCTTCATTCTGAGCAAATGCCTAGAAGAGAACAGTTTGAGAAGGAGAGAACTAGCAGTTACTGAGTTCTTATGGCATGCTAGGTTTCATGCTTGCTGCCATCTATCTATCATCTATGTATGCAGGTATGCATCTATCTATGTATCTATGTATCTACGTATCTATCTATCTATCTATCTATCTATCTATCTATCTATCTATCTATCATCTATCTATATCATCATCATCATCATCATCATCATCATCATCGTTATCATCAATCTACCTACTTATCTACGTGTCATCTATCATCTATCTGATCTGAGTATCCTTCCATTACTTTGAACAATTTTCAGTGTGTAAGCAGACAATAATTTTATTTTTTCTCTCTGCCACATATCTAAAGATTAAATGTACGCTCTTTCTCATCCTTTAAATGACATGTTTGGCAGTGCTTATAACTTATTAAGTTAATCTCATTAAGGGAAGACAGTGTGAGATGGTTTCATAACTAATTAAAATATTCAGTCTAATATAATAATCATCATTCTGAAGTTTATTTAAATTTAAATCTCATTCCTTTCTCAGTTCATGTCTTTTGAGAACTGAGGTTCTGCACTGAAGAAAAATGTCAGTACCTTTGTTTCTCAGTTTCCTCTTGGGATTTAGGTGAAAGGATCTGAGGGTAGAAAGGCAGGGAAAGCCAGAGACAGGGGTAAGTTTGGCTATGACTTTGCTTTGGTGCTCTCTGGTTTTTATGGCTGCTGTAAACTGACTATTTCTGTTGTATGGTGCTTCAGAAATTCTTCAGATATTGTCAAACTGCTGCTATCTTTTGCCTGCTGTTCCCTTAAATCAAACAATGCCTCTTCCATCTGCCTACCCATCACTTTCTCTCAGTGCTTGGTTTTGGTGCCCATCCCACTTACAAGATCACCTCACCTTCTCCATCTGCTCACTCAAGGCCCCATATAAGCTTTTCTTTTCTATTTCTTATAATGACACAAAGGGCATGATACTATTTTGAGTTTTATTTTCTAGATGTGGAAACTAAAGTTACAGTAGGTCAAGTAGCTTGCCCAGATTCACAAAGATGAGTGGCAGTGCGACTCCCAAACTGCAATCTGTATGAATTTGATGTTTTCATCCTTAACTATGTGCTTCCTTTCCTCTTATCCATAGCCATCCTACTTTCCTAAACACCTGTGTTTAGCCATTGTGTGAAAAAGCTGAAAGTTGATAAATAGTTGAAAGATCTCAGAGAAGAACACCCTAAGATAGAAGCCATAACTCTAGAAAAGATAAAACACCCACAAAAAGACAACAGAAATAAAATTGCTGGAACAAATTAATCATATCATTCTATCCAGTTAGGCTATGAATGATAATGTATTTCAACCAAATTTCCAGACCTTTTCCCTCTAGTCTTCAGTGTGTTGATAATGATTGGATGCCAGGCATGCTCCATACCTGTCATTAATATCATAGCCACTCATATAATTTCTCTAGATGTTTGGAAGTTTCTTCCTCCCTCCCTTCTTTCTTTCACTTTTTATAAAATCTTAAGATATAATTCATATACCATATAATTCATCCTTTCAAGTTATACAATTCAATGGTTTTTGGTATATTAAGAGAATTATGAAGCCACCACCACAATCAATTTTAGAACATTTTTATCACTTCAAAATGAAACTCAGTAACTATTAGTATTTATTTCCCATTGCTTCTTTTCCCTGCCCCTAGCAACAACTAATTAACTTTCTGTTTCTATGAATTAATCTATTTTGGACATTTCATATAAATAAGATCATATACATCTGGACTTTTGTGTTTAACATCTTTCACTTAGCATAATAATTTCTAGCTTCGTCCATATTTTAATATGCATAGGTACTTTATTTCTTTTTATTGTCAAGTAATGTTCCATTGAATGGATATACTATCCTTATTTATTCATCTAGTTGATGGAAATATGGGTTTTATCCATTTTTGTTATTTGTGAATATGATGCTATGAACATTTATGTGTACATTTTTTGTGGCAGCTCTGGAAATCAGATCCCCACTCCCACCCCAGACTTGCTGCTGCTGTCTGCTGTTATTATTGTTCTTTGTTTGCTTAGTGACTTCTTTGAACTAATTCTATGCTGTTTGTTGTGTGTGTTTACTGAAGTCTCTGCTTTGTTAGCTTTGTGGTTGGCTAATAATTGTGTAAATATTCTTAAATGTATGGAACCAATCATTTTTCAAGTATTTCCTAAGGAACTCTGCATATTCAGACCTGGCTTTAACACTCAGCTTGGCATTTGAGAACTCTTATTTAGTCTCTACTTCAAGCTTGCACAGAGCCTCAAGGTCAGAGTTTATATCCTTTTAGGTCTTCTTTTCTTAGTATGTGCATCACCCTGGGCATGTACATGACTCTACTGGATAGTGCTGGTCTAGTGTGTGTGAGGCTTCATGGTGTGTTATGATTTGAATATAGAGACATAAGAATGAGATTGGTTTTAATTTTTACCGGTTGTCTCATCTGAAGTAAGTTAATCTCTCTGGATCAGAACACTTCTGTATTCCCAGAAATATGTCAGAGCTTTTCAAAGTCTGCATGGACTTTCTCATTTCTCAAATTTTTCTTTTAAGCTTTTTTTTTTTTTTTGATTAGCCTATTGTTTAACCCAACTATTAGCCACTGCCTTAGCCAAGTGCCAAGTTAAATTTTCTCTATTCTTCATGAATGCTATTGGAAAAGGTTTTGCAGCACTGGGTGAGCTGTGAGTCAGATCAAATTAAGACAGCTTTGCAAGAGGGATCTTCTAATGACCTGTCAGGTGAAATAATGACAGTTCTTGAGGAACAAAGCTTTGAAAGAGCTTCAGCACTGTTCTGCCTCTTAGGTGCTGGCCAAGCTGCTGGTTTTCACTGTGATTTCAGGCTATAGTTTTTCAGGGCTACAATCAAGCTACAGAGGTATGGAAGGAAATAGGACAAGTGAAAGTACCACAAAGCTCATTGTGCTGACTGAAATTCAACTGTTTTCTCAAGTAAATTGTATTACCATAACCCTCTGGTTAATTTCCAGAGTTCTGAAAAAGTTGATCTTCATAGTTTTTGTTAGTTTTCTTATTGCTTTTATGGAAGAAGTAATCTTCAGAGGTCTTTATTTCACCATTTGTGATGATGTCTAAGGATTACATTTTGAAAAATAAATGAGGAGAAAAATGCAAGCTGAAGAAAATTCTTTACAATTCTCACTAAAGAGAGCTGGGTTGTCTAGACCTGTGCTGTCCTATAGAGTAGCCACTAGCCACATGTGTTTATTTAAATTTAAATTAATTAAAATTAAATAAAATTTAATACAGAGTTTCTCATTCACAGTAGGAAAATAGCAAGGGTTTTATAGTCACATAAGGCTAGTGGCTACCATTTTAAACAGTCTAGATATATAATATTTCTATCATCAAAAAAAGTTCTACAGAAAAGTGCTGATCTAGTGTGTATGTGACACATCATTGTATTATGTGATTTGAACATCAAGACAGGAGATTGAGAGTGGTTTTAATATTTACCAGCTATCTCATTTAGATAGAGCAAATAAGTTACTTTCTTAGTACCAAAGGTTTTTTAAACAGTAGCATTTTAGCCCAGATTCCAGCACATGGTAGGTACTCAATAAATGTTGCTCCCATTCCTATCCACATACATACACTTATCACACTCACTTTCTCTTGAAATACTTGCAAAGGAAACTGTTTTCTATTACAGATAACGTGGAATATTAGTCTCTTTATGCAAGCAAGTATTGTTAGGTAGCAGAGAGAAAACATCATGGACAGTCAACAACATTCAGAGAAAAAAAGAGAGAGAGAGAGAGAGAGAGAGAGAGACAGAGAGAGACAGAGAGAGACAGAGAGAGACAGAGAGAGACAGAGAGAGACAGAGAGACAGAGTCACCTTTTCCTACTTGTCCATTTATTTATTTGTAGAAGGTAAAGCTGGGCCTCACTGTAGGTCCTCTCTGCTATTATTTCCGCCATTATAGTTTTAGAATGATGATAGAATGGGACAAACCAAGTCCTTTCTATGGTCTAGCTTCATTTTTGGTCTGTACCACTCTATCTATTCTGTGGCACTAATCTCTCATAAGTAAATCTTATCACTCTAAACTAGTTTCAGATGACAGTCTGCAAACTTGTTTCCACTTACAGACACATTTTTCTATAAGTAAATAATGTTTTTATTTATACTTAAGCATGAATCTTTTATTTAAAATTCCAATTTAACAAAATGTAAATTCTGACCACTTGAACATTTTTTACAACTCTCATATATGAAGAAAAAAAGAGATACATCTGCCTCATTGCTAAAAAAAAATATTTCACTGTAATATTTTTTCTTAAAATACTTATACTATAAGGAATAGAGCCAGACACTAAAAGCCATGGATTCTTTACTGGTACATCGTAATGGTCATTTCATATCTGAAGATAAATAAATATTCCTTATGAGATAATTACCAGGATTTATTAAGAAAAAGCAAGGCTTCAGTAGTAATATAACTTTCCTACTGAGCTAGAAATGCACAGTGGAGGATGGACCTTGCCTTTCCTAGGAACCAAGCTTTTAAAGGATGTAACAGTAATCTGATACTCTCTACCAACTATCTTCAGAAAAGTAAAAGAAGCCATGCTTACAGTAGCTTCTTATAAAACCAAAAACTCTAAGGGAAGTTCCTTTTTACAGAGTTTAAACAAGATATTTAAAGAGTAATAAAAACTATACATTTTTCTTGAAAGAAATAACGTGTAGAAATTTTCTTAGGGAAAAGAATCTATTTTCAAAATTCTGGAAACCTGATATATGGTTATTTATTTCTTAATAAATGATGACTTAACTGTTCTGATTGATTAAAGGTTTTTAACGTTTCAATGATTTTCTCAACCATTATCTTTGTTTTTCATAACTCTTTGAAAGAGGATTAAAATTTTTACTAATTAATAAATATAAAGATTGTTGAGCAATAGCCAAATACTTGAGCTGAGATTAAAAGGCAGTTTCTCTGCTGTACTGGTAAGGAAAGGTGAGTTAGGATTTAATTATGATCTTAAACTTAATTATAGATTTTAAAAGTAACACAGTGATTGCTGCTTATCTAACAGACCTTGTATGGTACTGTTTCATGAATTCAAAGCAAGTGAAGGGGAAAGGGCAAGGGGCAAGCAGATAAATGAGTAAACACAATAATTCAGAAGGAGTGTGACAGGGTCTGTCATGTGGGAAGTGTCACACATGGCTCATATAGACCCAAAGTGGGCATTTGGAGCTCACCATCTCCTTGTCTTTATAGAAGTCAAAGTGAGAAGAAAAAATAATGATAAGTGACCATGCAGAAAAGAGGGACCTGATAGGAATTTTGTTGAGCAAACTTCAGTTAGAATTGGGGTGATCATTAGAGATTCCCCCATTTAATTGATGGGACCTTGAAGTCAAAGCTTATTGTTCAATATTTTTCCCTCTGTTTTCTAGAATTAGGCACAAATACAACCCTATATGATTATGCATTAACTTGGCTTTGAAAATAGCCTTCTGATGATAACACTCTTTGTTCTGAAAACTTTGACTCCTTTTTTCACCCATGTAGTTTACAATATTTATAAGCTTTTGGTATTACTCTGATTCATGCTGGTGGATTTAGGATATAATTCAATGGTGACCCTGGTACAGGGTCCAAAAAAAAACCTGACCCCAATGTAGAACATGTATATATAGTGGGTGCTGCAACCATAGGCTACTGAGAGATCACATGAAAAATATATGACAAAAAATATACAGTGGAGAAAGGAAAGCTTCTTCAATAAATGGTGCTAGGATAACTGGAAAGCCACCCGCAAAAGAATGAAACTAGGCTGTTGTCTATCACCACACACCAAAATTAACTCAAAATGCATTAAGGACCTGAATATGAGATCTAAAACAATAAAATGCATAGAAGAAAACATAGGAATTAAACTCAAGGACCTTGGACTTAAAGAGGATTTTATGAATTTGACCTCAAAAGCATGGGAAGTAAAAGCTAAAATAAATGAATAGAACTACATCAAACTAAAAAGCTTCTGCTCAAGTAAAGAAGCCATCAACAAGGTAAAGAGACAACCATCTGAATGGGAAAATATATTTGCAAGCAACACCTCCGATAAGGGCCTACTATCCAAATATACAAAGAACTCTTACAACTCAATAACAACAACAACAACAACAACAACAACAACAACAACAACAACAACAACAAACTGATCCAGTCAAAAACTGGGCAGAGGACCTGAACAGACACTTCTCTCTAGAGGACATACAAATGGCTAACAAATATTTGAAAAGACGCTCAACATCACTAGCTATTAGGAAAATGCAAATCAAAACCACAATGAGATACCATCTCACACCTGTTAGAATAGCTATAATCCACAGAACAAGTAATAACAAACGTTGGAGAGGATGTGGAGAAAAAGGAACCCTCATGCACTGCTAGTGGGACTGCAAATTGGTACAGCCACCCTGGAAAACAGTATGGAGTTTCCTCAAAAACCTAAGAATTAATCTCCCATATGATCCAATAATCCCTCTACTGAGTATTTACCCCAAAGACTTGAAAACTCATATCTGAAAATATATTTGCATACCGATGTTCATAGCAGCATTATTTAAAATAGCCAAGACATGGAAGTATCCGAAGTGTCCCACGATAGATGATTGGCTAAAGAAGCTGTGATACATATATACAATGAAATATTACTCAGCCATAAGAAGAGATGAAATACTGCCATTTGTGACAACATGGATGGACCTTGAGATAATCATGCTAAGCGAAATAAGCCAGACTGAAAAAGTTCAAAATCACATGATATCACTTATATGTGGAATATAAACCTAAAAGTACCAAATGAACAGGACAAACAGAGACTCATGGACATGGACTATAGACTAGTGGTTACCAGAGGGTAGGAGATGGGGAAGGAGGGGAGAGATAGATGGGGTAAAGGAGGTCAAATATAGAGGGGTAGCGGTAGGATGAAGTGGGTAAAGGGGATGAAATATGTGGTAACTGAAGGAAACTGGACATTGATTGGTAAACATACAATAGAATATACAGATGTCAAATTATAATGTGCACCTGAAAATTACATAATTGTATTAACAAATGTTACCCCAATAAACTTAATTAAAAATATATATATATATGGCAAGACCTTAGTGGCTAAACTGAGACAGAAATCAGACTTCTTTTGTGATGATGTCCACATCACTCTCCAAGATAAAGAAAATGTTGGAGGTGAATGACAGCTTTGGGGAAAAAGAGAACTTCATATGCCACTGGAGACACATTTAGAGTAGATCTTAAATGAGAACTAAATTCACCAGCTTTAGTGAAAGTCTGAGAAAGTTGTGGGGTTTTAGGGTTGGTACAGAAAAGTGGAATGCTTTTTAAGATTTTCCACATGAGCCTAGAGAAGAGTCTCTGGGATAAAAGCCATTCATGTGCCAAGTTGGCCCGAGAGTTCTTTATATCTATATATGCACGATGCTTTAAAAAATAAACCACTTTCCACTCTTCATGTGTTTTCTTATATTTCAGATATAATCAAAATATTGAAAAATTATAGCAGCAATTTTTTTTGTTTAAATACTTGTATTTTATTTTAAACTGCACGGATTTCATAAAAAACAGAAATTCAATGTTTAAGACATTTAAAATCTAAAAAGGTATAAACTTATTTCAAAACAAAAATTGCAACAATAAATCTTTTACCAAATATCTATATATAGCAGATTCTTGAGGTAGATTTGAGGTAGCTATGTTCTATAGAGTTACTGCAAACACTGACTTAGCACAAAGATTGAATTAGCTCCTAGGGGATAGATATATCTATCTATCAATTATCTATCTATCTATATAGTTGAATTGATATGTAGATGTAGAGGTAACTATACCTTTATAACTATCTATATCTATCTATCATCTACCTATCTATCTATCTATCTATCTATCTATCTATCTATCTATCTATCATCTATCATCTATCTATCTATCTATCTATCTATCTATCTATCTATCTATTTATCTATCTATCTATCTATCTATCTATCTATCTATCTATCTATCATCTATCTATCATCTATCTACCTATCATCTATCATCTATCTATCTATCTATCTATCTATCTATCTATCTATCTATCTATCTATCTATCTATCTATCTAATCTATCTATCTTTCTATCTATCAATCATCTATCTATATCTATTTAATCTATCTATGTATAATCTCACCAACAGGTGCCAGAGTTGAGATTCAAATCCCACCCAACTGGCCCATATCTGGAGTTTCTTATGCTACACTGTGTCACTCCTACATCTACACCCTCTAGTTGTCTCTATATTAGAGTGAGGAATCTGATTATCACTTTGTTTGACTGTAGCTGGGAAAAAGTGCTTCGGATCACTTAAATTTTTGCTGCTGAGCATGTTCATAAATTATTGCAAAAATGATGGGAATATTGATTTGGGAGGTATAAATAAATTTCAGAAAGTAGGTGAATTCATAGTTATGGAATATGAATGATGAGAATTGAATATATATATAAAATGAGAACATAAATGCACACATCCGCGCACAAACAATATGCAGTTTTTGGAGGGGCAAAGGTACAGGAGGGGAGGCCACCAGTATGGTACTCGACATGATTTCTGAACTTTTTCCACTCTATTTAAGTTAAACACCAGTAAGCTTTTTTGATAATTTTTAGATATCTGGCTTATGTCCTAGGTGTGTCTATATGGCTGGTTGAATTTTGTAGGTCAAAATGAAGCAATCCATTGGCTAACAGAGCCACAAAATCTGGGTCATATAAACATCTACTCATTTACTTGTCCATAATATGGCTTCTCATCTCAAATTAAGCAAATGTTGGTAGATTTGGTAAGTCATATTGATATAATTTAAATTGCAAAGCATACAAGAGTTTTACCAGCTGTCTTATCTTTGCTTTTCTTATTTCTCCATTTGAGCTTTCATTATAGCAGCAATTTTGTTTCAAGCTGTCAACACAGCACCTATATTCCTATTTTATAGTATTTTGTATGCTTCTAATGATTAAATTATGATTGGCAAGTCTCTCTGCTTGTTTCCCTTTGAGTTCCATGAGGTCAGAGTCTCTGTCAATTGTATTAATCACTACATTTCAAGTAGATTTTTTGGAACCTGGATGGAATTGATATTTGTTGATGTGCTGGAGATAAGTGATTCTTATGTAGGATGAAGAGTACTATGATGAAATGAGAGCAGTGACTTGAGGACATATAGGGAAGAGGACCTAACAACCATCTGAGAGATGAATAAGACAAGTAAGGGAGCAACGAGTGCACTTCAAGTGAAGAATGAAGTGGAGGTGACTAAAGTAGAGTGGAATGAAGAGGAAGTGATGGGAAAGAATAAATAGGAGACTGGTATGGGTTTACATGCTGGGGAGAAAGAGAAGTAGGATGTCTCTTTTGTCACTGTTTAAGGGAAAAAATAAAAAATTCTGCAAAGCAAGGATAGCATAAAAAAAGACAGAGGTATGTCTTTCCTATATCACCAGACATACAACATATATAAAGTGTTTAATTATTGCACCGACATACACAAAAAAATGATGGCCTATCAATGTACTCACTAAAAGTAATTTGTAATAGTTTTGCTTATTATTTAATTACGTTTTGTTTAAAATAATATTGAACAAAGTCAGTAACAAATTATAAGGAAAAAAAAATCCTTAAACAGGGAAAACAAATTACTTAGAAAGTGAATCAATTAATACCAATTTCATGCAAAGAAACACAATATTAATTATTCTATATCACTGTAGATTGCTTGGGAATGGATAAATTTATTTAGCATTGTTAACATTTTTAATTACTAAAACACAATGAATTCTGAAAATATGTGTTAGATACTACTGTTTGTCATGTTTAAAAAGTCTTGATCTGTACTTGGTTCTCTGCATTCAGTCTGTGAGCAAATCAACTCATTTTGAGGGTAAAAAAGTAAAAGCAAAGAGATGCACAGAAAGTGAGGCATCTGCTCAAGAGCAAGAATCTGAGCTTTATTTGTATATAAATACTTATAAAGGCTCTATAATAAGTCGACATAGAAAGTTTGATTTGATTGAAAGAGAATATGTGAGACGCAATCAGAGGGCCAAGATTTGGAGCTTATCTCTGCCACTAAGAGGCTGTGAAGCTTAAGACCAATAAATTCCTTATCTGGGTATTAGCCTCCCCATTTGTAAAATTTTGTCATTTAACAAGGAAATTCCTCAAATTCCTTCTTGCTCGAAGATATTATGTTACTAATTATGAAAAATACATAGATTATTAATGCTATTTACATAATCATATAGCACTTTATAAATGTCTTTGAAATGTTTCTTCACTTACTTTTTATGTCCACATTTTGTTTAGGATGGTAGGTTGAAAGAACTTTTTTTCCTTTTCTAGTAAATTTTGTTTTTGGATAAAAGACACAAACATACACAGTGTTACTAATTTTTAGAGAACTAGAACACATTTAATGCTCCTTTTCTAATTATAATTATAGGTAATAACTCTACTGAGTTGGACATAAATTGTTAGAGAAACAGTTGATTTGAGATTTGAAACCCTTTAAATATCTTGAAATATGGTTGCTAAGAAGAGTTACAAGGACAAAAATATGGCTATATAATTCGTGTTCACTTCAACAAGTTTTTAACCCTTTAATGACCAAAGTTCTGGTTATCATGCTATTCCTTGGAGCAAATGACTTTCAAAAATCATCAGAAAGCACTTTTATGAGTTTCAAGTTTCTTCTAATGCCCATCCACTCCTAATATATCTCGTGTTTCTATATTAATACAAAACCCCAGTTTCCCCCACCGCTCTTTCTGATTATTGTGCACTCTAAAATTGTTGTTGCAATTGTAAGCTTGATATTGCTATACCTAGTTTAGTATAAACATTCATAAATGTAAACTTCTATTTCTCAAAATTTTGATATGCTCTTATTCCATATAATAGTCCACATCAATTCATGTTTTAAAGTTTGCATGAAATTAATTAAAATGCAATTATCATTGTATTAGATGTTTATTTTTTTATTTAAAAGGCAATTTCTTTTATACTAACATTAAGAGAAACATTGATAATTGTAATCATTCGGCATTTATGTGTTATTAGTTTCTATAGAATCAGTTTTTTTGAAGGGATATTTAGCAAATAAAAAATAATCTGGCATTTAACTAATAAATATTTTCTGGTGTATGTGAACTTTTTACAAAAAGCTGTGATTATATTTGCATATAGCAATGGTAGCTAATTTAAAAAAAATATTTTTTAGGCTATAAGTTTGCCTCCCAAAGCATACTCCCTTCTTCTCTTTAAAATCCTTTCTTATGGTAGGTACATCATATAAGTGACAACTGACTCTTCTCGCTGTCACAGTTTTATCACTAAATTCTCTCTCTAAATGCATAGATTCTATCACTAAAAGTCATTATTTGACATGCATAGCTTCCCTTGTATTGTCATTTTACAAAATTCTTCCCAACTTGACTATAAGCCCCAAAAGGACAGGGACTGCATCATGTTTGTAATTTAATTGTTGCCACAAAGCCTAATTAAAACAGACTGCAAAAGCAGACTATTAATTAATGTTTGTTATCACCATCATTTCTATATTTAGGTCACATATTATGAATTATGAGGCAACATATCTTTTTTTAAGGAAAAGACTATAATATATGAAACCAGAAATTTATATATATATATATATACACATATATATATATATGTATATATGTACACACATATATTTAAGTTAACATTTTAATGATGTATACCATACATATAGTAAAATGCACAATCATCAGTTTAGCTCAATGCATTTTCACAAAGTAAACACACCTGTGTACCTATGTTCTGGGTCAGAAAAACCTCAGAAATCTGTCTAGTTCCCCTCCCAGTCACTAACCTCTCCTTTTACTGTGATCTTCATGTAAATTAAATCATATAGTATAGATACTTTTATGATTTTTTCACTTAATATTATGTTCGTGAGATTTATTTATGTTTTTTGCATGTAATGAAAGTGCCTTCTTTTTGTAAGTAGATCACAATTTGTTTATTTAATCTACAGTTGATAGAAATGTAGATTGTTCCATCCATAACAGTTAACAATGAGTTCTGCTAATGAACATTTTAGCATGTTTTTTTTGTTGTTGTTGTTGAACAGATTTACCCATTTAGGCTAGATATATATTTAGGAAAAGATTTGCAGGATAATGCAGTATGTACATTTTCAAACTTAGTAGGTGATGCCAGTTTTTCAAAGTGATTGTAACAATTTATACTCCACTAGCAATGTGTGACAGATCCCATGTACTTATCAACATTTAACCTTAACAGATATTTTTATTTTAGCTAACTACATTGCTGGGGTGTAGTAGCAGTATATCTTCTTTTAATTTACATTTCCCTGATGGCTAATGAAATGAATAAGTTTTCATGTTTACAAGATTTTTGGATATCTTGGTTTGTGCAGTTTTTACCCACTTTCTTGGGTTATCTATTTTCCACAGATTCGTTCGTATTGGCTCTTCATATATTTTAAATACAAAAATTTCACGTTATATATTTTAAAAATGTATCCAACTCAGTTATTTATAAGTGTATTGTTTAATTCCCAAATAGTTAGGAATTTTCTAGTCATCAATTTTGAATGTTCATATTTAGTTTCATTCCACTGTTAATAGAAAATATGCTCTGCATGGTTTCAATCTTTTATAATTTGTTGAGAATTTCTTTATAGCTCAACATGATTAATTTTGGTGAATATTCTAAGAGAAAATATAAATTCTGATGATTTTGTGTGCAGTTTTAAATCAGTTTTTAATCATAAATATAAATATTAGCACCTATAATAGTAGTACATATATTAATGTACTGTTATACATATATTATTATACATATACACATATATGCACACACACTTTTACTGTTTTTTTTTAATTTTTTCAGTTCTTTTCCTTTAGAATTTTAATAAATACATCTATTGTTCTAGCTTCCATCATTTGTGTTGGAAATTTTTATTTTAGTTTTATTATTATTTCTTCAAATGTAATACATACTTTTCCTTCAAACTTTTTTAAAGACTTTTTTCACCTTGTTTTTGTTAGTGTTGCCCTGATATACCCAAATTTTATTTTCTTTTGATGTATCTTGCTTAGAATTCATAGCATATTTTGAATATATGGCTTAATTGATTATTTTTTCAATTTTAAAGAATTCTTTGCCATTGCTCCTTTTAAACTCAATCTTTCTTCCTACTCCTTTGGAACTCCGAGCAGATGTAAATAATTTCTATGTTTAAACTTTTTACCATATATCATAGTCTTCTTACTTTCTTTAAAAATTTTTGTCCTTTTAATTGTTCATGGTTCATTTTATTTTCTTCTAACATATTTTAAATAATGCTGTCTTCTTCTGTATCTGAGGTTAAACCCATCTATTGTTTTTAATTTCATAATCTCCTTTCTAAAATTTATTTTTAAAGCTCCATTGAGGAAATGTTGACATACAATAACTTGTACTTATTTAAATTATACAATTTGATAAGTTTTGCTATACATGTACACCTATGATAACATTGCCAAAATCAAGAAAATAAACAGATTCTTCACCCCTAAGTTCTTTATGCATCTCTATAAACACTCTTGTGCCCCTTGTTCCCACCATCATTGAACAACCATTGATCTGCTTTATGTTACAATAGATCAGTTTTCAATTTCTAAAATTTCATGTAAATTTAGCTATAAAATATATACTCTTTTTTTTGGTCTTTTTACTTTTTTATTGTGAAAAATTAAACACAAGATTTACCATTTTAACTATCTTTAAGTGTATAGTTCTCTGGCATTAAGTACATACACGTTGTTGTACAACCATCACCACTATCCATCTCCAGAATTTTTTCATTATAAACTAAAAATTACACCCATTAAATGATAATTCCTCATTCCTTCTTCTCTCCCAGCCCCTGCAACTAATATTTTACTTTTTGCTCCTATAAGTTTGACTATTATAGATAACTCATATAAGATACATAACATATTCATCCTTTTAGTCAAGGTTAATCCACAGTTGAATATGAACCAGAATCCATTGCTCTTCAAGGCCGAATAATACTCCATTCTATGTAGATACCACATTTCATTTATCCATTCATCCACGAATGGTCACTTGGGTTGTTTCCATCTTTCTGCTATTGTGAATAATGTTTTCATGAACACTGGTATAAAAATATATATGTTTAGTTTCTCCTTTCAACTTTTGGATATGTACGCTAAAATGAGATTCCTGGATCATATGGTAATTCTATTTTTAATTTTTTGAGGATACATTATACTGTTTTCTAGAGTGGCTGTATCATTTTACATTTCCACCAATAATGCATAAGGGCTCTAATTTCTCCATATTTTGGCAAACACTTATATTCTGTCATTTCGATGATAGTAATCCTAACGGATGTAAAGTGATATATGATTGTGGTTTTTACTTTACTTCCCTAATAATTAATGATGTTGATCATCTTTTCCCACGCTGTTTGCTAATTGTCCATTTCTTTCGGGGAAATGTCGATTCAAGTCCTTTTCTTATATTTTAATTGAGTTTTTCATTATTTTGTTGTTGATATGTACTCTTTTTGACTGACTTCTTTTACTTAGCATAGTTAGTTCATTATAGCATGATCAATAGTTCATTGCTTTTTAGTGCTAAAGAATATTTCACTGTATAGATGTACCACAGTTTGTTTATCCATTCATGTCTTAATATACTCATAAGTTATTTCCAGTTTTTAGTTTAGAAAACAAAGTTGTCATGAACATTTTCATATGAGTCTTTGGATATATATACTTTCATTTCTAGTGGGTAAATATATATAAGTAAAATGGCTAAATCATGCAGTAGGTATATGTTTAACTTAAAAAAAGTGCTCAAATGTTTACAAAGTGGTTGTATTATTTTACTTCCTTGCCAGCAGTGTATGAGAACATCAGTTTCTTTAAGTTCTTGTCGATCTTTTCAATTTTTGCTGTTTATACTGATGTCACATTGTGGTTTTAATTTTCATTTCTCTGTTTAGTAATAATGTTAAGCATGTTTTCATGTGCTTGTTTGTCATTCATCTTTGATGAAGTGTCTGGTCAAATATTTGATTAGTGTATTGCACTGTTTTCTTATTATCAAGTTTGGCAGTTCTTCATATATTCTGTGTACCAGTACTTTATCAGTTATACAAAGTGCAAGTGCTTTCTTCCAGATTGAAGGCAGTCACTTCATTATCTTAACATTAACTTTCAAATAACAGAAATTCTAAATTTGGTGAAATTCTTCAATTTATTATTTTTTCCCTTTTATGATCATGCTTTTAGTATTGCATTAAAAAAATATTTACTTAACCCAAGGCAAAAACTATGTTCACCTATGTTTTCTTTTAGAAGGTTTATAGTTTTAAGCTTTACATTTAGGTCTGTGATCCATTTTTGAGTTAAATTTTGTGTATGGTGCTGTTATTTTTTAACATATGGTATCCTGTTTAAGCACGAATTGTTGAAAGGGCTATTTTTTTCTCCAGTGAATCTCCTTCACAACTTTAATGAAAATCAGTTGTCCATATATGAGTTGTTCTTTTACTATTTCACTAATCTGTTTATCTCCCTTTATATTAATACCATACTGTTTTGATAAATGCCTTTGACATCAGATAGTGTTAGCCCTCCAACTCTGTTCTTCTTTTTAAAGTTGTTTTGGTTACTCTAGTTCTTTCACATTTCCATATAAATGCTGATTCCTACAAAAGTCTCACTGAGTTTTTGTTGGCTTTACATTGAATCTATAAATCAATTGTGGAGAGAATTGACATCTTTATGACTTTGTGACTCTTTCAATTTATTTACGTCTTCCAATTCTCTCATCAATGTTTTACAGTTTTTATTGTACAGGTCTTGCAAATTTTTTGTAAGTTTTATACATAAGTATTTTATATTCTTCATGCTATTGTAAATGATATAATTTAAAATATCAATTTCTGATTGTTACTAGTGTATAAATACAACTGATTTTTTTGTAATGATTTTGTATCAAGTAAACTTGACGAACTCACTTTATAGTTCTAGTATCAATTTTATAGATTCCATTGATAATGCCATCTGTGAATAAAGACAAATTTACTTCTTCCTTTCCAATCTGGATGGCTTTTATTTCTTCTTCTTGCCTCATTTTACTACTAGAGCTTCCAGGGCAGTGTTGAATAGAAGAGCAGACATCTTTACTTCATTCTGATTTGGAAAGACTGCACTTAGCCTTTCTCTACTAAGATGTTGGTTGTAGGGTTTTTTGTTTGTTTGTTTGTTTGTTTGTTTTTGTAGACACTATTTATCAGGTTGAGGCTATTGATTCTTACTTTGTTGACTGTTTTTGTAAGGAATAGCTGTTGTATTTTTTCCAAGTGATTTTTCTGTCTATAATCTTTTTTATTTTCTTTTTTGGTTTTAAATATAGTGAATTATATTAATCCATTTTTAAATGTTAAACCAACTTTCTATCCCTAGAATAAACCCAACTTGCTCATTATATATTATATTTATTAAAGAATTCAAATTACCATAGTTTTGTTAAGAATTTTTACACCTATGTCTATAAGGGATATTGACCTGTGATTTCATTTTTCACGTAATGTCTTTGTATGTTTCTATTAATAGAATAAAGTTTACCACATAGATGAGTTGGGAAGTATATTATCATCTTCAGATCTTTAGAAGAATTTGTGTAGAATTAGGTATTATTTCTTTATGCTTGGTAGAATTTATCTGTGAAATCCTCTGTGTATTCTGTTATTATTAGATATATTTTTCTATTAATGTCAATTCTATCAAATTCATAGACAGTGCTGTTCAAGTCTTTTATTTTTACTGAATTTGTCTGTTTTTGTTGATGTCTTCAATTATAAATTAGATTTGTCTGTTTCAAATTTCAATTCTATCATTTTGTGCCATATGTATTACGAAGCTCTATTTTTAGGGCCATTTAGGATTATGTCTTTTTTTAAAGAATTGATTTCTTTATCACTATAAAATGATTTTAAAAAATCTCTGGTACTATGTTTGCAATGAAATTTACTTCTTCTGATATTAATAAAGTCATTCTAACTTTATTTAAATTAGTATTAGGATAATATATCTTCTTTTACAAATTTTACTTTTAAAACATCAGTTTCTTTATATTATAGTGGGTTTACTGGAGACATTATATAATTGAATGTTCTGTTCATATCAAATCTGACAATCTCTATTATTTGGGCACTGAGATCATGTGAAAATTATGTAGTTAGTTTTAAATTAACCATTTCAACATATGCTTTATTATTGCTCCTTTAGTTTTTTATATCCCTTTAATAATTTTTTTTGGCTTATTTGAAATTAATTGATTGTTTTTTATGATTCTGGTTCATTTTCTTTACTAATTTTTAGATATAACTCTTTGTTTTATTATTTTAGTGATTGTTTTGGGATTTATAGCCTATCTTGTCTACCCTCAGTGATATTATAGTACTTCACATACTTTTTTTTTATTAAAAAAATTTTTATTGTAAATACAATTGGTATACAATCTTATTGGTTATATTACTTTCAAGTGTACCATATAGTAATTAGACATTTTTGTACCTTATAATGTGATAATTCCACTAATTCTAGTAATCATATGTCACTATGCAAATGTATCACAATATTATTGGCTATATTCTACCTCTTCTTTTCATCCATCCCCTGATCCCTTCCCTTCTGGTAATTATTCCTTTGGTCTCAAGTTCTATGAGTTTGTTTTTGTTTCATTTGTGTTGTTTTGTTTTTAGATGTCACATATAAGTGAAACCACATGATATTTGTGTTTCTCTGCCTGACTTATTTCACTTAACTTAATAACCTCTAGGTCTACCAGTGATGTTGTAAATGGCAACATTTCATTCTTTTTATCACTGTATAATATTTCATTGTGAATATATATATTTTACTATACATATATAACATTTTCTTTATCTATTCATCTATCGATGGACACCTAGATTGCTTCCATATATTGGTTATTGTAAATAATGCTGCAGTGAACATAAGAGTGAATATAACTTTTTGAATTAGTGTTATTATCTTTTTCTGAATAAATATTCAGAATTGGAATTTCTGGGTATACTTCCACTTCTCTCATTTCAGCCTTTGTGTTATTGTTTTTATATATTTTTCGTATCTATATCTATATCTATCTATATCTATATCTATCATCTATCTATCTATATATATGTATAGATATATATTTACCCACATAATTACCTATTCTGATGCTTTTTTTCCATTTACTATAGTTATATTTTCATCTGGTATCATTTTTTCTGCTTGTAGGGTTTTCAAAAATGATTTTATAGTGCATCTCTGTTGTTGATGAATTCTTTCATCTTTTATATGTCTGAAAAAAGTCTGTTTTATATCACTTTTGGGTGTTTTTAAGATTCACTGATTTTGAGCATTTTTATTGTAATGTGTTGTGGTGTAGTGTTCTTCATGTTTATTGTGACTGAGGTGTGTTGAGATTATTAGACTTGTGAATTTACAATTTTTATTAAATTTAGAAAAAAAGTTGGCTATTACATCTTCAAATATTTCTTCTTTCTCTTTTTTAGACACTCTAAATCACACACAATTTAGGCTAATTGAAGTTGTATTCCTGACTACTGATGTTGATGGTATCCTCATTTTGTTTCATTGGTTTTGTCTTGAATCTTTTACTCTTTGCATTTCATCTGAAGAGAATGTCTGATGCTATGTTCTCAAACTACTAATCATTTTTTCTTCAATATCTAAGCTGTCAAATACATCACTAATCCCATCCAGTGTACTATATTTTATCTTGGACATTATATTTTCAACTTCTACATGTGCAATTTATGTTTTATTTTCTTTTTCTTTTTCTTTTTCTATTTAACATGTTTCAATCTGAACTCCAGCCTTTTGAACATATGGAACACAGTAGTAATAACTATTTGGGAATATTTTTCTTTGCTAAATCAAACATCTATGTCAATTTTGGACGTTAGATTGACTAATTTTATTCCTCATTTTAGGTCATAATTTCAGCTTCTTTGCATGTTAGTGGTTTTTAGTTGGATGCCAATCATTGTGAATTTTACCTTGTTGGGGTGTTAGATAATTTTGTGCTTCTAAAAATATTTTTGAACTTTTTCTGGGATACAGTTACAATATTGAGAAATAGTTTGATCCTTTGCATGTTTCTTTTAATATTTGTTAAGTGGGTTCAGAGCAGCCATTATCTTGAAGTAAATTATTCTCCACTACTTTGACAAGACCTTACTGAGTACTTTACCTAATGCCATGTGACTCATTAGACTTTTCAGTAAGCTGGGTGGGAATAGGCAGTATTCTCAATTCTGTGTGAGCTCCAAGTACTATTGTCTGTGTGTTTTATTTTATTTTCTCTTATATTATTTTATTTTACTTTATTTTTGAGGACAGTGTTAGGTTCACAGCAAAAGCATGTAGAAAGTACTAAGATTTCTCATATTCACCTGTCCCTGCATTTGTAACTCCCAGTAATCAATATCTCCTACCAGAATGGTACATTTGTTATACTTGATGAACATACATTGATGTATCATTATTACTCAGAGTCTATAGTTTACTTTAGGGTTTATTCTTGGTGTTGTACTTTCTATAGGTTTGGACAAAAGTATAATGATATATATTCACTCTTACAGTATCATAACTTTATACTCTAAACATTCTCTGTGACCTATTTGTCCCTTCCTCCCCTCCTAATCTTTGGCAACCATTATTTTTTTACTGTCTCCATATTTTTGCCTTTTCCAGGATGCCATATAGTTGGAATCATACAGTGCATAGCCTTTTCAGATTCTATCAGAGTTTTTTTTCTCATATGGATTTCACAGATATGTTATCAAATTTATACATAAATATTTCATTTTTGGGGTGCTATTGTAAATGATATTATGCTTTTAATTTCAAATTCTATTTGCCACTATAAAAGAAAGCAACTGAGTTTTGTATTTTAATCTTGTATCTTGTAACCTTGCTATAATCACTTGTTAGTTCTAGGAGTTTTTGTTGTTATTGTTGACTTTTTCAGGTTTTGGCACAAATGGTCTTTTCATTTGTGAAAAAGGACAGTTTTATTTCTTCTCTCCTGATTTGCATATCTTTTTCTTGTCTTACTGCTAAAGATAGGACTTCCAGTGTGATGGTAAAAATCAGTGTGACAGGTAATAATATTT
This sequence comes from Eidolon dupreanum, assembly GCA_028627145.1. Taxonomy (NCBI): domain Eukaryota; kingdom Metazoa; phylum Chordata; class Mammalia; order Chiroptera; family Pteropodidae; genus Eidolon; species Eidolon dupreanum. The sequence goes on along the minus strand of CM053503.1, from coordinate 86,827,106 downwards.
TTGCCTTGCTCTAGATATTAGTAAGAAAACTTTGAATTTCTCATTGTTAGGATGTTAGCTGTGAATTTTTTATAGAATAGTCTTTATAAAGTTGAGAAATTTCCCCTGTATTCCTAGCTTACTGGCATTTTTTTTTTTCATGAATGGGAGTTAGATTTTGTCAGATACTTTTTTCTTTATTTATTGATATGATCATGTAAATTTTCTTTTTAGTCTGTTGATATGATGGATTACATTAGTTGATTTTAAATGTTGAACCAGCCTTACCTACCTGGAATAAATCCCACTTGGTTGTGGTGTATAATTATTTTTATACATTACTAGATTTGATTTGCTGGTATTTTGTTGAGGATTTTTGCATCTATCCTTATGAGATATATTGGTCTGTAGTTTTCTTTCCTAGTAATGCCTTTATCTGGTTTTTATATTATGGCAACTAACAAAATGAGTTAGAAGGTAGTCTCTCTGTTTCTATCTTCTGAAAGACAGTATAGAAAACTAGTATAGTTTCTTCCTTAAATGTTTGGTAGGATTCGCCAGTGAACTAATTTGGACCTGAGGCTTTATGTTTTGGAAGATTATTACTTACTCATTCAACTTATTTAATGGATATGTCTATTCAGATTGTCTGTTTTTTCTAATGTGAGGTTTGGCAGATTGTGTCTTTCAAAGAATTGATCCATTTCTAGGTTATCAAATTTGTGAGTATAGAGGTGTTCATAGTATTTTTTTATCATCTTTTTAATGTTCATGGAATCTGAAGTAATACCATTTATTTCATTTTTAATAGTTCTCTAGTCCCTCATATCTTTGGAGAATATGTTCTAGGACCCCTCTCCCCGGAAGTGATTGAAACTGCAGATAATACTAAACCCTAAATACATTACATCTTTTCCTATATGTGTAGACTTTATGGCTTCTCTTTGTCATATCCAAATCACCAGTATCACTACTCTTTTGCTTTGGGGACATTATTAAATAAAATAAGGATTATTTGTACACAAGCATTGCAATACCCTGACAGTTGATTGGATAACCCAGATGACTACCAAGTGACTAATGGGTGGGTAGCATATACAGTATGGATATGCTAGACAAAGGGATAATTCACATCTCAGGTTGAACAAAGAAGGATGGTGCTAGATTTGATCATACTACTCAGAACAGCCTGCAATTTAAAACTTATGAATTAGTTATTTCAGGAACTTTCCATTTGATATTTTCAGACCATAGATGACTGCAGGTAATCAAAACCACAGAAAGTGAAACCACAGGTGGGGGACTACTTTAGTAAGTTTTGTCCTCTCTATTTTTTTTTTTAGTCTGGCTATAGGCTTATCAAATTTATAATTTTTTTCAGTGAACCAGTTTTTGGTTTAACTGATTTTTCTTTTTTGATTTCCTATTTTCAATATTATTGACTTCTATTTTAATCCTTATTTTTTTTCTGCTTATTTTGGCTTTTGCATTTTTAGTTTAATTCTATTTTAGTCTGTTAGCAGGCATCGCATGATTTTTTAAAATTTTGTTAAGGTGTGTTTTATAGCCCAGAATGTGGTGTATCTTGGTGAATGTTCCATGTAAGCTTGAGAAGAATGTGTTTTTTGTTGCTGTTGAGTGAGGCAGTCTATAGATGCCCATTATATCCAGTTGATTGATGGTGTTGTTGAATTCAATTATGTCCTTACTGATTTTCTGTCTGCTGAATCTGTACATTTCTGATAGAGGGGTGTTGAAGTCACCAAGTACAATAATAGATTCATCTATTTCTCCTTGTAGTTCTATCAGTTTTTGCCTCTTGTATTTTTTTATGCTCACTTGTTAGGCACGTAGACATTAAAGATTGTTATATCTTCTTGAAAATTGACTCTTTTATCATTATGTAATCTCCCTGTTCATCCCTGATAACTTCCTTGGCTTTGAAGTCCACTCTGTCTGAAATTAATATTGTTTTCTTGGTTTCTTTTGATTAGTATTAGAATTGTATATTTTACTCAACCAATTTCTATTAATTTATATAATGTGTATATTTAAAGTGGATTTCTTGTGGACAACATGTAGTTGGGTCTTGTTTTTGATCTGCTCTGACAATCTCTGTCTTTTAATTGATGCATTTAGACCCTTGACAGTCAATGTAATTGTTGATATAGTTTTATTAATATATACCTTATTTGTTTCTGTTTGCTACTTGTTGCCCTTGTTCTTTGTTTCTATTTTTCTCTTCTATTTTTTTCTCTCCCTTTTGTGGTTTTGTGAGATAACAGAAAATATGTATTGGTTTCTGCCCCCAGTTCCTGGTACAGATATCCTGAAACACTTGTAATTTCCTAAGCGTTCAGAAATCTAGGATTATCTCTGGTTCTAATATTTGTCTTTGACCCAGTCCCTGACTTGGGGCTCTTAAAACCCATGTAATTTCCAAAGTCATAAGAACACTAGGAGTTTCTTTTGTTCTATTGAGGTGATTCTGAGTGGTCTCCTGGATGACTCCTGGATGGGGGGTGGTCACCAGAAAGACCATAATTAGAAGCTTGGAATTTTCAACTCCACCTTCTCCATTATTCAAAAAGGGGGAGGGGCCAGAAACTGAGTTAATTTGTCATGGCTATGTGATGAAAACTCCGTAAAACCCCAATAGTAAGTGCTTAGGAGAGCTTCCGTGCTGGCCAATATTTCTATGCAGAGGGCAACATACCCTAACTGCATGGGGACAGAAGCTCTTGCATTCAACACCCTCCTAGACCTTGCTGAGTATATTGTTTTATCCGGCTCTTCATTTTTAACTAATATTCCATAATAAACTGATAAATGTAAGTGTTTCCCTGAGTTCTATGAGCCACTCTAGCAAAATAATCAAAACTGAGGAGGGAGTTAAGTCAAATCAGACAGAATTTGTGGGTAACCTGGGGACCTACTACTTCTGAATTGCCTTTGAAAAAGGATGGGAGCAGCCTTGTGGGACTGAACTTTTAATCAGTGAGATATGATGATATTTCTGGGTAGAATTGATTTGAACTGTAGGACACTCAGGTTGTGTCACAGAGAATTCCTTGGTGTACATTAAAGGTTTCACACATTTTGTGACCAGAAGTGTCAGAAGAGAAGTGTTCTGTGTGAGTAGTAAAGGAGACTCACAGGAAAGAAGTACACAGTAGGAGCGAAATAATTTTTTTTTTCTACAACAGGAGGAAAAATTGTGCTTTTCAATACAGATTTTAAATGCGCATATTATATAATTCCATTTTTTAAGCATTTATATAATTGTTGTTTTCCCCCAGCTTTATTGAAATATAATAGACAATTATTTGCTCATTTTTACATTGCACAATACAATGAGGTTTTTTTACAATTATAGTTGGCATACAATAATACATCAGTTTCATTTGTACAGCATTGTGATCAGAGAGCCACATAACTCACAAGGTGATCACCCTATTAAATCTAGTACCCTTCTTTCCTCTTATTACAACAATATTAACTATTTTCCTTATGCTACACTTTATATCTCTATTTTTTAACTATCCATTTATATTTCTTAATCCTTTTGCCCATTTATGCCATCACTCCCAACCCTCCTCCCACCTAGTAGGCCTCAGAATATTCTCTGTAACTATGAGGTTATTTCCAGTTTTGTTGTTGTTTATTTTATTCTCTAGTTTCCACATGTATGTGAAATCATGTAATATTTGTCTTTCTCTATCTGACCCATTTCATTCAGCACAATACCCTCTAGGTTCATCAAGGCAATATCTTTTTTTATCCCCTTCCTTTTAGTCTGTGTGTGCCTTTTAATCTGAAGTGAGTCTTTTGCAAGCAGCATATGTAGGGGTCTTGTTTCCCTATTCATTCACCTACTCTATGTTTTGGTTGGAGCACTTAATTCTTTTCCATTTGAGGTACTTGTTGATAAAAATGTAGTTATTACCATTCTTTATTCTTGTTTTTGATACATGTTCTTTCTTTTTAAATACGCCTCTCCAACATTTCCTGTAATACTGGCTTGGTGTTGATAAATTCCTTTAGCTTAAATTTTTCTGGGAAGCTCTTTAACTGTCCTTTGACTCTAAATAATAGCTTTGCTGGATAAAGTATTCTTGGTTGTAAATCCTGAGTTTTCATCACATCGAATATTTTATGCCAAACCTTCTGTCCTGCATAGTTTCTTTTGAGAAAACAACTGCCAGTCTATTAGTGTTCCCTTGTAGGTAACTAACTGTTTCTCTTGCTGCTTTTAAAATTCTCTCTTTGTATTTAACCTTTGGCATTTTAATTATGATATGTCTTGGTGTGGGCCTCTTTGGGTTCCTGGTTTTTGGGACTCTATGAGCTTCTTGAGGTTGTTTGTCCATTTCTTTCACCAGATGAGAGAAGTTTTCCATCATTATTTCTTTAAATTGCTCTCTGACTTCTTGCTTTCCTTTAAATACCCTGATGACACTGATATTTTTACATTTAATTGTGTCCCATTAAATTATTATTATAGTCTTGGCTTCTTTTTTCTTGTTATTCTGATTGAGCATCTTTGGCTTCCCCATCCTCTATATTGGGGGGTCAGTCCTCTTCTTTATCCACTCTGTTGATTCCCATTAATATACTCTTCATCTCAAATAATGAATTCTTCATTTCTGACTTTTATAATTCCCTTTTATAGTTTCCATTCTTATATTTTTTATCTCTTTGTTAAAGTTCTCACTGAATTCATCCACACTTCCCCTAAGTTCATTGAGCATCTTTATAAGCAGTGTTTTGAACTCTGCATCTGTTAGGTTGCTTGACTCCATTATTCCTGGATTTCTATTCTGTTCTCTCGTATGGTTTCTGCTTCTTTGTCTTCCCATTTTGGCTGCCTTTCTGTGTCTGTTTACATATACTAAGCAAAACTCCTAAGTCATCTGGTCTTATTAGTGTGGCTTTGTGTAGTAGGTGTCCAGTGACACAGTCCTGAGAGGAGTTCAGTTGCAGGCCAAGCTTAGCCCCAGCCTTTACTCTTCCGGGGACACTCATTAAGCTTTAGCAAAGAATTCACCTATGCTGTGCTTTTAGTTGCCTCAAGAGATCACACCAGAAAACAAAGCCAGCTGCCATCAGTGTAAGTCTTGAGGTTGCCTCAGTCAGGACTCACCGAGGATAAAACTGCATGTGTCTTGGGTGAAGCCCTGAGTTGAGGAAGGCAAAGTTTTAGGGATCCTCTGGGCAGAGTGACCTCTGTTATACAGTTTGATAAAGTGCAACTATGGTGGCGCTGTTTTCACACACTCAGTAGGGGAGAAGGGGGAAGGGCTCTCAACAGAGGAACAATTGATACTGCCAATTTTGCATGGGAGGAAGCTTTGCCTCTGGCCCTCACTTCGACAACTCAGCATCCACCTGTAAGTCCATTGGTGCCCCCTGTGCTGCCAACCTGGCACCGGTGCTCAGAGTGAGCAGTTCCCTTACCATGAAAGTCCGCTTGCAAACATGGCCCCTTTAAGAAGCATCTGCAGTTCCCGCAGACTCTGTCTCACTCAGCCACTTGGGACAGGGCAACCTCGTGGTTTTGCCCACTCATACCTTCTACCTTCTACCATTTCAGGTTGATTAATTATTTCTCTCCCATGTTGTAGTGCTTCTGTTCATCTAGATTCCAGGTGACTTTGCTTGCTGTTTGTTCCATGTTTCTGCAACAACTTTGATTTGGTCACAAGAGGGATGAACAAGCCACTATCATCTACACCGTTTTTTTCCCCAGAACCTGTTATAATTTTTTAGTTTCACTTTTCTTTGTGGTTGCCTTGAGCTTGCCATTTACATTACCACTAATCCAAGTCCATTTTCAAAAATTCTATAGTACTTAATAGGCACTGCGAATGTTTTAGAAAACAAACTAATCCTAAATTCTCCCTTTCATGTCTTATATCATTGCTGTCATTCATTTTGTTTATACATATGCATATAATTAAATAATCAATTTGCATATAATTAAATAATCAATACTGTTGTTTATTATTTTGAACACTTTCATATTAGCTTAATTAATAATAAAATTTGTTTTATGTTCACTATTCTTTTCCTAATTCTCTTCTTTTTCCTTTTTCCTTGCTTTTTTTAGATCTAAATTTTTCACCTATACTATTCTTCTATTCTAAGGAACTTCTTTTAACATTTTTTTGCAAAACAGGTCTACTGGCAATAAATACGCTCAGTTTTTGTATTTCTCTTTCATTTTTTAAAGATGATTTTGCAAGGTACAGAATTCTAGGTTGATTTTTTTTTTCTTTCAACACTTTGACTCTACTGTCTTCTTGATAGCATAGTTTCTGAGGAGAAATTGATGTAAATCTTATTTGTGCTCCTTCATAGGTAAGATTATTTTTCCTGTAGCTTCTTCCAGGACTTTAAAACAAATTTTTGAATGTTGTAGTTTGAAAATGATATGATCTGGTGTTGTGTATTTGACATATAGCTTACTCTGAGCTTTTTCAAGCTGTGGTTTGGTATATGACATTAATTTTGGGAAAATTTCTGTCATTGTTGTTACATATATTTTTTCTGACCCTTTATATTTTTCCTCTGTGGTATTCCTATTAAGCATATGCTTAATCATTTGTAGTTTTTCCATAGTTATTTGATACTTTGTGGGTTTTTTGTCTTTTTTTTCCTTTTTTTTTGCTTTGAGTTTTGGAGGTTTCTGTTGAACTATCCTCAAGCTCAGAGATTCTTTTCTCAGCTGTGTCCAGTCTATTAAGCCCTTCAAAGGCATTTTCCATTTTTGTTAAAGTAGTCCTGACATCCAGCATTTCTTTTGGTTCTTCCTTAGGATCTCTATCTTCGTACTTATATTGCCTATTTGTTTTTGCATGCCATTTACTTTATCCATTAGAGCCCTTACTTTAATCATAGTTGTTTTAAATCTCTGGTTAGATAATTGTGACATGCCTGCCACATCAGAGTCTTGTTTTGGTGCTTACTCTCTTTCTTCAAACTATGGTTTTGCTTTTTAGTGTGTCTCACATTTTTTTTTTTTTTTGAGAGCTAAACATGATATACCGGGCAAAAGGGACTGCTATAAATAGGCCTTTAAAAGTTTGGTAGTGAGTGTGGTAAGAAAAGAATAATTCTGTAGTCCTATAATTATGTCTCAGTCTTTTAGTTAGCATTTTCTTTCAGAGGGTGAACTTCACAGGTATTTCTCAGTGCTCTCCCCCACACCCTTAGATGGGACAGGATAACTACAAGAGGCCAGAGTTGGGTATTTCCTTTCCTCAACATGTAAGGCTGAATGAAGCTGGATATTTCCACTCTCCCAGGTTAGACAGGCTCTGATTAACTCCAGCAGTTTAGGCTGTGGTTTAATAGTTCCTCCTGAATGAAGGTATACCTTGTTAAGGAGAACACAGTGCTCTGGTATATTTAAAAATATTTCTCTTTCTTTTCCCTCATTAGAAGTATGAGATTTTTCCCCTGATATTTACTTTTAGTACCGAGTAGAATGTTAAGAGATAAAAAGTCACATGTTTTGAGTCCTGTGATGACTGAGTGCCCTGGAGTTTTATCTCTCAGACTTGCTCACTCTAAGCCTTTAGTAATTTATCAATGACAGTTCAAGTTTTCCTACCCTAGCACTGGTTCCTACAGAGGCTTCTGCTCTACTTCTTTGTAATTCGTTGTATTCATTTGTGTCTTTCCAGTTTTGGGTACAGTAATTTGCACTGTAACCTCATTTCTTTTATGGATCTAAAAAGAGTTTCTTTTTCCATTTTTTTCAGCTTTTTACTTATTAGTATGGAGTGGTAACTTCCAAGCTCCTTACACAAAGGATTGGAAACCAGAAATCCCAAATACCATTTTTTATAATCCTTTCAGTTTATTTCTTTCCAGATCTTGGGTAGTTTTCTTATAAGCGTGTATTGATCAGCACTTTGTTGAAAACCCAAGGTGGGGGGCATCTTCAGACATCTAAGGGTCCTATGTATAATCCTCTCTCTGTGTAGCTGTATTATTTTCTGGTTCTCTGCCCTAAAAACTCTAGTCTTCTTGGCCTCTACTGACTCTCAGTTCTATCTCTTCAACTCAGGATGTCCCAGTTTCTTTCCAGGTTTCTTTTTCTTGAGCTGTAGTGTAGAATCTCTCTTAAGGAAGCAAAATGGGTAATTATAAGACTTTCTTTATTTTCTTCCTGCCTCTTAGGAATCACTGTACTTAATTTATTAATGTCCAAAGTCTTAAAAACCATCTTTTCTTTAGTATTTTGTTCTTTTAAAAAGTTTGGTTTAGGTGAGAGGTCATATCTAATTCATTTTACTTCAATTTAATCTGAAGTAGAAACTATACATTTTTAAAGCTTTTTGCTTTTTTTTAAGTTAATTTTTTCTATCTACAAAATTTTTATATATTGGCATCTATTTCTTAAATAAATCATAACATTTTTTGTCTTAATTTCTGGTAACTTAAATACCTGATTATCTCTCAGGTTATTTCTATGTTTTCTTTTTTCCTTCCTTTTTTTTTTCTCTTGGCACTATTTTGGTGCTGAAATAATAGCATAATTGAATCTTAGACATTAGGTATAGATAAGCTATAGAGATACAACACGATGTTATACACCTTCATAGATAATTTAATGTAATGTTTTCTAGGCAGCTAGAGAAAGGGCAGATTACAAACTTCTATCTGGGATCCAGATATATAGAGACTGGATTTCGTCCTGGTGTTTATATAAGTTCTCTACTTCTTGTTTGGATGTATATTTATGTGTGTACATAGTAGTGTGAGACTCAAAAGCTCTGTTTAGCTTCTCAGCATCTTAGGAGCTGCTTTATTCTAGATATTTAATCTCTCATTGTGTTCTGCTTAAAAATTTGTAATAAAGGCTAGCAGGAGAAACATGGAGTAGCATATTGAGCTCACTTCTATGTTATTCTCTGACGTAATTGTATTTGTGAGTGCCTCTGTGTGTGTATGTTACACGTTTGTCTTATTTGTTTTTGGTAGGATAATTAGTTTGATAGAGTGTTGAATCATAGCTACAAATGAAAGTCCATGATACTGTTTTGAAGTTCATCTTTATTTTCTACAAGGTCTATGATCTTTTAAAAATCACTTAACATTAAGACTTTTTAAAAATTTTTTAAAATAGAGATAGCCTATTTTACAGAGCTGGTATAAAAATAATGTAAGATGATTTTCTCAAAAACATCAAGCGAGCTAAAAATTTTTATAAAATATAATCACAAGTTATATATGATATTATTTGTTTATATTATTTATAATAATAAACCAATATTAAAAGTGATAACTATAGCCTGTTGCATATAAACTAAACTATATGTCAAGTATTAACTTTTTATTTACATTATTTAATAAATATATAATATAGTTACTTATAAATATATAATAAATATATAATATAGTTACTTATATCTTCATTGCAAGACACCATTAAATGTCATCTTTTTATTTTACTTGTTTTAATTGAACTTTTTTCAGAACTCTAAGCTCATTATTGTAAAAATAAGAGTGATTAGAAAAAAAATAAAGATTTTTCCACTTTTTCCTTTTTAGGATTTTATTGTGATTTTGAATTCTTTAGTAATGTGGCCTTGTTTTAGCACTTTACCCTCTCTGAGCCTAATTGATCTCACCTGAAGAACAGGAGTGACACTGCTTTCCTTATGAGATTATTGAAAAAGATAATACATATAAAGCTCCTAACATCATGCTTGGGGTATACACATCATTCAAAATTGTTGCCAATACCTAGCATTTGATCTTGTACAGACATTTTCATAAACATTTGAATTCATATAGAATAGTAAGTATTTTATTTCTAGAATTCTGTGGAACTTGACATAATATGATTGATGAACTAATGCTTTGCTTTCATTTTGCATGACATGACTTTTGAATATAAATTGGTTCTACTTTCACTATCCCAGTAAAACATGGTATTTTGTTTTCTCAATTTGTTCCCTCTGTCTCAAATATCTGATTTCTTTGGTCTTTCCAAATAATTCCTATAATTCCTTCCAGATAATTTTAACTGTAACCTGCTTAAGAAAGCTCTCTCTAACCCAATAGTATTAGTTAGAAAACTTATTGTTTTGAGGTTTAACCTATATTGAGTATTGTAGTTAAATCAATCTTTTAAATATTTCTATCCTGGCCCACATTCCAGTAGAAATTACTCCTCAAATTGAATGACTGTAAGTTTTTATTTCTGAATTCCCAAGACTTAGCTCAATTCTTGACACCTGGCAAGTGCTCTGGAAATGTTTGTTTTGGGGAAAAGTTTGTTTTAAAGGAATAAAAAATGAATGAATCAATGAGTGCTATAGTCTTATGAGTTGTTCCATAGCTTTAAAAGAAACTCATTTAATGTACATGAAGCAGATTTAACTAAACCAGTGGCTTCTAATCCTGGCTACACTTTAGAATGTTTTGGGGAGCCTTTAAAATCTAAAATGTCTAGAACCCCTCCCCAGAGGTTCTGATTTACTTGGCTTGAAAAGAGAAAGTTCTAGAATTTTTATATTTGAAAAACTTCCTAGGAGATCAAAATTGTTGTTATGTTTCAAAAGCATTGACCTAACCATTCTCCCCTAGTAAGGAATATTAGACAGTAATTGTTGATTAACATATGCACTGATTTTTTTCAAATTTCTATAGAAAATCACAAAAAGGAAAATAGAAGTAAAAGCAAGCATAGACTTGGTCAGAAATGTAAATATTGGGTTCTATATGTGAATGATGGTTTTTATAGTTTCTGAAGCAAATTTTCAGACACCTGGAATATGAAAAAAGCTATTTCTGATTTGAAAATGCATTTAAATTTAAATGCTTACAAGTATGCAAACTTAAAAAATTCATTTAGTCATTGCATAAATCTAAATTATATTAAACCAAAACTGGCTTGGAAGATTCTAGAATATTTTCATTTATATTGGAATGAGTGTGGGGCTTACAGTTAGATGATTACAATTTTAATTCTAGATCTACTACATTTGCTTTTTTACTTTAGGGGAAAGCCTCCTCTCACATCTAAGCCCAAGTTTCTTTTTGTGTAAAACTGGAGATACTGTAAAATACATATTTTCCCTTTCCTTGGAAAAGCCATCTATATAGACCCATGTGACCTGTTGCTCTAGGTTGGATTTTCTGAGAAGCAGATTCTGCTATGGAGTTTGCAAGATATTTATTATGAAGTATCCATGGGAAAGGATAGAGAGCAAGATTTGGTAGAAGCCAAGTTAAAATGTAATGCCTGACAGACCAGTCAACTCCATGGGAGCTCTATATTTAAAATGACCATCAGTGTTATCCCCGTGTTGAGTTGAAATGGTATGATCTTTATAGCTATGGGCAAGACAACACACACACGGATATGGACACACACACAGCCCTCTATTTCATGTGCCTAGCAAAGGACCTGGCATACTAAAATAACAGTATATATTTAATAATGGAGTACATAGTACTTATATTTTTAAATTCTCATCTCAAATATTGTTGGTTTAGAAATGGTCATTTTAGTGCATCATTTCTTGATCCAGAGGTGATATCTGTCTTATATCACTTCTTTTTATTACTGCACTTAAATAACAACTAACATTTACATAGAGTGTGCTATGTACCCTAAATTCTTCTTAGAAGTTTTATATACGTATATTCATTTATGCTTCATAATATCTAAATCTATCTATATCTATATCTATATCTATATCTATATCTATATCTATCATCTATATCTATATCTATCATTATGTTCTCATTTTATACATGATAAAATTGAAGAACTGACTAAAATTTACACAACTAGATTGTGGTGAATTTGAATTTAGGCAAGATAACTGCAGTATCTGTATCTTTAACCACTGTGTTATCCTGCCATCTAACAGCAGATGTAATCATTTGGAGATAGTCTAATCTCTTAGACAAGATAGTAAGTTCCTGGAGGAAAGAAAGAATATTGTGTTTTTTCTGCTTATATTCACATGATGTATAATCAAGTATCCTTAAACAATACTATAAATTTTAAGATTGTGGGGAGGAAAGAAGAAAGAGAAAGAGAGAGAGGGAAGGAAGAAATTCTTAAAATGTAATATATGAGAATGAGAAAGAAAGTTCTGGGAGATGTTTCCTCAAAATCAACAAGGTTAAACATGTAGTCAAGATGAGAGCTTTTATTGAAACTGAAAGATCAATAGGTTCATTTAAATAGGTAGACACTAGAATGTTTAATATAAATATCTAAATGGATTTTCTTAGTGATAATGTCACATGTCTATTACTCCTCCAGCTTCCATTGTTAATTTATTTTCTGCTCATACATTTCCAGACCAGAGTACAGCTCTGCTGAGATAATGTTTCTCGCTTACCCTCGAGGTGGCCATTCCACCTTGTCTGAATGGCATCCTGATCACCGCAAACACCTTGGGAAAAAACCACTTCACTGAATTCACCAGGGCATATTAATAGGTAAGCTACATTCTATATATAACAATTAATACAATCACTCATTTTGAGAAATCATTTATTTAAAATTCCTTTGAGTCCTTTAGTCCTAAGATATGATTATCAAATCCATGCTTATTTTATTACCTACCAAATTACGGGTTTTCAGACAAATACCTCCTGACATTTTGCTAGGGGAAATGATGAGGTTTTAAAAAATGCACTGGGAATAGCTCACTTTTACTGCAATGATTTTCCTACTAAAGGAAGAGTATGGGGAGATGTGCAGTTACCGAGCAATGGGAACTATGTTTATTCTCCTTTTGATACTAGTGATTTACCCTTAGAAGAATTATAAGAAAATAAGCTCAACTGAAAATAAATTGGAAGACTGGTTATGAGAGATGAAGAGAAAAGTAGAAAAATGACCGTCGAAGGGACGTGCATTATATTTATTCAATTGGCAAATATCGAGTGCTTTTATATTCCAAGCACTGAGCTACAGCTGAGAGTGTAACAGTGAAAAGAGAACTATTAAGTTACTAATGTTCATGACTATGATTATCCTCAAGAGGACTGGCTAAAATGTAGGGAAAGGCTATTGTAAATTGTGCTGCCATGATATTGAGGTATGTAGATATTTACGAATTATTGTTTTGGTTTTCTTTGGATAAATACCCAGAAATGCAATTGCTGGGTCAAAAGGTATATCCATTTTGATTTTTTTAGGAACCTCCATACTGTCTTCTATAGTGGCTGTACCAATTTGCAATCCTACCAACAATGTATGAGGATTTCCTTTTCTCTGCATCCTCGCCAACACTTATTGTTTTTTCGATTTATTGATGATAGCCATTCTGACAGGTGAGGTGACATCTCATGTGGTTTTAATTTACAATAGCCAAAATATGGAAGCAACCTAAATGCCCATCAACAGACGACTCGATAAAGAAATTATGGTTTATATATAATGGAATATTACTCAGCCATTAACAAAAATGAAATCCTGCCATTTGCAATGACATGGATGGACCTCGAGGTTATTATACTGAGTAAAATAAGTCATATAGAGAAAAATAAATACCATATTATTTCACTTACCTGTGTTATCTAAGGAACAAAAAGAACAAACTAATCAAAAACAGACTCAAAATATAGTAGACAATTTGGTGATGGACAGAGAGAAAGGGTGTTGTTGGAAAGCTAGGAGAATGAGGTGAAGGGTTAAAGAAGTAAAAATTAGTAGTTGATAGATTGTCATGAGGATGGGGAGCATGGCATAGGGAATACAGTTAGTATTAATGTAATGCTAGGTGGAGGGCCAGTGGAGGGAGGGAGCAATTGGAGGGATTGTTTTATGAACTGTATAGATGTTCTAACAAATGTACTATATACTTGAAACTAATTTAAATAAACAAAATTTTAAAAATGTAAGGAAAGGATATGTTTTTTTGGAGGTCATTCACTATTTTTGAATCCCAATTGAGGAAGCTGCAAAATGTTTCTGACAGAAGCTGCATGGAAATTAGTTAAATCACTGGATTTCAAATGTATTCATGCATCAGATTCCTTAAAGGTCTTGTTAAAACACCAACCGCTGAGCCCAATGCTGGCATTTCTGATTCAGAAGGACTGGGTGGTGCTGGAGAATTTGCATTTCTAACAAATTCACAGGTGATTCTGATGCTGCTGGTTTGAGGTTGACTCTTTGAGAATCACTAAATTAGATTTTAGAACTTGACGCAAGAATCTTAATTAGAAGGCCTTTGCATAAAGACAGAGTGGAAGGTAATATTTCAGAAGAGTCAAGACTTTTGATTAAGAACTAGATTTAAACTTGGTTTCATTCCTTCCTAAGAGTTTGCTTCTATGTAAGTCCCTTTAAACTGAGAATCTCTTCAAAATAAATATGACATTATTAAGAGTATTTGATATGTTAGTTAAGTAAGAAAATAGTTATAACATCTGGATGGGAGGCTGATACCTTAGTTAAGAATTCTGGAAACCAGATTTAAAGCACAGGGTTTCAGATCAGGCCTAAAAGAGGACTTTCACATCTTCTTTTTAGTTACTCTCAGGTTTTTCTACTTTTTTTTCCCCATCTGTTCTTCTATCACTACAGACCAAATCACTTACTCTGCTCACAGGATTAATACAGTTACAGCCTATTTGATGTACAGTATCCATTCTTGTTTTACTCCAATCCATTTTTCATGGTGCCACCAGAGAGACCTCTCTCAAACAGCAAATATGATCACATCAACCTTTTTGGAAAGTTTGAATTGACTCCCCATGGAACTTGGGTTGTGGTTTCATGTTCTCAGCATGAGCTGTGAATCCATGCATTATTTGGGTACTGCCTGTTTCTTCAGCTTCATTCATTCTACACACCTGGTTTGACTCTGTGCCAACCACACCCTTTGGGTCCCTAAATGCAATGTGCTCTTTCTGTCATGGGGTAATTGTGGTTATTGCTTACTTTTTTTGGAAATTTCCTTTCTCTCTCTATTCTCTGCCCATCTTTACTTAGTTAACTCCTACCTCTTCTATCTTAGCTTGTGTGTGTGTGTGTGTTTTTTTAAACAAACAAACAAAACTCTGCTAAGTACCAGAGTTCCAATTTCTCTAATTTATGTCCTCTTAGCTCTATGTACCTTCCCTTCATTGCATTTATGTCCGTTGCAATTGTGTTTATTTGAGTTATTATTAGTTGTTTCTCTCTCTCCAATTAAACTCTAAGCTCCATGTTGGAGAAGTGGTCAGTGTTGTTCATTATCCAGCACTTAGCATAAAATCTGGCACATAGTAGTTGCTCAACAATTAGCCACTGAATAAGTAAATGATGGGATGGACCAGAATGCATGAGTCTGTGTACAGAGAGAAAAATTCTCACTCATAAGTTGTGAAAGAGAGGACCACAGATTGACATTTTCTTAAGCAACTGATGAGTGAACTGTGGCTTGGGAACACAGTTCAATCAATGTTCTAGTCTAGAGGTTTCCCAGTGGAGATGCAATTGGTGCTTTATTTGAGGCCTCTCTTCATTGTGTAGGACTATTTTATGTGTTGGAAGGATTTGAACACTTCTGCTCTTTGCCCATAAAATCTCAGTAGTGTCCTTCCCTCATCATTTCTAAACGACCCCAAACATTTACATATACTTGTTAAGGGTAAAGTTACAGCTTCCTGAGAATTACGACTAAAATAGCATCTGCTTCTGCCTTACAGAGGAGCAAGAAAAAGAATGAACAAAGAAAAAAATGAAGGTTCATTTTTCTTCTCCCATGAATACAATGTCTAAGGTTGTATTAAAGATTTCTTGATAAAATATGAGTGCATGGTATCAGTCTAGCATATGGTAAACTCTCAATAAATAGTGGCTATAAGTAATTGTAAGTAAGTGATGTTGAGGGCCTGAGCTAATAAAGTGAAGATGAAGAAAAGAGGAAAGATTAAAAAACTATTTTAGGAGGAAAACAATTTGTCTTGGTAATGCTGTCTGGGGTCAGAAGGGGAAAAGTCATTCTGTAACTTATGCTTGGACACTGGGTACCATTAACTAAGACACAGAATATATGAAGAAAGATAAGCTTTCAAGTGAAGAAGGTAGTGAATTTGGTATTGGACACACTGGATTGGAACTGGATCTGGGATGAACTGCAAGAGCAGTAGCAGTTGGACACTAGGAAATGAGTAGTTTTAGAATTCATATTGTAGGAGGTAAAAACTGAAAGTGCAGAAGTGATGAAGACTGTCCAGCAAAAAGCTATAAAGTGAAAGCCTGGGGACACAAATCCATAAGAGTTAAGCAAAGAATGAAGAGAAGGAAAACCTTCAGGAACAACTGAGAAAGAGAGGGAGGACTGTAAGTCATATGTGTGTTTCCCAGAATCCAAGGGGAGCCATGTGTTTTAATAGTAAGGGAGCCATCCTCAGAGTAAGAGGTTGTAGAGAGGTTTATCTCACATCCTGAGAGTATATAGCTCAAAACAATAATTTACTAATTGTTTAGTCTACTGTATTTGTAATAAGTGTGTACCTATGGAATGGACCATTTTATTCTGTCTGGCAGCTTTTCTCTTTTCTTTCAGTAAGACCACTACACTTGAACATCCTCCAATTTAATTCTTTATTTATTGGTTATATTTTGTGGTCCAAATAAAAGCATTTTGATTTTATGTAGAACTGGCTCATAAATGAGGATTGTGTCAGTCATGGAAGGCTTCCTGGAAGAGGCTGTGTTTGAGTAAAGCCTTTACAAAGTGTCCCAAAAGAAAAGGAGACTGCAGCATTTATGAAGAAACATTGAAGATGGGCCTATGTGGACCAACTTGGAAAGCTCTTCATCAAGTTGAGGTAATTCTCCTCTATTCCTAATTTGTTGAGAGTTTTTAACATAAATCAAAGTTGAATTTTGTCAAATATTTTTTCTGTGTCAATTGATAAGATATGAATTTTCTTCTTTAGCTTGTTGACACAGCGTATCGATTGATGCAAATGTTGAAACTTTGTATATCTGGGAAAAAATTCCTCCTAGTCCCAGGGTATAATTATTTTTTAACATTGACAGATTCATTTGCTAATATTTTGTTGAAGGTTCAGGGGTTCATTAGAGATATTCACTTTTAGTTTTCATTTTTACATTGCTTTTTTAGAATTTTGCAACCAGCATAATGCTGGCCTCATGAAATAAATTGAGAACTGTTTTGTCCTAATATTTTTCTGGACAAGACTGTGTGTGTAGATTTTCTTTAAATATTTGATACAATTTTCCAGTAAAACTAAATACGCTTGGAGATTCTTCTTGAGCTTTTATCAATTCAAACTTCTTAATGGCTACAGGGCTATTCAGATTATTTATGTCATCTAGGTTAAGTACTTTGAGGAATTTATTTCTCCTGAGTTGTCAAATTTATGAGCATGATGTTGTGTGTAATACTCCTCTGTTGTCCTTATTGCTGTAGGATCTGTAATGTTAGCCCCTATTTCATTCCTAATATTGATCATTTAAGTCATCTCTTTTTATTTTTGCCAGTCTTTCTAGTGGTTTATCAATTTTGTTAATCTTAAAAAACAAATCAGCTTCTTATTTCATTAACCATCATTTTTAAAGTTTCAATTTCACTGCTTTTCAAATAAAAAGTTGTCTTATTTCAAATAAGAGGTTATTTTCAAAAACAAGAAAAAATTCTTTTTCTCTCTGTGGCCTGGAGTTTTATTTTTACTCTTTTTTTCCTAGTTTCTTTTAGATAAGGACTTAGATTATAGATTATTTGAGACCATATTAATTGACTTTTTCATATTGGACCAATCTTGCATTCCCTGTGATAAATCTCACTTGCTTGTATTATCTTTATTTTAATTGCTGGGTTTCATTTGCTAATCATTTGTGAAGGATTTTTATGTATATGTTCATAAGTGTATTGATCTCTACTTTTCATTGTTTGTATTGTCTTTATCTGATATTTTTATCAGTGTGATACTGGCCTCAGAAAATAAATTGGGATGTCTTTTTTTTTTATTCTATTTTCTCTGGAATAATTTTTGTAATTTTATATAACTTTCTCCTTAAATACCAGGTAGATTTCACCTGGCATACGTAAGTTTACAAAGTTGTAAATCGGGTTGGACTCGCACCCACGGGTTGTGGAGGATCACCAGGAGAGCAAAACTTCAGAGGCTCTCCTGAAGGAAAGGAGGATCCTGGTCTCATCTGGGCTTCTCCAGCACAGAGTCCCAGCCCAGGTAAGAATAGATTCCAATAACTGTGATTGTAGAAACTAGAAGGGATTCCAGCCATCTGGGTGAGACAGAAGGTGATTGAGTCCCTAGATGTCCCTTTGAAGGACCTGCACAAAGGCTTTGCAGACACTCACCCAGGACACCAGAGGTGGGTCAGAAGCTAGTGAGGGATTCATTCCAAAAAAGCCTCCATTACTTAGAGTCAGAACGAGGGCTGGAAAGGCAGCCACCATTGTACCTTAGTCTGTTCCCCCATAGGGTAACCACACCAGCTGGATTGTACAGATTTCTCCCACAAAGCCATTAGGAAGCGCTGATCTGAGGGGATAAGCCTGCCCTGCCTAACCTGCAGACTGCTGGGGACAGTTGTTCCTGGATGGCTGCCAAGCCCTGATCTGAGTGATTCAGAGCCAAGTATTCACAGTGGGGCGGCCATCGTTGTGAGCAGTATTTCTAATCCCAGCAACAGTGGCCAGTGCTATGAGCCCCATTTCAGAGATAGGGTCAGGCAGATCGCTGTTGCGAACACAAACTTGGGCAGATATCGGGGACCTGTGGGCCAGTCCCAGACGGCAGCTGGTTTTGCTGTGATCTGGGTCATCTGTGGGAATTCACAACAGTTACCAAGACTGAGGCTGTATTAATTTGACTGCCATTGTCTCTCTGAGACCCCACCCCACCCAACCTGCAGACTACTGGGGGCACGTGTTGTTGGATGGCTGCCAAGACTCAGCTCCAAGTGATTCAGGGCCAAGTATTGACAGCAGGGTGGCCATCGTTGTGAGTAGCCTTTCCAATCCCAGCAAAAGCGCCTAGCCCTTAAAGCTATGTTTCCATTCCCAGCAGGTGACCAGTGCTGTGAACCACATTTTGATGGTAGGATTAGGCAGATCACTGCTACCAACACGAACTTGGGTGGATATTGGGGACCTGTGGGCCAGTCTCAGACAGCAGCTTATCTTGCTGTATGATCTGGGCCTTTTGCAGAAACTCACAACAGTTACCAAATTTGCAGCAAGACTCAAGCTATACTGATCTGATTGCCATTGTCTTTCTGAGACCCCGCCCCACACTACCCACAAATTGTCCCAGGTGGACCATTGACAGTGAACTGCCACAGCCCTGCCCTTTCCCTCCCCTGATCACCTAATCCACACGGGCAACAAACTTTGGCTGGCACAGGGTGGTCACTGCACAGAAATCTTTGCTGCCTGCAAGAGTTGCAATATCGTCTTCAGGGAGCACAGGGGTCTGTGGGAACACCCCTGATGGCAGCTGGTCTCACTGTGATCTGGGTCTACAGTGGGAAAGCCCAGGCACAACTGAGCTCAACACAACTGAGGTTGTATTGGCCGAACGAACCTTGTTGCCTTGAGATCTCACTTCTCTTAAGCCGTGAAGTGCCTGTAGCTCATTGACAAGCAGCCTCTTGTGCCCTGCTTGGACCTGGGGTTGAGCAGTTAGCTCAGGCAACAGACCTTGACTAGTGCAGTGAGTGCATTTCGAAAAAAACACTTGTGGACAGACCACTGGTGCCTGTATGAGCTGCAATATCTCTTAAGGGAATTGCAGGGGTCTGTATTGGCCTGACAGCACTTAACTGCCTGAGTTCTGCACCATCCAGTACACAAAGTGCCCACTGCCCATTGATAGGCAGCTGCCCCATTTAGGCCTAAGGTGGGCAGAAGTTGACAAAGCTATGAGTAAAAACTTGCACAGTGAGCCACAGAGACAGCGTGGGCGCATAAACTGACACTACAGTGGCGGGTTAATTTACTCACTGGACCCAGGAGACTCTCAGGATCCCTGCGCCACTCAACACACATATCACCCAGAGGCTTATCCAGTTTCAGAGACTTACAGGCAACTGATAGGCAGTATCAGGCCTTGAGGAGCACTGGTCCCTCTGCTAAACTGCCATAGGTCAGACGGGGGATAACCGAGAGCTGCCTACAGCATTGCCTTTTCCACTTACCTATAGATCCAACATAAGCAACAACCATCAGCAGATCGCTTTGTAGTTCCCACTGGGTAGCCCTGAGCAATCAAAAGCAGTGGCTGACCTTGGCCTATGGGGGATCCCCATTCAAGGGGCTGCAAAACCAACACAACTGGAGGTTGGCACCAGACCACAACGGAGCAACTCCTGACTAGTTCCAGTAGTGATACACACAAAAGGTGATTGAAAAAGTACACAAGCCTGCTAGGGCAAATCCCACTCAGTGGAGTCAGCCCTCACACAACTCTTATCCTGAGGGTGCAGACAATTCCCATAATTAGCCTGAATGTTAATCCCACCCAATGATCTACTAATAACAATAAAGACTTGGTGACAACAGAAGATCACACAAATAACCCCACAAAGGTCACTCCATAGTTCCCGGCACAAGGGATCAGGGAGAGTGTACCACTGGACCACATAGGACACCTTCCACATTAGATCATCTGTCCAAGACTGAGAGACAAAACAAATATTCCTGACACATAGAAAAGAACTCAGAAAGGCAAATAAAATGAGAAAACAAAGAAACATGCTGCAAATGGTACAACAAGAAAAAACTCCAGAAAATAAGCTAAAGGAAATGGAGATAAGCAACCTACCAGAGTCAGAGTTTAAAACAATGGTTATAAGGATGCTCAATGAACTTATGAGAATAGATGAGCACAATGAGGGCATAAAAAAGGACATAGAAACCATACAAAAAGAACCAGACAAAAATTAGGACTACGATAGCAGAAATGAAGACTACACTAGAAGGATTCAATGGTAGATTGGATGAAGCAGAAGACTGAATCAGTGAACTGAAAGACAAGGTAGCTGAATACACTCAATCAGAACAACAAAAAGAAAAAAAAAGAAATAAAAAATGAGGATAGTTTAAGAGACCTCTGGGACAACATGAAGTGTAAAAACATCCAAATCATAGGAGTACCTGAAAAGGAAGAAAGAGAGCAAGGGATTGAGACTCTATTTGAAGAAATAATGAAAGAGAACTTCCCTAAAGGCAAAGGAATTAGACATACAAGTTCAGGAAGTTCCAAACAAGAGGAATTCAAACACACCTACACCAAGACACATCATAATTAAAATGCCAAAGGTCAAAAACAAAGAGAATCTTAAAAGCAGCAAGAGAAAGGAAGCTGATTACTTACAAGGGTATCCCAATAAGAATGTCTGCTGACTTTTCAATGGAAGCTTTGCAGGCCAGAAGGGAATGGCAAGAAATATTCAAAGTTATGAAAAACAAGAATCTACAACCACAGATACTCTGCCCAGCAAGGTTTTTGATTAAAATGTTAGGTGAGATAAAGAGCTTCCCAGACAGAAAAAAGCTTAAGAAATTTATCACCAACAAGCCAGCATTACAAGAAATGTTAAAGGCACTTCTGTAAAAAGAGAAGGGAGAAAAGAAAATAGAAATAACAAATATGAATAATAAAATGACAGTAACAATGTACCAATCAGTAATCACTTTAAATGAAAATGGATTAGATGCTTCAATCAAAAGACATAGGTAACTGAATAGGTAAGAAAACAAGACTCATGCGTATGCTGTCTACAAGAGACCCACTTCAGATCAAACAACACTCATAGACTGAAAGTAAAGGGATGGAAAAAGATATTTCACACAAGCGGAAATGAAAAAAAAAGCCAGGGTAGCCATACTTATATCAGATAAAATAGACTTTAAAACAAAGGCTATCATAAGAGATAAAAAAGGGCATTACATGATAATAAAGGGATCAATAAATCTAGAGGACATAACCCTAGTAAACATATATGCACTCAATGTAGGAGCATCTACGTACATAAAGCAATTATTGACTGACATAAAAGGAGAGATCAAAAGTAATACACTCATAGTAGAAGAATTTAACACATAGCATTGACACCAATGGACAGATCTTCCAGGCAAAAAATCAACAAGGAAACAATAGGCCTAAAAGATACACTAGAACAGGTGGACTTACTATTATTTTCAGGCATTTTACCCCAAAGCAGCAAAATATACCTTCTTCTCAAGTGCACATGAAAAATTTTCAAGGACAGACCACATGTTAGGACACAAATCAAGTCTCAATAAATTTAAAAGATTTAAGTCATAACAACTATCTTCTCTGATCACAATGGTATGAAACTAGAAATCAACTACAAGAAAAAAACTGGAAAATACACAAACACATGGAGGCTAAATAACATGCTACTAAACAATGAATGGGTTATTAATGATGTCAAGGAAGAAGTCAAAAGATACTTAGAGACAAATGAAAATGAAAATACAATGACTCAAAATTTATGGGACACAATGAAAGCAGTCCTAAGAGGGAAATTCATAGCAATACAGGCCTAACTCATGAAACAAGAAAAAGCTTAAATAAACAATCTAATCTTACAATTAAAAGAACTAGAAAAAGAACAGTAAACAAAGCCCAAAGTGAATTGAAGGAAGGAAATAATAAAGATCAGAGAAAAAATAAATGAAATAAGAGTCTAGAAAACAATACAAAAGATTAGTGAAACCAAGAGCTGGTTCTTTGAAAGGATAAACAAAATTGACAGACCCTTAGCTAGACTCATCAAGTTAAAAAGAGAGAGGATTCAAATAAATGTAATCAGCAAAGAAAGAGGAGAAATAACCACAGACTCCACAGAAATACAATGGATCATAAGAAAATACTACAAGCAATTATATGCCAATAAATTGGACTATCTAGAAGAAATGGACACATTCCTAAAAACGTACAATCTCCCAAGACTGAGTCAAGAAGAAACAGAAAATCTGACTGACCGATTATCATCAATAAAATAGAATCAGTAATCAAAAACCTCCCCAAAAAACAAAAGTCCTGGACCAGATGGCTTCATAGGTGAATTTTACCAAACATTCAAAGAATTATCACCTATTCTTCTCAAACTATTCCAAAAAGTTCAAAAAGAGGGAAACTCCCTTACTTTTTTTTTATGAGGCCACCATTATCTTGATTCCAAAACCAGGCAAAGACTTTACAGAAAAAGAAACTATTGGCCAATATCTCCTATGAACATTGATGCAAAAATCCTCAGCAAAATATTAGCAAACCAAATTCAGCAATACATTAAAAATATCACACACCATGATCAAGTTGGATTTATTCCTGAGATGCAAGTTGGTTCCACATCTGCAAATCAATTAATGTGATATACCACATTAAAAAATTGAAAATTAAAAACTATATGATCATATCAATAGATGTAGAAAAAGTGTTCGACAAAATCTAGCATCCATTTATGATAAAAACTCTCAGCAAAGTGGCAATAGAGGGAACATACCTCAACATAATAAAGAGCATATATGAGAAACCTACAGCTAACATCATACTCAATGAAGAAAGGCTACAAGTGTTGTCCTTAAGATCAGGAACAAGACAAGGATACCCACTTTCACCACTCCTCTTTAACATTGTATTGGAAGTCTTAGCTGCAGCAATCAGGCAAGAAAGAGAAATAAAAGGCATCTGAATTGGAAAGGAAGAGGTAAAACTCTCGTTGTTTGCCAATGACATGATCCTATACATAGAGAACCCTAAAGATTCTACCCAAAAACTGTTAGAACTGATCAATGAATCCAGTAATGTAGCAGATTATGAAATAAACATTCAGAAGTCAGTGGCATTTTTATACACCAATGATGAACTTTCAGAAATTAAGAAAACAATTCCATTTACAATTGCATTGAAAACTATAAAATACTTGGAATCAAGAAGGTAGAAGACCTGTTTTCAGAAAATTATAAGTCATTGAAAAAGAAATTGAAGAAGATACAAATATATGAAACCATATACCCTGTTCATGGGTAGGAAAAATCAACATTGTTAAAATAACAATACTATCCAAAGCAATTTATAGATTCAATGCAATTCCTATCAAAATACCAATGACATTTTTTTTCAGAGAGCTAGAACAAATAATCCTAAAATTTATATGAAGCCATAAAAAGCCCCAAATAGCCATGTCAATCTTGAGAAAGAACAAAGGTGGAGGTATCACACTACCTGATATCAAACTATACTACAAGGCTACAGTAATCAATACAGCATGGTACTGGCATAACAGATACTTTGATCAATGGAACAGAATAGAGAGCCCAGAAATAAATCCACACCTATATGCTCACTTAATATATGACAAAGGAGGTAAGAATATACAATGGGGTAAAGACAGTCTTCTCAATAAATGGCTTTGGGAAAATTGGACAGATACATGCAAAAAAAAGAAGCTGGACCATCTTCTTACACCATATACAAGAATAGACTCAAAATAAATTAAACATTTAAATGTAAGACCCAAAACCATAAAACGTTTAGAAGAAAACATAGGTAGTAAACTCTCTGATATTACTAACAGGAATTTCTTTTCAGATATATATCCTCGGACAAGGGAAACAAAAGAAGAAATAAACAAATGGGACTACATCAACCTAAAAAGTTTTGCACAGCAAAGGAAACCATCAACAAAACAAAAAGACAGCCAACTGTTTGGGAGAAGATATTCACTAATGATATATCTGATAAGGGGTTAATATACAAAATTTATAAAGAACTTATACAACTCAACAACAAAAAAACAAACAATCCAATTAAAAAATGGGCAGAAGATCTGAACAAATACTTCTCCAAAGGGAAAATACAGATGGCTAACAGACATATGAAAAGATGCTCAAGGTCGCTAATCATCAGAGAAATACAAATTAAAACCACAATGAGATATCACCTCCTGTCAGAATGGCTATTACCAATAAATCAAAAAACAGCAAGTGTTGGTGAGGATGCGGAGAAAAGAGAACCCTTATACATTGTTGGTAGGATTGCAAATTGGTACAGCCACTATGGAAAACAGTATGGAGGTTCCTCAAAAAATTAAAAATGGATATACCTTTTGACCCAGCAATTGCACTTCTGGGTATTTATCCAAAGAAAACCAAAACAATAATTTGTTAAGATCTATGCACTCTAATATTCAAGACAGCACAATTTATGATAGACAAGTTATGGAAGCAACCTAAATGCCCATCAACAGATGATTGGATAAAGAAATTAGGGTCCATATATACAATGGAATATTGCTTAGCCATTAAAAACCACGAAATTCTATGATTCGCACAACATGGATGGACCTAGAGGTTATTATGCTGAGTGAAATAAGTCAGACAGAGAAAGATAAATACCATATGATTTCACTTATATATAATATCATATAAGTGAACAAAGAGCAAACTAATCAAAAACAAAAAGAACAAACTAATCAAAAACAGACTCACATATAGTGGAAAATTTGGTGATGGACAGAGGGGAGGGGTGTTGGGAGGCTGCAAGAATGGGATGAAGTGTTAAAAAAGTACAAATTAGTAGCTGATAGTTGGGCATGGAGAGTATGGCAGAGGGAATGCAGTTAGCATTAATATGATGGCTAAGTGGAGGGCCACGGGAGGAAGGGAGCAATTGGGGGGATCATTTTATGAACATTATAGATGTCTAACCAATGTACTGTATACTTGAAACTAATTTAAATAAATAAATTTATTATAAATAAAAGAAAGAAAGAAAAGCATTTTCCTGGGTTCTGAGTGCAGGGCATCAAGGGAGTAGGAATATTTTTTTTACAGGATTGTGAAAGGTAGATAAGGCAGAAATGTGAGACTGTGCCAAAAGGCAGGTAGACCCAAGTAAAAGGCTCTAGAAGGCCTGGACTAGAGGTTCTGTGAAGACAGAGGATAGACACAATGAAGTAATGGAAGCCCACAGGGACTGGGGGAGATACATGGTGAAGTGAAAGGTAGATGGAAACAAAACCAGGAAAGGAGGAACAATTATTTAGGAGCTGGCTCCAATATATTAAGTTCATAGACAGTCAACAGCAAAAATGTACACATTTGCTGGTTTGACACCTTAGCTACCCCCTCCCAGCACTTGTCCAAGACTGCACACCTCCTGACCAAAGTCATTATTGGTTCAAATGTGGCTTAAGAATTTGCCTCCCATCTTTTGTTTAAAATGTCTTCTTTGTTATGTCTGTGTTCTATTCCTTCCTTCATTCAACATGTTTGAGCACTTTGTTTAAGCACTGTTTTAGGAATATAGAATGAATGACAAAACCTCTGCCCTCATTATGCTAACATTCCAAGGTGGGGAGGGGATAAGTAGAATAAACAAATAGGTGGAGTTTATAATGTGTCAGTATGTTCTATACAAAGAATCCCCTTTCTGCTCTAACTTTGGTTCTGTGGTTCATGAGAGTGATCAGCCCACATTTGTGTTTAGGTAGCACTCCTGGGTCTCTCCTTCTCCTCCACACAACTCCCATAAAATCAATTCCCAACCCTCTCTTGACTCAGATGTCTAGTTCTGCACACATTCTAAAGATCCTGTTTATCTGGGAAAGGGTGTTTGGTATGGTCACTTTTGCTACTGTGTGTATATTGGGGGCAGGAGGTGAGTTCAAACATGGAAATAGCAGAAGATGGTGCTAGTGCAGACATTGTATGGGGACTTTGCTGGGGAGAGAGGGTGGTTTCCATTTTCTGACTACCTTTCAATGAGTAAAAAATGTAACACACTTACAAAGGGTGATAAATTGGGGTAGACTCCACATTATGAGTCTCAAAGCCTATTAACTTACCAGAGGTCCATACTTATCCAGCCTCATTTCCCATTCTTCAACCTGAGTCTCAGCTCTTCAGCTTCCTCCCTTAGCTCCATGTTCTCCAAACACTTTACTTACTTCTGATTCTCTTCTCCATGCAAGAGGTTTGCTAGCTTACAGTATTGTCTCTACTTATCTGTGGCTCACCCTATACTCCATACTAATTTGTGTACCAGGTACTTTCTAGGTGGTGAGCATATGACTCTGAGCAAGAGATACATATTCTCTGTCTTTGTGGAGCTAATTATCTAGAGATCTTCTTAAACTTTAACATGCATAAGAGCCCTGATGGATGCATTAAAATGCAGACTCCCAGGACGGTAGTTGTCTGTGGGTGGGCCTCGGAATTAAATTTCTAATAAGCTCCCAGGCAATGCTGATGCTGTTGGTCTGTGGACCACACTCTAAAGAATATAAAGATAAATGATCAGGTTTATTAGTTAGAACTTTGTACTGAAAGAAATAAATATCCATTAATTTACATAAGAAAAAAAGGAAATTACTGGTTCTAGGACTTAGAAGGATCACGGAAGAACTGTCTGAAGCAGAACCACAGGGTTTGGAATCAAATACTCATAGCCTTCCAGAAGGAAACTGTTTTTCTTCTCTCATTTCTGCTCATTTCTGTAGAGAAGACCTTTCCATTACCAGGTAAATATGGCTTCAGGTAACTCAGGATTTTCATCTTCTCATTTAAAGGCTCCAGCAAAGACATATCTACATCAGCTCCAAGGAAAGGCTCTAATTGATGCTACTGAGGCCCACGCCCACAATTTAAAGTCATTGATATTCCCAGGGCCTGGGCCATGGCAAGTATCAGAGAAGAGGGGTCTAATATCACGGTTGGTAGAAGGGAAAAGCTGTCAGACAGATTTAAAGCAAAAGTTTCCATAGTCCCCTGGAATAGTTACTTATAGTTGGTTACTGTTCTAATAGGGCAAACACACAGTGCTTAGTGAGTACTTAGAAGGATCACTGACCCGACAGAGAAGCTTCCTAAGGAAAGTAACATTTAAAACTGAGACCACAGAGATGAATATGTATTAGATATGTGAAGAAAGATAAGAAAGCATGTTCTGAACAAGGACAAAGAGATAAAATGCCTCAAGTACCTCACCACAGGAGAGAGAAGATGAAGAGGGAACAAGACAGAAAATGAGCATCAGAGACAGAGACAGATACTTGGAGAAAGACAGAACGAGAGAGAGGAAGACAGAGTGGGCAAGTGAGAGATAAAGAGGGAGCCTGTGACTCAAGCTGGAATTTACTAGGTTCATCTGATTGACCACATCTGTGCAGGATGAGGCATATTGATTGCAGCTGTATGTAAACTAATAGGAATCATCTGGATTTATGGAAGGAGTGGATTTATTGAAGATATAGAAATGTTTATTGGAGCAGAGGTGGTGAAGAGCTTGCTGATTTTTCATTATGCTTACCCTTTTGATTACGATTTTTATTTGGTCACTAGTAAAATTTCAAAGACCCAATTATGCCAAAATCCCATAGAGCTGAAGAGTTGCTCTAGTCTGATGTATGAATGTTTTCTGCAATATTTGCATTTCAATTATGTCTATCATAAAAATAATTCATGCTAAAGGAAACATCTTTCAGTGTGCTGTAAGCTGCTGCAGACCATTTTCTAACTGGGATCTAAATCTGGGTCAACATCATAGGGGGAGATATAAAGGCATAGTGGAACCTGAAAAAGATACTGACCATGAATACCCACTGTTAATGCCAGTAGAAAGCTAGAATAAAATATCACATTATACCACACGCTAAATTGTACCTCAGGTGGATTAAAGATATAATTATGAAAAGTACACACATATACACACACTCACATGTACATGCACTTTCTTTTTTAGTAGAAAAAATATATAGGATAATGTCATTTTGGATAAAGGGTGGGGAAAGACTTTTTAGTGAAAACTTAAAAAGCATAATGTATAAGTAAAACAACGAATTTGAGATAATTGAAATAAAAATTTTGATTAAGGGATGTACTAACAGAATGAATATACATACAAAATTACACACACATTCATTTGAACCTCAGATATAAAGATTTGAATAAATAGTGTTTCTCGGTTCACTCTAAATTATTACGTTGGTCAATTCAAAGCCTTTTTATTTGTTCATTTGCTTGTTTCCTACATTTTCCCTTATTTTGCACTCCTACTGAAGAGGAATTTTCCACTCAAATGGCTAACTTTGTAATCAGCTCTTTGTTTTGCTTCTGTAGACATGCTTGCTGCATAGGCCGAAGGGCAGAGTGATCTAGAAATCAACTAAACACTCACCCTCCCCTTTGATTGTTCTGTCTAGATAACAGATATATTACCTTTGCTTGTTAAGAACAGATGTATTGCCTTTGCTTGTCAAGCCCTATAAAAGTAAGGTTACTCCTGAGCTCAGGGCCTAGATCTTCAGAGTGCTAGCTCTTCTGGGACCACCAGCTTAATAAACTTGAGTTCTCCAACTCTCCGAGTAGTGCTTAATTTCTCACTGGTCTTGTTTCTACAACACTACTACCCTCCCCCCTGACTTCATAAACAATCTTTGTAAAGTACTGTGTACATTTTTGCTTGTAACTGTCCATGATTTTATACAATTTTATACAAATTCTTAAAATTTTGTTTAAATGCTATTATATTATACATTTTACATTTTTTTTCCCCTTTTTTCCTTTCAGGTATGTGTTTCAAGTTCCATCCATTTTCTCTGTGTATAATTAATCTCTTCCTTCTCATAATCTTCTATCATGGCCTGTATCCCATTTTATTTATTCCATTAAACTCAGATTTATGAAGTCCAAGGGATAACAAATGGAAAAAGAAAGTTTAAAAAATTTGCTCCTAGACATATCATAGTGAAACTGCAGAACATCAAAGAAACTGAAAATTTAAGAGAAGTCATAGAGAGCAGATGGATCAACCACAAAAGAACATTATTTAGAGTGATCTGATTTAGTTAAAGCAAATATTAAATCTAGAGAACAATGAAATACTACCTTTAAGTAGCTGAAATTAAATAAATCTTTCCCAAGATTTCTATATTCTGCATTATTTTCAAGAATGAGAATAAAAGAAAATATTTTTTCTTTTGGAAAAAAACCTTTACTATCAATAGATTTTTATTAAAAATTCTAAAAAACGTATATTAGGCAGACTCCTAATAGGCAGAATTATGTTCAAAAACATAATTTTGAAATAAATTATGAACATTTACATTAGTTAATATATTTTTAGACACATTAATGTATAGTTAATATATAATCTAAGCATTCACTGACTCATTAAAAATAGTGATGCCTAATTTGTTTTTGAGGGTGGGGGAGCAAAATAGGGAAGAAGTAAAGAAAAAAGCTGGCAAACAATATAGCTTCAGGTGAAAGAGATAATAAAAATTAAACTGTTTTATGGCTCTTTTGGAAGGAGAATAGGAATTTTTATTAACTTTATACTGTATTATATATGTATTTTTAAAAATTTAGGCAATCTGATAAAAGAATAAGAACATGAAACTTCCAAACAAGTAAATTAAAAAAATATTGAGAATAAAGTTAAAGAAAAAGAAGTTTTTAACAATTTAAAAAAATAAGGGTAAGGAAAATTCTCAAAAGCATATAGATATAAAGCACTTATATCCATATAAGATGTTAGAGTTAATACAAATATATCTGTAAAATTAAAACAAAAATTTAAGACAAAAAAATTAAGACAAAGATTTCAGGATAAAAAATAAAAACAAAAAATTTTAAGTGTTTCAAGAGAAAAAACAAAAAAATAAATAAAGAGTTAAAGGATGAGAAACATATCCTAAGAAAACACTAATCAGAAGAAAACTGGTATAGCTAGATAAAATAGATTTAAAAAAATTAATAACTTTAAAGAGAATAATGATACATATTTTCAATTTAGCTGAAAGATATCAATTCTAACACTAATATATTTAAATGGACGGATTGGGATACAAAAAGTAATAATTGATTGAACAACAAGAAATAATTTTAAAATTCACAAACTCTTTGGGAGAAGTAAGAATTCTTCAAGGAGATGAAAGAGAGAGGAAAAACAAATGGAAAAAAAGAATTTTGAGGTTTTTGAATAGTACAATAAACTTGATCAAATGTAAAATATTACACACAACAACTGGAAAACACACATTTATAAATACATAGTAAACATTTTTGAAAATTTTCCTTGTTAGAATTTAGTGTCTCAATACATTTCCAAGATTGGTATCCTATGAATTATATTCTCTGAGTACAATGCAGTTAAGTTATAAACAAATGATTAAAAGAACAGTGGAAGAAAGATGCCATATATTTGGAAATTTAAAAGTGAACTTGTAAAAAACTCATATATCAAAAAAGAAATTAGAATTTGCTCTGAACTAAATGAAAATGAAAATACTATAATAAAAAAGTGTGAAAAAAGTGAAAAGCTCTAATTTAAGGAAATTAATAGATTTCATTGTAAAATGGAAAATGTTAAAAATTGAAAACTAAGACTAAGAGACTAACAAAGTAAGAAAAAGAAAATATTAAAGATGAAAGTGAAAGCAACACTGGAACATGTTACGAGAAGAAGATTCAAAGCTAAAAGAAATTGGTCTTGTAAAAGACTAAATCCACGGCAAAATTAAAAAAAGAGAAAAGTCTAAAGGCATAAATAGACAATATCAAGATGAAAAGAGGGACATTACTACAGATCTGATATTACAAAAGTGTCAGAGGATATTGCAATAAATCTGAAAATTTTATCCAATAAACTCCTCGAAATAAAACTTATCCAATAGAAACACTAATTTTAAAATTATTTAGAAATTGACTCCACAAGTGAAAACCTCTCCAGAATTCTAGGATTTACTGGTAAATTGTATGAAATGTTTAAGAAAAAAGTAATGTCAATCTTATACAGATTCCTCTGAAGAATGAGAAAATATTTCCAATTCACTTTTTCAGGTCTGCATTATGTTCATCCCAAAACCAGGAAGAAAATGAAAGCCCAACCACTTAGAATACAAATGCAAAAAAAAAAAAAAAAAAGAGAGAGAGAGAGAGAGAGAAAAGAAAAAAAAAGAAAATAAAAGAATGAAGAAAGAATGAATGAGTGAATGAATGAATGAAAGTAAAGGTTACATAGAATATTAGCAGATAGCTAAACCAAGCTGAATTTACCCAGGAAAGCCCATATGTTCGTTTCAACAAATACAGAAAAGATGCTTCATAAAACATAAAAAAAATTTCATGATTTGTCAAAAATCATTATTTGAACAAACTAAGGATTAAAAAACTTCCTTAAAGAATTACTGATAAATGCACAATATAGAAACAAACAAAAATTTACAGCAACTAGTGTATTTCATAGTGAAGTGTTGGAAACACTTTCCTAATGATGAGATGATAAAGACATAGATTATCACTTATATTTCTTTTTTAATAAGAGTTCTTAGATGGTAAAGCAAGTCAAGGAAAAACAACAGTATAAAAATTGGAAAGGAGGTGTGCTAGTTATTTTTATGTGCCAACTTGACTGACCAGGGGTACCTAAACATTTGGTCAAACATTTTGAGTGTGTCTGTGAGGGCATTTGGGGATGAAATTAATATTTGAATCAGTAAACTGAGTTAATCAGATTGTCCTCCTTAATGTGGGTAGTCTCATCCAGTCAACTGAAGACCAGAATAGAACCAAACAAAAGTCTGAGTGAGAGAGAACTTCTTTAGCTTGATTGCTTTAGCTAAGATATTGGTCTTCTCCTGCCCTTGTATTGGAACGCACACCATCAGTTCTGGTTCTCAGGCCTTCTGACTAAGACTCGAACTGTACATCAAATCTCTTGAATTTCCAGCTTGCTGACTGCAGGTCTTGGGAATTCTTAACCTTCATCATGTTATTCAATTTCTGATAATAATCTATATCCGTCTCTGTCTGTCTCTTGCTGTCTCTGTTGTCTCTGTCTCTGTCTTTAATCTATCATCTCTATTCTCTTTCTCTCTCTCATATCTATCTCTATCACTCTCTCTATCTCTATTTCTATCTCTATCATTTCTATCTCTCTATCTCTATCTCTATCTCTATCTCCTATTGCTCTCTAATTGGTTATGTTTCTCTAGAGAACCCTGTTTAATATAGGAGAAAACAACATTTTTATTATTTGTGGATTATATTTTCTATATAGAAAAACCTAAAATATCTATTAATAAATTATTATAATGCATAAGGAAATTTATCAAATTTATTAACTGAAAATCAATATGCAGAAGTCACTTGCATTTTTATATACCAGGCAAAAGCTATTAGAAAAATGTAATTAAAAAAAATGAAGATACTGTTATAGGTTGAATTGTGTCCCCCAAAAAGATATGTTGAAGTCCTAAGCAGTCCTTGTACTTGTGAATGTGACCTTATTTGAAAATAGTGTTTTTACAGACATAATCAAGTAAGATGAGGTCATTAGGATAAGCTCTAATTCAATGTAACCTGTATCATAAGAAAAAGAGAAGAGACACAGAGACAGACATGCAGGGAGAATACTATGTGATGACAGAAAGAGATTGAAGTTATGTAGCTAAAAACCAAGGAATGCATCTACGGCCATCACCAGAAGCTGGAATAAGCAAGAAAAGATTCTACCCACACTCTCAGAGAAAGTTTGGCCCCGAGCATAGCTTGAATTTAGATGTCTAGCCTCCAAGACTGTGAGTGAATACATCTCTGTTGATTTAAGTCACTTAGTTTGTAGTACTTTGTTATGGTAGCCTTAGGAAATTAATACAGAGTCCATTTACGTAATCATGAAAAGTCACTTAAGTCTAGTAAATGTTATATACAATCTCTATACGAGGAATATAACACTATATTAAAAAATATTAAAGGAAGCATACTTAAACGAAAAACTATATTATCATAAAATATCACTTCTAAATTGTAGATTTAGTGAAATTCCAACTTTTCCTTGGAACTTTATAACTTGATTTTTAATTTTATGATAATGAGCAAAATTTCAAATATTTGAAAACACCCCAGAGGAAGTTGCAGGCAAGATTACCTTACCGATATCAAATCTTATTGTAAAACAATAGTATTCAAGTGTAAACTTGGCTTATGAATAGGCAAATAGTCCAATGGAACAGAATCGAGATTTTAGAAATAGGCATTAGCATTGTGAAATAGCAGGGAAAGGTAAACTATTTAATTTAATAATGTGTACTGATACAATTCATTATCAAAATGACAAAGTATAAAATTATATCCCTAATTCACATTATATAATAAATTCAATGTGCATGAAATACTTAAATATACAAAGAAAAATTATAAAACTATCTGATGTCATTACAGCAAAATATTTTATGTGATAAAAGTTTCATATATTCTATTACATTAAATTCAAAAATTTCTGTTTATTAAAAATATATGAAGAAACTGAAAAGACAAGCTAAAAATTAAAGAAGGCATTTATTATACATGTGATTAAGACAGAGTTAGTATCCATAATATATAGAAAATTTCAGAAATTAATAAAAAATAGATAATCTAATAGAAAAATGGGTGAAAGATGTGGGCAGATATCACATAAATGAGGCAACATAATGACCATAAACAAATGAAAAGATGATCACTCTGATTAGTTTTCAGAAAGTGTCAATTAACACCAACTAACCCAGAATCAAGTATAATTTCACACCTGCTAAACTAGTAAAATTGAAAACAAAAAGAGGAAGCCAGGAAACACTATGCATTTTATGTATTGTGAAGCAATGGAATGTTCTTTTGTTAATGAAAGCGTAAGTGGGTATAAACCTTCATGGCATTATGCAGTAAAGATTAACAAATCCTAAGATTCAGAAACTACTCTTGGGTGTATTTATTCACACTCTGGCACATGTGAACTAAGAGATGTGTGGCGACAAGTTTATGACAACTTTTAAATAATATTAAAATAAACACAAAACCTTAAAATGTCTATTAACAATAGAAAAAATGCACAAATTGTGGCTTATTCAAACAATAAACTGCTTTAAAACAGTAAATGTGAATGAGCTAAAGTCACATGCATAATATGAGTGAATATCAAAAAAAATGATTTTGAAACAAAGAGGAAAGTCACAGAAGACAAATAATATCGATCCCATTTATAAAATATTAGAAAACACAAGATTTAAAGCATATATTGTTAATGGACTCATCTAAAAGTGTTAAAATATAATGAAAAGAAAGAAAATTATTATTACAAATATCAAATTTGGAGTTAAATCTGTGAGTGAGAGGAAGGGCCTCAATGGAGGCCAGGCATATGGTGGGGTCTGTGTGAGGATGGGGGTGGATACTTTGAGATACAAGAATTATTACATTTCTTAAGCTGGCGGAGGATAAATAGATATTCAAGTCTATTCCTTCAAATTTACGTATTTGCTCTGTATAGTCTTTTATGTATATAATATATTTTGCAACTGCATAGAGGCTACTTTCATGAGGAAACACGTTTAATTCACATAAATTATTTGTAGTCTGTCTGGTCCAGCTGGAAATGAACCTAATTAAGAAAATTGTTTGAACCTGGTACTTTCTAGCTAATACTCATTGCCAATAGACCTCCAGGTAAAGTTTTAACTTTCCAAGGCTGCATCTTGATCAATGTCTCCCCAACCCTACTGGCTCTGCCTGCCTATTTATCATTTACTTTAAAGCCAGTCCCCACTGTAATGATTGCTGATTACAAGAGACTGCCTTGCCCACAACTTCATTATCACCCAGTTTGCAGGGGTAGCATTTGGTCCGGCAATGAACTGAAAGCCAGCCAAAGCAAATTTATGATATTGCATACTGTATCGATTTTGATGGGAATAAAAGCAGAGAAGGTCAATAGGATGGCATCCAAAGTCATTACTGGGCAGAAGAGAAGGCTAAATCAAAATGAGAGATTAATTTTTTTTAGCTATTTTATGTTATGTTCCTGCAGTCTCATAAATGACCCCATATCTTGGTGGCAGAACTTTATAACAAAACAACAAAGGAACTGTGATAGGAAATTTAGATCTGGGGACAAGAACAAAGGAATAAATTCTTAAATTTTTTCTTTATAAGAATGATTCAAAAAGTTATATTTTAAGAAATAGTCAATTTGTTTAGAATATGTTTATTTCTGGTTGAAATGTGGCTTTCCTTGACTCAGCACCCTGACTCTTCTGCTATGCTGTCAGTGCACTCACCACTGAAAGGAGAGACAGGGAAGGAGAGGGAGAGAGGGAGAGAGTAAAGGAGAGAGGGAGATAGTAGAGGAGAGAGAGAGAGAGTAGAGGAGGAGGGAGAGAGTAGAGAAGAGAGGGAGAGGGAGAGGGAGGGGGGAAGGAGAGGGAGAGGGAAAGAAGGAAGGGAGAGAAGGGAGAGATGGAAAGAGAAAGTAAAAGAAACAGATTTGGGGATCTTTAGTATAAATAAAACTGAGGTTGATAGAACATGGTAACCTTGAATTCTGGTATTTTGTACTCTCTTTTTCCCCCAGAGAAAAATAGATGACTGTTTGCAAAGAATGCTTCCTACATAGAAAACAATAGACAAATGTGAATAACAAAACAAGTAATATCTGCTTTAACTCTAATGACATTAGTAGTTATACTAATTGATTACTGTTTGTTGAGCATGTAATTGTTGACAGATACTCTGTCTCCTGTTACACACATTTTATTTAATCCTTATAGCAACTCTGAGATGTCTGTGTTTATCTCCATTGTAAAAATGAAAATTAGGGGTCAGAAAGGTAAAGAAAGTTTGGTCTGTACAACTAATATGTAGCAGGTTTTGAATATCAGAGTGCTGGACCTACAAGCTTGTACCCTAAAGCTCTGTTAGAGTGACACATTAAACCAATCATAGAGAAATGTTGGCACCCTATAGCTATAGCTTATGGTTATTGCTCCAGGCCAATGGTGGAATAATAAAAACACTGCTGCTATCTAGAGGAGACTCTGGAACTGCTATTTGAGTCACAGTGTTCGAGATTCCGGGTCAGTGTAGTCACCCAGGGCACTCAGCATAGCTGATTATAAATACCAGTTGGGAGAGACTGCATACCTGTATTCTGCTGTGCTGGTAGCCCTCCTTCTAGACTCACATGTTATTAGATACGGATCATCAGATTCAGAAATCCCCTTTGAAGAGCTCCACTTGTGTCTAGGTCTATGGATCTAACCCCTGAACAAAAAGCATCTTCCTTTCTAGTTGTGGAATTGCCCCACTGCATGCCTTCCCTTGCTCTGTGCAGCTTTGCTTTCATCAGCAGCCTCTGGCTCTAATCAATCTCCTTGGTAACTGCCTCTCTTCCCTTTTGTCTTCTTGAAACCCTGCTTTCCAGAATTGTTGTTCCTTTGGCCCGAACCCTGAGGCCTGTTTCCTGTGGTGCCACAGTCTTCATCAGGCCCTCCTGGCCTGGGATGAGGCTCCAGACCACACTTCTCTCCTCCTGGAGGGGGAGTGACAAGGTCAGCATTCTTTCCTGCAATCCTTTGTCAGCCGTCACCACATGGGATTGATGGGGAGATGCTTCCAGGACACAATTCTGAGCAGAAATTCTGGGTCAGAACTTGATTGTTAGGGTCACATCTTTTTCTGTGCTACCCCTTCCTCCTCAATTATGCTCCCCGAAAGCACTCACTCCTGGGTTGTATTCCTTAGGTCTCATCTCCTATTTGCCTCCTTTGGAAAGCCTTCCTGCTCACCTCAACTTCCAGCATCCTCTTCCTCTCAGTGTTTAAAGCTGTTTCCATTTAACAACTTCATATGGCCAGACACCATGCAAAGCAGTTTACACGTACAGGAGGCACTGTTCCTTTCAACACCTCTCCAAGAAATCCTCTCCAATTCTTATTTTACAAACAAAACTAAGAATTCAAAAAATAAGTAATTTGCCTCAGGCCCAACAGATCTCAGTGGTGACTTGAATAGGAATAACAAATTGAAATGTGGGGAAGCAGAGATTTTTCCTCTCCTAAGAGGTTTATAAATAGAGTGGTACTCAGAATAATGATAGATGTTCAAAGAGCTCAGATTCCTGGGATCCAGCCAAGCTATCAGGTCAGAATCCCTGAGGGCAGAGCCAGCCTCTCCATGTGATCAGAATCCAGATTACGCTCTTCCTGATCCTGCACTGAGAACCACTGCAAATTCCATTTTTGTTCCTCCCTAATTTATGTACTCGCTAGACCAACTTAACATTTTTGCTATTTCACAGAGGTGGGGTGGCAGCCTGAGTTCATATTTATACATATATACACATGCAAAAGTTATGTGTATATATATGTATTATATATGTATATATGTATAAATATTAATATATATGAGAAAATTAAAAAACATGTGCATATTATATATTACATATAATATACATACATGTGTTATATATATATATATATGCTGAAACTTTGAGAAGTTACAAAATCTCAAGAGGCTAAATAAAGTTAATAATATTATATATTTGTATGTATACATACACAAATACATATACTAGACTTTGAAGGTTGCAGAATTTCAAGGGGCTAAATATGGTTATATAAATAAACTTAAATATGTTATATGTACATACACAGGTATGATTATATGACTTTATTTTGCTCTTAGAGGTTTTATAGCCTCTGAAAATCTTAGTTTTATCATCTGCAAATTGGGGGTAGAAATTTTGTGGTATTTTATTATTTCAAACACTACTACTTTATATAGGGGTCATAAATAGAATTTTTAAAAATAATTACTTGGTTCCTCTGCACAAGCCAATGGTTTTATGTGCAGTAACCTTAATACTTTCCTGGAGGAAACACAATGCTGGGATAAAAAACTGACCTTTCCAGATTCATTAAGAGACAGTGTATGCAAAACCATACATGCTCTGCATTATTGGTGAAATGTACCTGATTTTGACCCTAAAATCTAACTGTAGAAGCAACTAACTAGGTGGGAGGTAATATGATTTCACTGTGGAAATTATAAAATGTCCAATACTAACTACAAGTGTGTGACATGTACATTAAAAAATATCAGATAATTTATGTGCTTCGGAAAAAACTGTGTGTGTGTGTGTGTGTTTATACATACATACATACATACATACATACATACATACATACATACTGGTGCAACAAAACTCCACAACTCCTACTTCACTTCTTTCTTCTTTGTCAAGAAGAATAAATTTGAAATGAAAAGTGTAGAGTGAGCATTTCTGAGAATGAACTAAACTCATGATGGATAAAAAGATTTTAAGAGTACACATATTTGCTTTACATCAGTTCAAACTTTCTGACCCATCTAAATTACACATCAGTGTCTCAAGAGAATCTCTAAATGAGAAAATGGCCATTGATCTTTCACATTCATGTAAGGATCAAAGAACTTCTAAAAGAGTTTCTAAAAGACTGGAGATGGGCAAATTCTATCAATATTTAAAAGAAGGAATAGGTTTATTCTGCAAACCACTAACTAGTCAGCTTCCATTGCAACCTAAAGAAATTATTAAAAATCTTTTTAAACTAAAATTTCTATAGTCTAAGATATGTCTTTTGCCATAGTAAGATTGCTATCACCTTTACTTCTTTTTTTCCTCTGCACCTTGCTCTCTCCCTCTTTCCCTCTATACCTGCTTTCCATCCCTCTTCCTAATAAAAATTTCATTTTAGAACAGTTTTTTCAAAGGAAGTACAGAGAAAATAGTACCAAAAAATCACAAAGATAATACAGTCACCTATATACTTTGCAACTAGTTTTCTACATTTGTAACATCTTACAATAACAAGACAATTAATTAAAACTAATGAACCAATATTGGTATATTATTAACAAAAGTTCATCCCAAGTTCATATTTTCTTGGTTTTTACTTAATGTCTTTTTTCTATTCCAGGATCCCATAAAAGATATCACATCACAATTAGTTGTCATGGCTCCATAGGCTGAGACAGTTTCTCAGGCTTTCCTTGTTTTTGATGACTTTGACAATTTGGAGGAATTATGATAAAATTAATTATTTTGTAGCATGCCACCCAACTGTAATTTTTCTGATTAAACTGGGATTATGGGTTTTGGAGAAGAAGACCAGAGAGGTAAAGTGCAATTTTCATGAAATCATAT
The DNA here is from genome assembly GCA_028627145.1 of Eidolon dupreanum. NCBI lineage: Eukaryota > Metazoa > Chordata > Mammalia > Chiroptera > Pteropodidae > Eidolon > Eidolon dupreanum. The sequence continues at coordinate 86,787,125 of CM053503.1, read as the reverse complement.
CAAGAATTTATACTATCCAAATGACTTATCAGTGTTAATGTTAACCTTGATCACCTGGCTGAGGTAGCATGTATCAGATTCTTCCTCCATTGTAGTTATTCTTTTTACCATTCTATATTTTTATAGAAAGTTATGAAATTTAAGAATAGAAATTATGTTTCTTCCTTTCCAATCTGTATAACTTCTATTCTCTTTTCATGTCTTATTGCCCTATCAAAAATTCTAGCATAGTTTTAAATAGAAATAGTGAGACATGATATTCTTTCCCTTCTTTCCAGTCTTAGAGGGAAGGCTTTTGATTTTTCACCACTCAATATGATTTATTGTAGACTGTTTATAGTTGTTCTTTATCATATTGTGGAAGTTCTATTCTAGTCTTACTTTACTGATTTTATCATAAATGAGTATTGAATTTTGTCAAAGGCTTTTTCTATATCTATTGATATAATTATAAGATTTTTTTCTTTAGCCTCTTGATGGGAGAATTACATTGGTTGGTTTTTATTGAACTAGTGTTGTATTCCTATAATAAATCCTACTTGATTATGATGTGTCTTTTTATACATTGTCAGATTTGATTTGCTACTCTATTGTGGATTTTCACATCAATGTTTATCAAAGATATTGCTCTGTGGTTTTCCATTATTCTAATGTTTTTATCTGTTATTGGTGTGATGGTAATGATCGTCTCATAGGATGAGTTAAGTATTCCCTCTGATTCTATATTCTGGAAAAGATTGTAATGAATTGGTATTATTTCTTTGTGAAATGCGTGGTAAAATTCACCAAGGAAGCCACCAGGCCTTGTGTATTCTTTTTAGAATGCTATTAATTATTGATTCAATTTCTTTAGTAGACATAGGACTACTCATATGGTTTATTTGCTCTTTTGTAAATTTGGGTAGTTTGTGTAATTTAAATAATTGGTCCATTTCACCTAAGTTGTTAAATTTGTGTGCATAGAATTGTTTATAGTACGCCTTTTAATTCCTGTATTTATATGACTACAGGATCATAGTGATACCCTCTCTTGTATTTCTGACATGGATAATTTGAATTTGCTCTGATTATTTCTTGTTTAGCTTGTCTAGAGGTTTATCAATTTTATTAATCTTTTCAAGGAACTATGATTTTGTTTCATTGACATATTATTTTTATAGTTATCAACTTTATTGATTTCTGGTCTAATTTCTATTATTTATTTTCTTCTGATTGATTTAGGCTTAACTTGCTTTTTTCTTCTAGCTTTCTAAAATAGAAGCTAGGATTATTGATATTAATTCTTTTGTCTCTAGTTTTGTAACTTTATTGAGATACAATCACATGCCATACAATCTACCCAGGGGGTATTCAACATTTTTTTAGTATATTCAGAGTCGTGTAACTCTACTACAATAAGTTATTTTATCGGATTTTTAATTCTAGCCATCCTAGTGGGTGTAAAATGGTATCTCATTGTGATTTCTTTCTTTTTTTTTTTAATTGAATTTCCTGGAGTGACATTGTTTAATAAGATTATGTAAGTTTCAAGTGTACAATATCATAATATATCATCTATATATTACATTTTGTGCTCATCACCCTAAATTTATTTTCCTTTATCACTATATATTTAACCCTCTTTACTCTATTCGATCTCTCTCTACCCCCTTCCTTACTCTCTGGCTACTACCATACTGTTTTCTGCATCAAAGAGGTTTTTTTTTTTTTGTTCCTTCATTTGTTGATTTCTGTTTTGCATCCTACATATGAGTGAAATCATATGATTCTTCTTTTCCCTCTGATTTAATTTTGCTTAGGATGATACTCTCAAGATCAATCCATTTGTCACAAATGGCAGTATTTCATCTTTTCTTATGGCTGAGTAATATCTCATTGTATACATGTACCACATCTTCTTTACCAAATTATTAATCAAAAGACACTTGGATTGTTTCCATGTCTTTGCTACTGTGAATAAAGCTGCAATAAACACAGGGGTACATATATCTTTATAAATAAATATTTTTTAAAATTTCAGTGGGTGGCTCCATACTGTAGTAGTTAGCACGTCTGCTTTACACGCAGAAGGTCCTGGGTTCGCGTACCAGGTGGAGCCATGGACCATACCCCAAGTACGCCAGGCCCCAAGTGTGCCGACCCCCCTGAGTATGTCAGGACCCCCCAACTGTGCTGGGGGCACCAGGCCCCGGGTGCGCCAGGCCCCAGGTGTCTGCCGCGAGCGTGTGGAAGGAGATGCCTCACCTTCAGAGATCCAGTTCTTAAGGGAAAATGGCAACACCCAAAGGTCAGGGGTGGAAGGGGGTGTGAATTAAAGAAGCGGGGGGAATTTTAGGTAGAGACTCAGAAGAGGGATTTCTGGGTCATATGGTAGCTCTATTCTTAATTTTTTGAGGTATCACATTGATCAATTTACATTTGTTGAAATATCCTTATGTTCCTGAAATGAACTCCACTTGATAGTGATGCATTATCTTTTTAATGTATTACTATATTCGACATGCTACTATTTTGTTTAAAATTATTGCATCTACATTCATCAGAGATATTGGTCTGTAATGTGTGTGTGTGTGTGTGTGTGTGTGTGTGTGTGTGTGTGTGTGTGTTGTTTTTGCCAGGTTTTGGTATCAGAATAATGTTGACCTCATAAAATGAGGAAGTATGACTTCTTTAATTTTTTTGGAAGAATTTGAGAAGAATTAATATTAATCCTTCCTGGCCAGCCTCCCTTGGACCATGTCTTTCAGTTACTGTTTTACATAATGCACTAGTGAAGATATCTGTTCCCAGACTTTTAGTTTTTGAGAGGTTTTCAATGAGCATTTCAATTTCCTTACTGTTGATTGATCTACTTAGGTTTTCCAATTCTTCATGATTCAGTCTAAAAAGGTTATATATTTCTAAGAACCTATTTCTTCTAGGTTATCAAATTTGATGGCATATAATATTTCATAGTATTGTTGTATAGTTCTTTGTTTTTTGTGTTGTCTGTTGTAACTTCTTTTTCACTTCTGATTTTGTTTTCAGTCTTTTCTCTTTTTTCCTTAGTAACTCTAGCCAGAAGTTTGTCAATTTTATTAACCTTTTCAAATAATCAACTCTTTGTTGCATTGATTTCTTCTGTTGTCTTTTTGTTTTCTATGTTGTTTGATTCTGCTTTAATTTTCATCATTTTCTTCCTTTTACTGACTTTAGGCTTTGTTCCTTTTCTGTTTCTTTAAGGTAAAATGTTAGGTTATTTATTTGAGATTTTTCTTGTTTCTTGAATTAGGCTTGCAATTATATAAACTTACCTTTAATTACCACTTTTGCTGTATCCCCCAAATTTTTATATGTTTTGTTATTATTCTCATTTGTCTCTATATGCCTTTTGATCTCTTCTTTATTTCTTTTTTGACCTAGTCATTATTTAGTAGCATATTGTTTAACCTCTACATATGTGTGTGTTTTATTTTCTGCTTTTTTTTTTTTTTTTGCAGTTGATTTCCAATTTCAAAGCATTGTGGATGGATAATATACTTGGCATAATTTCAATCTTCTTAAATTTGTTGAGGCTAGTTTTGTGTCCCAATATATCATCAATCCTTGAGAATGTTCTATTTGTGCTAGAGAAGAATGTATATTCTGGTGTTCTGGGATGAAAAGCTAAATATCGATTATGTCTATTTGGTCTAATGTGTCATTTAAGGCCAATATTTCATCATTGATTTTCTGTTTGGATGATCTATCTATAGCTGACAATGAGGTATGTAGGTCCATTACTATAATTGTGTTTCTGTCAGTTTCTTCCTTTAGTTCTGTTCATAGTTGCTTATATATTTTAGTGCTCCCAGGTTGAGTACATTTTTGATGAGTGTTATGTCTCCTTAATGTTTTGTCCCCTTTATCATTATGAAATGTCCACCTTTGTCTCTTGTGACCTCTTTTATCTTGAAATGTATTTTGTCAGATATAAATATAGTGACATCAGTTTTTCTCTGGATGCCATTTGCTTGGAGTATCATTTTCTACCCCTTCACTCTGAGTCTGTCCTTGCAATTGAGATGTTTCTCCTGAAGACAGCAGATAGTTAGAGTTTGTTTATTGATCCAACCTCCTACTCTTAGTGCCTTTTAAGTGCTGAGTTCAGTTCATTTACATTTAGGGCGATTATTGATATATGAGGATATCCTACAGCCATTTCATCTTTTGTTTTTTGGTGGCTCTGCATCTCTATTGTTCCCTTTCCCTTGTATTTCTATTATTTTAATTTTGTGATATTCTGTAATTTTTTCCTTTGAATCCTTTTTTTATGTTATGTGTTTTAGTTCTAGCTTTTTTTTGTGATACAAAAAAAGTTTTGTATGTACAATTGTTCTTTTTTTCTGATTGTGTCCTATCTCCATTCAGCTGTGAAAGTTCAATCTTTTACCCTCTTCCTTTTTTTTTGTTGTCACATATTATGCTGTCAGTTTATTTCCAAATTGCAGTAACTATTATCTTTTTCTAAAAAAATGTTTTTACTCTCTTTATCTTTTATGTTAAGTATAAGTGTTTGATAACTTATTCTGAACAAGATTTGTAATTTCCTAGATCAGTCCAACTGTTAGTCATCTTGCTGTGTCTTTTGCTTCAGGTAGAAGAACACCCTTTAGAATTTCCTGTAATGCAGCTCTTGTGATGGTAAATTCCCTCAGCTTCTGTATATCTGAAAAAGTTTTTATTTTTCCTTTATACCCAAGTGATAACTTTGCTGCATATATTATTTTTGACTGGTGATTTCTCTCTTTCAATAATTTGAATATTTGATTCCACTCTTTCTTAGCTTGTAGAATTTCTGCTGAAAAATCTGATGATAATCTAATGGAATTTCCTTTACAGGTTACTGTCTTCTTTTCCTTGGCTGCTTTGAGAATTCTTTTTTGTTGTTAATTTTTGACAATTTTAATATAATGTCTCTTGGAGAAATTCTTTTTGGATTGAGATAATTAGATATTCTGCTAGTTTCTTATATCTGAAAGTACAGTTCTTTCCAAAGGTTAACAAAGTTTATGTCAATTATTTGTTTACATAAGTTTCCTGCTTCCTTCATTTGCTCTTTGCCTTCTGGTATACCCATTGTTTTTATATTGCTCTTTCTAATGGAATTAGAGTTATTTCACTTTTTTTTTTTTTTTTGCTTTTAATTCTCTCTTCTAACACCTGAGTCATTTCTAGATTTCTATTAACTATGTCACTAATTCATTCTTCTATCTGGTCTGCCCTATTTCCTAAGTTTCCTAAGTCATTTTTTTTTTTTTTTTTTACCACTTTTAAGTTCTTCAGTTTCAGAATTGTTGTTTGATTCTTTCTTATAGTTTTAATCTCTTTGGTGAATTACTCCTTTTGTTCATTGATTTTAATCCTGAATTAATTAAATTTCTTTTCTGAATTTTCTTGTATCTCATTGAATTTTTCAGATTTGCAATCTTGAATTCCCTATAACTTAAATTACAGCCTTCCATGACTCTATATTTATTTTCTGGATATTTTTCATTTTGTCCCCTAATTTTTCTTGTTATCTTGGTTATTTATTGTGATTGATGGACTATTTCTCTGCTTGAGCATTTGTGGAAATTAAAGCTGCTTTTTAGCCACTTTACCATTTAGAAGAAAAAATACAGCTTGCCGCCAGCACTAATTTAATATTATGTGTAGGAATGCTACATTTTCAAGGATTTGACATTTTCAGCAATCGAGAATTACTAGATTTTGTAAATGGAAATACTACTACTAAAAACAGAATGCTATAAATAGAAAGATAGCATTTGTTTCCAAAGACGATTGATTTACTAGAGTGATATAAAAATCATAATAAAAATGAAATATTTCATGGCAAACTTTGGGGGTAAGGTTAAGACTGTAATTCACAAGTTATCTCAGGGTTAATACTGCAGCCACAAGCACTGCCAGCGAGTATTCTTGGGGCAAACGGGAAATGGGTTAAAATAATTTTAGTTGATAAGTAGAGGTCTTTCTTTTGTTTTGCAGTAGGTGGTGCAAAAGAGCAATTTTTTTTTTCTTACCTGCACTGCTGGGGCTGGCAGGATCTTTGTGGGGCAGTGACACTTTGGCCATGGAAAATGTTCCATATTCCCCAGGAGGTGAGTGTTCCTTCTATGACCCACTCACCTCTCTCAGGTAGCACTCTCATGGATTAAGAAGGGTAAAATATGTATCTCCTGTGTATTCCTGGCACTGCCCAGAAGCTGGCTGCAGGGATGCTCCAAGTTGATCTACCTGCTTCCACTGGGCTGTGCTGAATGGGTAGAGAATGGGCGGACTGGGGGTAGGGGAGTCAGTTCATGCAATTGCTGTTCTGTTTTCCCTCCTGGGCTTAGCCACAATTAATACAGATCACTTAGGCTAGAAAGATTTTTTGTCAGCTCTTTCAGATCTGCGGAGAGAGGATGTTGCTGCCCTGAGAGCCACAGGGGTAGGCAAATTCCCCATCTGCAAAATCCACTGTTTGATGCTGGCAGGGTTTGGAGTGCTGTGAGTTTTTTGCAACATTTCTCTGCCCTGACCCTGGACCCAACCTCAATGCGTGCCAGTCACCCAAGTATGGTATTGTTGTTGCTGTCCCTCTGGTCTTGTCTGCCCAGGGGACCTGCACCCCAGCCTTTTACTACTATCATGTCTGCTGGGGCCATGGCGAGTACAAAGCTGGGTATGATTTCTCTCTGTCCTTCTCCTTTTCTGTCTTGTCTCCACTGTTTGTTCGGATATGCCCACCTTTGGATGTCTCTGAGTGATGTCTCAGATATGTTTGTGTATTGAGCAGGGAATCCTTTGTTAAATTATAGCTGTCCAACTTTTATAACTTCAAGGGGACTGACTTGGAGGTCCTCTCATGCTACCGTGCTGCCGATGTCACTTTTGTTGTAACTTTGATTTGCATTTTCCTGATGACTAATGATGTAGAGCATGTTTCTTATATTATTAGCCACTTTTGTCTCTTCCTTGGAGAAATGTCTATTCAACCCTTTGCCCCTTTGTTAATTGGGGTAGTTGCCTTCTTTATTATTTAGTGGTAAGAATACTTTATATAGTCTAGATTCAAGTCCTTTATCAGATATATGACTTATAGACATTTTTCTCCCATTCTGCAGGGTGTCTTCCCACTATATTAATAGCATTCTTTGAAACAAAATTTTCAATTTTAATACAATCCAATTTATCTATTTTTCTTTCATTTATTGTGCTGTGGTGTCATATCTAAAAACCATTACCTAATACAAGGTTGTGAAGATTAATGCCCATATTTTCTTCAAGATTTATATAGTTTTGGTTCTTACATTTAGGTCTTTAATCTATTTTGAGTTTGTTTTTACATATGGTATAAGATAGAAGTCCAACTTTATTTGCTTGCATGTGGATAGCCATTTACCCCAGAAACATTTGTTGAAAAGACTGTTTGTAATAGACGTACCTTTCTAATGATTTGACCCTTTTATTTTAAAATTGTATAATTTTCTTTACCAAACTGATTTTTCCTGTCAGTTCAGGTTACTCCCTTGGGCCACTTGCTTTCAGCCTGAAAAAAACTTTCTTTAGTATTTCTTGTAAGATGGATCTCTCAGGTTTTGTATACCTATGAAGTTTTCATTTGTCTTTGATTTTTTGAAATACGGCTTTGCTGGATGTAGTATTCTTGGCTGGCAGGTGTTTTATTTGAGCACTTTGAATGTGTTATCCACTGCCAACTGGTTTCCATTATTTCTGATGAGAATCCAGAGGCCCATCTTATTGGGATTCCCTTTTACATGATAACTTGTTTTTCATTTGATGTTTTCAAGATTTTCTGCTTGTTTTAGGCTTTCATCATTTGCACTATCATTTGCACAGAGATCTTTTTACACTTAGCCTAGTAACAATCCTTTGATCTTCTTGAATGTGAACATTAAAGGTTCTTTTTTTTTTTAAATTTTACATAGTTTTTCAGCCATCATTTCTTTAAACATTATTCTACTCCTTCCTCTCCATCCCTGTTGGTTCTCCAATTATGCATATGTTGGTGAATTTAATTGTTTCCCATATTTTTCTGAGGCTATGTTAATTTTTCTTCATTGTTTTCTCTGTTTTTTTTTTTTTTTTTTTTCAGATTGCATAATCTTCATTGGTCTATCTTCAAATTTGTTCTTTCTTCTGATTGTTCAAATTTAATTTGAGTCTCTCTAGTGAATTTTTAATTTCAGTTATTGTACATTTTTGTTCCAGAATTTCCACAGGGTTCTTTTTTAAAATAGCTATTTCATGATATTCTCTCTTTGATGAGGCATTTTTATACCTTTCTTTACTTATTTAAGCATATTTTGCTTCAGTTCTTTGAACATATTCATAATGGTTAACTTGCCTTTGTCTATTAAATCTGACATCTGTTTACTCTCGCATGCAGTTTCTGTTGCTTATCCCCCCTCCTACCCCATATATAGGTAATATTTTTCTGTTTCTTTGCCTGCTTGAAGTTTTAGTTATTGTTGTTGGAAACAGGTCATTTTAGATAATATATTGTAGCAGCTCTGTGTACTGGTCCTCTCATCCTAGAGTCTCATTTTTATGTGCTTGTTCATTTGTTTAGTGATTGAATGGGCTATTTTAGTGAAGTTAGTTTACCCACAACGGTGTCACCCCTCAGGGAAGTGCAGTTTTGGGATGACAGTGTTTTTTGTGGTGTTTCTTTGTTGTTCCCGCTGACTGCATCCAGCTGTTAAGCTCCACTAATTGATAGCTGATTGCGCCTGCATTTCAACAATGCCCTGTTCCATACATTGTTCTTCCGACTGGTATAATTAAGTTTGGGCTCTTTTACAGGCAGAGTTTTTTGGGGTCACTGTTTGATATTTTTTGTGACTTCAAGAGAGCTCTTAGTTGTCTCATTTCTGGGTTCTCTCTCATTCTCTAACTGGTATATGGTTTAACTTATATCTCTAATAAATCTACCAGTCTGCTCTTTAGCTGCTTTACACCATAAACTCTATTGTTTTTGAGAGTTTCCTTATCTTGAAATTCTATATACTCTTGCAAATAAAATTAGTATTATTGGAAGTTCTTTGAAATTCTGTGATCTATAGCTTGTATCTTTCCCTGAACAAAATCTCTAAGCCATGGTTCTGGAGCTGGTACACTTCTAATGATGAAAACATTGTTTTAGTAGGTGGTTGCTCAATGGAGGGGTTGGCAGCTATAGCTTTTGGTCATCCTCTTTTTTACCTCTCCTGGTGTGGAATCTCCACTTTATGAGCAAGCTGGAATGAGAGTGATCTTGACTTCAGTATACTCAGTGTTCCACACCCAAGGTAGAGGCCCCATCTCATAACTGGGTCTGGAGGAAGAAGGGAGCACCAACCTTTAAATCACACTTATCCAGAACTTAGCCTCTGCATCAGTTAGATAGCAGCAGAATGAGAAATGCTGATGTCCTCCTCCATCTGACTAACAGCCCTCTGACTGAGAGGTGAAAGAAAAAGGAGTCCTTTGTTTTTGGATTACTTTTTGGAGTGGAACTTTTCTTACTCTGAGGTGGGAGAGGGAAACAAAGAAGTGGAGCATGGTAAAGACACCAGAATTGGTCTCATTAAGTTTTAATAGGTTTTTTTGAATAAATATTTTTTTATTTTATGTATGATTTTAGAACCATTTTGAGAGAATTTAAATGCTTGTGGTTTTTGGTTTAATCAACAGTTTCACTGAGGAGTAGGTCTATCAATCTTTTTACACTGCCATGCTAAGGATGGAACTTCTTACTTCTTCCTTCTTTTCTAAAATAAACATTTAATGCTGTAATTTTTGGGTAAATTCTTCTTTAGCTACATCCCACAAATTTTGATAAGTTGAATTTTCATTTAATTCAAAATGTTGTTTCTCTTCAGATATCTTATTAAATTCATATATTATTTAGAAGCATGTTGTTTAATCTCTTTATATAGATCAAAGTTTCTTACATCACTCTTTCTCTTATAGAACTTTTTCCTGCAAGAGCAAATATGTTGGGGATGATTTCTGTAATTTCAATTGAGAAAATCTGTATTTCTCCTTCACTTTTTAAGTATACTCTCACTGGATATAAATTTCTAGGATGGTGGTATGTATCATTTCTTCCAATCTTTTAAATATTTTATTTCACTAAAGTCTTGTTTGCATAGATTCTGAAAAGAAGTCCACATTAATTTTTATCCTTGTTGTTCTTTAAGTAAGACATTCTTGTTTTTTTCCCTCTAGCTTCTTTAAAAAAGTTTTTCTTTGTCTTTGGTTTTCTGTTTTTTGAATATGATATGCTTAGGTGTAGGTTTTATTTTAAAAAAAATATCCTGCTTATTGTTTTCTGTTTCTTGGATTCATATTTTAGTGTCTGTCATTGATTTTAGAAAATCCTCAACTATTTTTACTTTAAATGTTTCCTCTGCTCCATATTTTCATCCTTTTCCTTCCAATATTCCAATTATGTTCACATTACAGTTTTTATAATTAGTCCCTAGTGTTAAGATGTTTTACTAGGTTTAAAAATTCAGTTTTTATTTGCTTTTTAATTTGAGAAGTTTTTATTGATTTATCTTCAATCTCAGTGATTTTTCATATCTACTGATAAGACTATCAAAGTCATTGTATATTTCTTTTATAGTATTTTTGATTTATAGAATTTCATTCTGATTATTTCTTAAATTTCCTCTTTCTCTGCTTGTATTACTTACTTATTTTTTAGTTCTGCCATGTTTCCATTAAAGTTCTTAATGTATTAAAGTCATTTCAAATTTATTGTTTGATAATTTCATCATTTACATCATATGTGAGTTTGATTTTGCTGCTTACTTTGTCACTTCAAATTTTGTATTTTTCTTACATTTTGGCATTACTTTTAATTTTTTGTTGAAGGTCAAGCATGTTTTATCAGATAATAGAAACTGGGGAAAATAAGCCTTAATTTTAGGATTTATGTTAAGGTAAGACTTGTGCTGCGTTTAATGTTCGTTGTAGATAAAGGTACCAGAAGTTTCAAATTTGTCTAGCGTTCTTTTGCGTCTTCTCTTTTGACTTTGAGCTTTGCTAAGTATTTCCTCACAGAGAATCCACCTCTTGAAGCTCTTTCATTTACTGTTGTTATATGAAATCCCTGTTGATGTGGTAATAAGATGTGGAGAGAAAGTTGTGATGTAATACCTAAAATTAATATATTGTATTGCCTGACATTCGAAACAAGGTGCTACGGCCATGCCTCCTTGAACATGCCTGATCTCATCTGAAATGTGGTGGACCTCAGCACAAGACTTAAGGACAAGACCTTCTCCTCATTGTGCTCCAGTGGATAAGGGCCTTTTGCCAAACAGTTATCTTTATCATAAAGATGAGGCATAGTACTTAGTCATCTGAGTGGGCTTCAGTTCGCTGCCAACCCACAGAATTAATTAAACAAGCCAATGACATCCTCACATAGGAACTAGGATCACCTCACCCTCTTTACACTACAAAGTCTGCTTTTTACTATCCATGATTACTCATTCTGTTTCTGAGTTCACTCTGCCCTTACATAACTGTGTCTTCCTCCCCAGGAAGTACACATAAGTGACTAATAAACTACTCTTGATATCTTTTGTCCAATGTTGAGTGTTTGGCCATCCTCATAATCCTAGAATAAAATCCTCCCTTACCAACAGGGTGAAAGAAGGTGGTTTAAACAGAAGTGTTCTACAATCTCATGATTGAATTTCTTTATTTTAGTAGGCCTGTATCTGTGGGCCATGTATTTCACAAGTTGTTTTCACCCAGTGGTAGTCTTTTCTTACTTTAGATGAGACAAGAAGGCTGGAGTGGGCAGAATGCTCTTCTGCCAGTTGGAATAATGCTCTGATAAAAGTCTTTTGCTTTGGAGTATAGGCTTTTGTTATGTAGACCACTCTGGGCATATTTCACAGTGATTACCATTTTGTCCTCCTAGGAAAGGCTTGAGGTGATCTTTCTCTGACTTTCACTATGGGAACCTGATAGGATTACTGAATGTAACAGCCACAAAAGTGTAGGGGCCACCATAGAACTGAGGCCTCCAGTAGTTTCTGTCTCACATTAGTTCACACTCTACCCCTAGTACTTCTGAAAGTAACCATTTAAGTGTACCTACCAGTTTATGTCTCCAGCATCTTCTGCTCCAGATAAAATATCTCACCTATGACTCTCTGGCTTCACTGTGTCTCCAAATTTCAGGATGACAGTTTATATTGAAATCTTAGTTCTCTGATGGGCCTAAGAAAAGTCATTGATTTTCAATTTGTTCAGCTTTTTCCTGTGATAATGTGAGTGATGATTTTTAAGCATTTTATATATTAGAGCTGAAACCAGAAGTGCTACACATTTTTTTCTTTTTTAACTTTCTGACTCATATACTATTTAATTACTCAAATGTAAATGTGCATGTTATCAATGTCATTTAAGCAAGAGCAGATCTATAATGTGTCTGCATTTTTTTGAGACCCCAGATTTCTTCTTTTCTTTGAGGAAGCTGTGGAGTCTTACTTTTGGTTATCACCACTTTAATGCATAATTTAGCCTCTATAGATACAGAATGGCAACTAATTCAAGAGATTCATTTAGATTCTTACAGTCACTGAAAAACTCTGCGAGAGGTAATTTTTCTGCTCTGCTGATCTTTCTAGAGAAACACACATAATAACTATTCTTTGTTATTATTTTGTTTTGTTTCCTAAAGTTGTCAATGGTGATGCCCCCTAGAGGCTGCGGTTGAGATGTTCTAAAACTTTTCATTCTTAAATTTCTCCTTTTGATCGAATATACAGATATTTGCACAAAACATAAATATTCTACTTAATGAATCAACAAGAAGCTAAATCTTTTTAAATCATAACGCAGCTAAATCATTACTCAAAAGTCTCCCTTATATTTCAAATTCCCCTTATCCCTAATATGTCTGTTATTGATGTTCCTCCTTTAACAATTTAATGTTTCTCTCAAGATTTATTTCAAGACCCAATTCCTATATGACTTTCCACCAACAAATAAGTCCAAAGGAAGAAGTGTTTCCCAGGTTATAAATGGATGCAGTCAAAGACTCATGCTCCTTCCTCTGAGTGGTGTTGAAGGTCAGTTTTTACCATAAAGGCTCTGTTCCTAGATTAATTTCTAAAACCATGAAAACCCTGTTCTTAAAGACAAAGGGCACAGGTTACCTCAGTATCCTAAATTATAACACATTCTGTTCAATGCTTATAGAGACTCCTTAGTAATAAACTAGTATCTATTTCAGGCTTAATTCATAGTCAACCCTCCAAAGAGGCACATTCAAGACAATTAACTGATGTGCTGAATGAAATGGTAAAATTTCTATTCATATGAAACTTTATAACTTTCTGTTTTTGTATGTAAAGTACACTTTATATATTATTAGCAGTACTATGAATACAATTTATGAATCACAAAATCAACACATAGAGGGTACATGCATAAAATACTTATATGATAAAAATTTTGGAGGTCCTCGATGTTCATAATTTGGTGCTGTTGACTTCATTTAAGCTTCATATATCTTAAGATCCCTGTTCTTAAAGAAAACAAAGTGATGCTTTGATATTTGTGCTTTTTTTTTTTTCTTATCTGAGGGAAGAAAACATATCAATACATGGTGTGCTGAGAAGTAATCTGTTCGGTAGCCAGATTTTACAATATTCCTCCTTCTAATATCTATTCATTTGAGGTTTTTGAAGTTAACAGTAATGACCTTGGTATTTATTGTTAATTCCTTGATTTATGTTTAACTCTCTGCCTGGAATCCCCTTCCTTGTTCTTATATTCTTGACAAACAAACTATATATATATATACATATATAACATATGTATGTATATATATAAATGAATATATATAAATTTAAATAGATATATTTTAAATTAAAAAAATTAAAATTAAAATATATTTTAATTGATTTAATTTATTGGAATAACAGGGTTAATAAAATTATATGGGTTTCAAGTGTACAATTTTATAAAACATCATCTATATATTCATTGTGTGTTTACCACCAAAGTCAAATCTCCTTTCATCACCATATGTTTGACATCCTTTACACTTTTCTTCCTCCCATCATTCCCCTTTCCTTCTGATAATGTGTCAAATATAACAGTCAAGTATATGAAACATAACTATTCCTTTCAATGCATTAACAAAGTGCATTCCAGAAAGTCCTTGTGGTCGCATTGTTTAGAATGTGAGGAATTAAGAAACAACAACCCTATATTCTAGAAGTTGATAAATAATTTAATTCGGTCTTGATTTTTCTGTGATGGATTGCTTTTATCTTCCTCCACAGACAAAGGGACTTCAAATTAGCAAGAAACACTTCTAAGGAGAGAAAATTAAAGAACTAGATAACTATATAATCAATGCCTCATTTCAGTTTATTAGTTGAGACATTTGCATACAGTAGGCTAGTTAGGAAGGATGTCTTCCTTACTGCTTCTTTCTGAGGCAAACAGCTACTCCCATTAACCTGCTTTGATGAAGAAGCCCATGCCTGCCATTCACTATAGTATCTATTCTTTCCCTTGGGAGCCATAGCTAATTGGTTGATCAATGCCAGATTCCATAATAATCTGTATAAACTGATCCATGACATGTAAGGTGTGTTTCTTTGAAGGTTTATTCTATGTAAATGCAATAGTAATCAACTTATTATCCCTATGAGAAATTTGAACCAGAAATGTTAAGCTTGTTTACTGGTTGAGTGGAAATTAAAAGTTAAAGGACTGATAGAGAAGTCAGAAAGTGTAGACAACGAGTAAGGTAGAGTCAGGAAGAGCCACGATGTGTTAGAGTCTCCAAAGATGATATTGTCAACCTTTCCCTCCTTGTAGATGCCTCTTTTATCCTTTAAGAAACAAAATCTATTCCCTGCTTTTCCGTATCTAGGTTTGCCTCGTGACTTACCTTGATGCATAGAGTGACATAAAGCCTGAAAGATTCTGCTTTTGTTGGTACATTCATCTACCAAATAAGAAGTCTGATTACTCAGAGACCACTATGATATGAGGAACCACAAGCTACCAGTGTAGAAGAGGGCATATGGAGGAGTACTGTGATTGCAGAGATGTGAGTGAGAACTCCTTATACTTCACAACCTAACCCAGCTGAAGGCAGTTAAGGCACTAAGGCAATGCCATAAAGAGCAGAAGAACCATGCACAAACATCCTGACAACCCCGAAAATCATGAAAAATAATAAATTGTTGTTGTTTTGTATCACTGGGTTTTGGAAATATTACACAGCAATAGATAAATATGGGCAGTGAATAAGAGGACATAATTAAGTAGAAACAAAAATACCAAAAATGTATCCTGAAGAGAGATTATTTATTGATAGAGGCAAAATGGTCCAGATTGTGAGAGAGATGAGCCAAAACATGTAAAATGGCTGAACCCTCATAGGAAATCAAAGTCTGTTGCTGGCTAAGGGGGTTAGCAGTAATATTGAAATCTTTATCCTTAATTCTTTGGTTATTTAAAATTTTACGTTTAAAATCATCATTCTTTCTCTCCCCCTCCTTACCCTGTTCTGTACTTAAATGTGTGCTTTGATATCTATATTTAATGACTGGCAAATACAAAAGTAATGATCCCAATATTGCTGCAAAAAGAAATAGGGGAAAGAATGTTTTAAAATTAAGACCACAGATGAAGTGGTTTAGATTGTCTAATGGGGTCTGGATACTCTCTTTTTTTTTTTCTGTTCTGCTGTATTTTTTCTGAATCCAGCATCACACTGCAAAATGTAGTTAGAGAATGGAGCTGAGCTGCTTGTGGAGTATCACCTTGGTGCTTATTCCAGAAGACTCCTACAAAACATTGTTAAACTTACTTTTAGAATTCTGCCATTATTTTCTGGCTATTGGCCAGAGATTTCAGTTTCTCATCATGTGAGCCTCTTTGTAAGATGATAAAGTACCTGAATGTCTATATGACATGGATCCTAGTTTCTCCTAGAACTAGGGATGTAAGAAGGAGAGAAAAAGAGAAAACGAATCCATTTTGGAAGACACAGACTTTTATAATATAATCTTATAAGTGATATGCTGTCACTTTTACTATATATGAAATGGGGACAATAGAAGAGTGTGGATACCATTGGGGATCACCTTAGAGATTGGCTACAACAAATGGGCATTTGATCTAGAAAAAATATATGAATTAGAGTAATATTTCAACATACTTTCTCTAGATATAAATATTAAATTGTTGTCAGTCATCATTGTAAAATAATTACCAGTTGTTGAAGTAGATGATGATGCTTATTTGGCCAATTCTGTCCAAAAGATTTTCATTTATTTCATTTATCAGCGCTGTGATCTCTCATGACTGATAGTAAATGTTGATACATATTTAGTACAAGTCACAAGTTCATCATTAACATTCTTGAAAAATGAAAATCGAGTACTTAATTTTTTCATCCAACACACTTTCACTCTTTTGAGCTCATTACTACTGAAAACATTTTTTACAAGACAAAAAAGAAAGGTGTTACCAAATAGTAAACAAAATACTTGTAGTTATGCAATATATAGTAAATGACCAAACCTCTCCAGCAACACTGCTCAGGATTGCTCAGCTTTTTATTTTTCCCATCCATTTCATACACCTAAGATGCAATTTCCCCTCATTTCCCACTGACACAACCTACTGGAGGCCTGGTGGCTTTGTGCATCTTACTTATTATGATAGAGGCAACCATCTTGAATACTTTCTCACCTAAGTACTAAGAGAGGAAAGAACTAGATGTAGCCAGATGCTCCTGCCTAAGGGCAGTTTGTTTTCATGCATATTCCCTGCAAGCACTCCTTGGAAGGAAGTTGTTAGTTTACTTGTGTCTAAAAAAACATGTAAAAGAAAGATGCATTATGTCTGACCATCTTTCAAGTTTAAACATGTACAAAGTGAGAAATATTTTCTGCATGCGTCTCATTCGTGATTGCAAGAGACCATGGAAGATGGTTAAAGTGCAAAGTGGAGATGTAACAAACCCATATTGACTTACTTTTGTGTAATTCTAACAATAATATTTGGTTATGATTCCATTTACATCAAGCTCAAAATCAGGCAGAACTAATCTATTACATTAGAGTTCAGAATACTGACTTCCTTCGAGGAAGCATCAACTGGAATGGGCCTGAGGAATCTGTAAGTTGCTGGAAATGTTTTCTGTATCTTGATTTGTGCAACAGTTGCACAGCTGTATACATATGCAAAAGCATATTAAGCTGTCTATTTAAAACTTTTAGATTTTCCTATATATAACATATACCTTAATTTAAAAACATAATAATAATGGAAAGTAATACTGAGTTAACTATGAAAAGTCAATGGAAAAGTACTAAATGGAACACCCTAACAACAGGTACTTTTCAAACAAAGAATAAAAAAAGATTTATGCTCATCTTTCCTTTAAGCCAAGAGTCAGAAAGCTCTAAAAAAGTTTAGTTTTTGTCTTTTTCTTAATGATCCCTTTCAATTTTCAGTGCCTCCTCCTCACAAAAGATATTGCTGTCATATTACATACAAACAAACAAATGAAGTCACTATAACCAAACACATAACAATAAAACTTCATGTATACAGATGTGCTTCATATTATAGAACCTGGAAATGCCAAAAATAAAATAACTTTACAAAGCAAAAATGTCAGGGTTAATTATATGATCATGGGGATCTACAACCAAGATCGTTGGTATCTAAAGCTATAATATAATGTTTAGTTATTAAACTTACATGTAAACTTGATATATTTAGTGCCTAAAGCAAGAAACATTTACATGTTAAATTCTAGGTACCACTTGCTAATTCCACAGACTTTTTGTTATAATTCTGTAATTGTTGGAAAATAAACAAAGGAATTTAACATTGTCTGTGATCATAAACAAAGTGCCTCTCAAAGATGTGACGTGGTGACAGAAGCAGGGAAGAGCAGCTAGCAAATGTATGAATTAGTGTTTCATTTAAATTTCTGTTTTAAAAGAAAATAATTTGTTGGTAATGTATCACTTCATCTGCATTGAATTTTCACTGGTAAAATCATTATTCAGAAAGTGATGACTTCCATTAGATGGAAATCTAATGCTACATGAAAATTAACACAATTTATTACCAAATAATACTTCATTCTGATCTAGCTCTTTATACTTTTCAGAGTGTCTGCATTTTATACTCTTTTATTGATCCTCAAAATAACTCTGCATGCTTATCTCCACATACTTGGGGAAACTGAGGCTCAAAGGTAGAGTCTGAAAGGGCGTTAAGGAGGTTTACCTCCAGGTGACTGATATCTTGTCAATTATACCACACTGCTGCTTTTTTCCTATTGCCTTTATTGACATAAAAAAAAGAATGTCTTAAATGAAACAAGAATAATTTTAGATCTGACAGCAGAACATGAGTAGGCTCTTTTGCTAATTCATATTCTCATTTTTGTTTGGCACTCAAAGTTAAGTTGAAAGTCACAAACTACATTTTGCCTTTAAAAAGAAATCTATATTCTCTAGTGATTAGAAGGTCATCATGTTGCTAGTATTATGAGTACTGTTTAATCTCATTCCTGATTTTTTTTCACTGGCCTCCTATTTACCTACTAATTGCCCAAACCCCAGAAACAGAGAATTCTGGATTTTACTTGATCTCTTTTGAAATCTGTGGGAATCAAAGCTGCTTGCATCCCCACCCCGCAAATCATCACAGATCAGCAAACAAGAAGTAACTAAGGTGTGGAGCTAAGGGCCCTGGAAACATGTGTCCAGTTAGTGGTGCAATAACGAGGTAAAAGAGTTTAAGACAGTGGCTGGAATCCAGAGTCCAAAGGTTGAGGTTTAAATGGTGACTCCAACTAGGAAGACCCCAAGAGTTACCTACTTCTGTCAGCCATTTGTAAAATGGAGAATATTGATAAATATTTGCAGGATAACCAGGAGGATTAGTTGTGGAAAATGTAGGCAAAGGGCCTAGAACACTCTAGAAACGACACATATCGTAACAGGTGGGATAGGAACATTAACCATAGGAAGTATAAAATAAAAATACTTCAGGCAATAAAGAGAGGAAACTGTTGTTCAAGGACAAAGGGAAGATCAACCACCTTCTAGGCTTCTCTCTTGCTGCCCTGTAATGACTGAATAATCTTTGTTTCCATAATACTGTGTTTACATAGCTCTCTGATTGCAAGCACCAAATAATTACAAAATGACTGTTAATGAAAGATTTAGATTTTTTTAAAATTAAAGTTTTCACATTTTGCATGTAAATTCATTGATTATGCATAGAGTTCAGGAAAGCCTCGTGGCTTTATTAAATTGATCGGCATCTAATAACTTAATTATCTGCAGAAACAGATGTTACTTCAACTGAAAACAAATTATCCTATACACAGGGAAGAAAATTAAAACATTGAAAACTGTGGAGATCTTTAAAATGACCATGTTGAGGCTAAAAAACGAGAGAAACAACAAAACATCAGGACTGCCGATTCAGGCTCAACTCTAATGTTATACAAATGATTTTCATTTTGAATAATTTTTACATTTTATTTGACTCTAGTTTAGGAAATTGTGCCTGCACACACACACACACACACACATACACACACACACGCACATACACACACACATTCACAACAGGACTTTGGTACTGTTGAAATCCAGAAGGAGATAAGTATTTCCTTCTTTCAGATTCCTGACTGAATTGTGATCTTGTTCATATTGGGAAAGGAAGTGGCTTTGCTCAGCTCTGTTCAGCTCTTTGAAAATAAAATCTTTGCCTAAGAATTACCATTAACATAAAGAGTTTTGAGAGCTTTCCCCCGCCCCCCCCCTCCATGTCCCCAGCCTTCTTCTTAGAGCACTGGCTTACAGTTTATTTCCTCTACTGCTTCTTCTCTTAAAGCAGGCTCAACTCATGACAATGACATCTCAGTTTTCTGTGAATAAACCTCTCCCATATAATCTGGTCCAGAACTCTTTACCTTGATTAGGCAGAAACCCACTTCCATTTTGGGGGAGCATCTATTGTGTTTGTCTCAGATGCATAAGGTGGGACTGGATTTTTTAAATGACTCACGGGCTATAGTTGTAAAATCACAAGAAATTTAAGTGGAAAATGACCTTAAAGATTATTTACTCCTTGCTTCTCTATCATGGATGGAGAACTGAGCCCAAATTATATTAAGTGATGTGTCCAAGATCATAGGCAGGAAGACAGACACTTAGAATTAGAACCTGAAAACGCTGCATCTGAGTGGACTGAGCTGGCTTTGGGAAGACTGCTACCGGAGTAGGTACTGAGGAGTATGGTGTTGCAGGCAATAGAGCCAGCTGCATCAGCACACGTAATTCAAGGTCATTGGTGATGGCAAAGATTGACAGAAGGGCAGTCAATGGCACATTTTGGGAGAGAGGCAGTGAGGGGCTGTGGGCAGGGGGCACTCTCTGGAGTTCAGCTGAAGTTTAGAAGGAGCAGAGCAGAGGGACTATGTCTACCTTTGTCCTTATTAATAATTATAATAGCTACCACTTATTGATAAGATCCTGAAGCATTGCTCTAAGCCCCTAATTTGTGTTAACTTATTCATCCTTACAACAACTCTGTGGGCAAGTATTCTTCTTATCATCACTTTACAGATGAGGAATCTGAGGCACAGAGCAGGGGGTAGTTGTCCAAGACTTATAACATGCCAGTAGATAAGACAGGACTCATCCCCAGGCAAACTGACTCCGGGGTCCCAGCTCTTAACCAAACCACTGTGCTGCCTCTCTGTATCCCACAGCTCGAGCCGGTGTCTGGCACTTAATAAGTAATATGTTAGTAGGTTGTATTTGATATCAGAATGAACTGGGGTTTAACTTCTGTGAAGCTGTAAATTTTACCAATTACTCCAGACTCATTTCAAATTCCTTTCCATGCTCCCCACCCTCCCCCACTCACTGTATTGTAACTCTGGAAAGGGAGAATAATGCACTGCCATCTAGACTTCTGACCTGCAAGCCACTTGCCAAAGGCAGAGCAGACAGATTACAGCTCCTGGATTATCTGAACTGACCGTAATTTTTCTAACTGGCTGATGTGGGCTGAAAAGGGTACTCAAGTGCTAAATGGTATAGGATGGTATTCCTTTACTTTTTTTTTTTTTTTTTTTTTGGTCTTTTAATTGACTCCTAGTGCCTGGGACATAGCAGGATAGAACTTACATTTCTTCCATTTGTACTTTTTACAGATGTATTAGAAAGATTTCCTGGTCCATACATGGCCCATGAGGGCTAGTGGAGCCCAGATCTCTTAAAAGTTGGAACTCAGCAGCAAGAGAGAAACCCTATCACTTCAGAGGTGGAGAGATCAATGCTGGGTTTCTGGTATGTAGTTGTAATCGTCTTCGTACCATCAGTTAAATACTCACAGGTTTTCAACAGGAAAACAGCATTTCTTAAATTGAAGTGATTTCATTTGGGGAAGGTCCTCCAAAATCCTCTACTCATTTTTTAGGAAGACATACAGTCTTATTAGCAATGTGTGCTCTGCCAGAGTTTAACTTTACCAAAGCCAGAACATTAGCCTAAACATGAGTGGTCACATAACAGAGCTGCTCCTGAGCAGAACTAGGAAGTAAGTAAAGATGCTCATTTTGTCATCAGACAGATAGAAGGCATTCAGTGGTGGTCATATTGCTTGTGCCAACAATTTCAAATGTATTTCCAACCCTTGAACAAAGGATAAAGAATCTCCATCACATTTCTATGAATTAAGTATTATCTCATTTTCAGATGAGCATGTCGAGCCTCAGAGCTCAATCACCTGACTCTGGAGTGAAACCTTTCTTCTTTATTTTACTTCTGCTCCCAAATTACCATGACTAGCCCCCTGCATTGTGCTGACCCCTCTTAGGCTTTATAACCTGCTTCCGAGTATGCACTCTGCCTCTTAGCCTACCCGTAGAACTTATTTCTGGCATTTCTCCCAGTGCTCTCTAATTCCAACATCTTGATACTGAACTTGTGTAAGATGTGGAAATTGACATTATTTGTTCAATGAGCTAATTTTAGCATTGAGCCAGGGAGAAGTTTTGATACACACTGCCACCATAAGTATATTTGTGGGTATAGTAGTTTTAATTGTGACACATATTTTTGAGTACTCCAGCTGGCAAAGCTAGCACATGGTCACTGTCTTTTTCTCATGCTTTCTTGGGGCTTGGACTGTATGATTACTAGAAAGATATACAGGGATGTAGCCCAGCTCATCTTGGTTTGGTTTCATGTCAAAGTGTTTTCACCTCTAAAATACTGATGGTAACAGTAGGGGAACAAATCTGCAGAGATGAATAATGTGACACTCTGAAAAAGCAACATCTATTTGTTAATTCACTTGCTCACTTGCCAGTTTTTCCACAAATGATTCTGAATGTTTAAGAACCCCAGAACCCTGTGCTAAGGACTGCAGCTAGAGGGATGAGTGTGACTCTCACTGAAGTCCCCACCCTTTGTGAGTTTACAGACTTAATAAGGAAGAGGAACATAAAAATGTCCACCACAACACAATGGTTACATACAGGAGGAAGCACAGAGTGCCACAGGAACACTGAATATGAACTAAGAGGCCCAAGATTTCTCAGAGGAGTTGAAGATAAAACTAAACCTTCAAGGAAGTAAAGGAATTACTAAGGCATTTTGAGGGAGGAGGACATGGCACATAGAGCAAAGAAGTGTGAGACTATTGGAGGTTCACTGAGTTGTTCCATGTTTATGTTGTTGGTGGTGATGGACATGTGGGAATGAGTGTTTTGATGGATGTGTGGGAGTGAGTGTTTTGGAAATGGAGAATGATAAGGCTCGGGAATTTTGCAGTGATATTAGCTTAAAGGATCTCATTAGAGCAGCAACAGAAGATAATGCAGAATGAGGGATGATGAGGGAGCCATGAAAGCTTAGTTTCCTGTGCTTGGGAGAAGAGATAAAGATTCAGCTATAAGATTAGTATACATCAAGTCTGTTACAGGTTTCCTTCTCTGGAAGATGATGAGTCAGAATTTGACAGGTAAAGTATGATTTAGGGATCAATATCAGTGGAAGAGAGGGTGAGGATCTAAGATTGGGCAGAAGGAGAACCTGAAAAGACATCGGAGCTCTACTGCTTTGCATTGAAATTGACAGTCATTAGATGTGATGTGCTCTGGGATAGATGTTTTCTTAGACAGGCAGTTCTTTGTGCTGAAGCAAACCCCAAAAGTTCTGGGGCTATCTACTCACCACACTCTCAATAGCTGGGGCAACAAGGCCCCCCCTTGAAAGAGATCTGTGTTGCACAGCTCTATGTTTACCCAAAACATCTGGTATAGGGAACACCAGCTGATTTATTTCTCACAACAACTCCATGAAACTTTACAGATTAAGGGATTGAGATTCAAAGAATCCATTGCTCATGGTCACGTAGGCTGCTCCTGATGACTCATGGCCCCTACTTCTTCCACACCTTCCAGTGCTTCCTGCACCGTGCAACATAAAGTGTTGAAAACCTATAAAACTTTTCTGAAAATTGAGCCCTAGTTGGGAAAAAAAAATTTAAAATACAAGAAAATGCAAAAGAATCTTTGGTCTTGCTACCTAGTGTTGTTGAAATTCTAACTACTACCAACGAGGAGTTAACTAACTCAGCATGGGTCAAGGTGGTTTGGGGATTTTCGGTGAGACCGGAGTTTTATTGGGCTGGAGGACTCTATCTGAATTTTTATAAACAAAATGTTTCCATAAATAGTAATGCCATATTATCAGTCAAGAATTATGTAGTCACGCTTTGGATCAGAAATTGAGAAATTGAGAAATTGAGAAACCTCACAGAATCATGCCCAAGATCACTTTAATTTCATTGTAAAATTTATTTAAAAATCATATTTAAAAATAACGAGAGTAAAGGCAGAGTACTGCCTACTATATTTTACTCTGAGTGGTTATAACTGCCGTGAAATGTAGTCTACAATGACATTTGCTTTTTAGCATACAATTTCCACAAAGCTATTTTCTCCCAACATTTATCTGCACATTTTTTTAGCCTAACCTATGTGTTACACTACAGAAGACAGGGTCAAACGGATCATAGATTCACATGTAAGAAAAACAGGAACCCTCCAGAGAGCGTAATGATTTGTTCCAGTGAGGTGGAGTGAGCCAGGGAGAGGGAAGAGGTGTTACAGAGTATTAGCTAATGCTGCTCAATAATTTACCAATCAATTAAAATGCCATTATTATTCTCCTTTGCCACTTAGCTTCTGTGATATTTAAAGGTCACATGGGTGCTATTGGGGAGGACAGCTATTAGCAGATACATGAAAATAGCATTTCCTATCTCTGTAATAGGGTGTCAAGGTAATTTGTGTCCTAGCTCAAGTTACACTCATCAGCACACAAGGGCAAATGTTTGACAAATCTAGTATCCTAAAAGCAATGAGCAGGAGAAAAAGTACTCAAAGACCTGATGAGGGTATAGATAACCAGGGAAGCAAAATAACATTTGATATTACATAATTTTTGAATTTTTCCAGTTGGGGTTGGAAGACTTGTTCCTGAAGAGAATATTCAGGCTCCCCTGCCTAGATTGATTTCCACATTGACATTGACTACACTAATCAATGATGAGTGACTTGTTTGAGATCATACACAATTTAGCTATAATTACAATTTGTTAACTACTAAATAATAATTGGATTTTCTTGAGCATTTAGTTTGTCAAGGGCTGTGTTAACACCTTGCACGCATAATATCATTTCTCATAATAACAACATAGGCAAAACTATATTACCTCCATTTTACAGACAAGAAAACTGAGGCAGAGCTGCTCAGTAGCATGTTTGAAGTTTCATGAGTAATAAATGATAAAACCTGGGCCACTATTCTTGAAACTTCACAACTCTCTTTGTTACTTAGAATTGGTCCATTATTTCTTTCTTTCCCCAGATATATGTTGAATTTTACCAATGGGTCATACTATGAGTGACCTGTAGAGGTGAGCTGGGCCGTTAATATATTTATTTAACAAAATAATATAATTCACAGCTGGATATGCAACATATGTTCAAGAAATGCTTATAGGGAATGTAAATGGATATTAAATTTCTATTTTGAAAGACTGATCAGTGAAAAAAATGGTGTCATGTCCCACATTCATATACTTCTCCTTATTACCTAAGTGTTTATAGAAAATGTTACACGTACTAAACTGTTACAGAAGAGATGGCTCAGTTTGAAAGTTCAAGGCTCTCTCTGCATAAACATCCATCTTAATTCTGGTTGTCAACATAGTCTGATTATTCATCACATTGGAAGGTAACATAGCATAGTCACCAATCATTGCTTGGAATTTTCTTTTGATTAAAGAGTTGATCTGGAAGTTTTAATTTGTATAGAAACACAACGTGAAATTTCCCTTCTGCTCAGTAAGGTCTCATCAGAGTAGGATCTGTGAGTCAAGTAGAATGGGATTAGCCACAAAGTTATCAGGGCTGAACAAGATGCACACCCCTTCCGTGCCCCTTCTTTTTCCAGTCTCTATTCATTTTCCACCTCATCTACCTAGGGCATTTCTTCACAGCACTGACATTAAGAAAGACAGCCATGATGAAGGCAAAAGTTTACAGAGCACTTAGAATTAGGAAAATGAGTTTGAGGCCCAGCTCAGCTATTTCAGAACTTTGTGAGCTTGTGCAAGCCACTATGTAGGCTGAGTCATAATTTCCTCCTATGTATAATGTCAGCTTCATAGGTTTTGGTTTTTAAATGGTTAAATGAAATAAATAAAAAGTTTTTGTTGTTTTTCCTTATACATCATGAGTTCCAATATGTTAAACTAATGATGTTCTTTGGTGTTTACAAGCTTTGTTTCCTTGTTCTAAGTCCTCTTACACACATTGTTCCTATTGTCTTCAATTTCTTTCCCTGCTTCACCTGCTAAAAACCACAGGTCCAAGCAAATCAAAAATGAATTAGCAGCTCATGGAGAATAGAGGCAAATGATTAAAAACTCCAAGAGCATTTTAAAAAACTCTATTCTGTTTCTTCTACATATTAAAAAAATGTTAAAAGCATCAAAAGGGATTTTTGGTAAAAATAATTAGATATTAATCATTTTATATTTTATTAATGCATTTGGTTTTCTTATCATGCTATTTTAAATGACATTTAAAAATATCCTCAGTACACAATAGTTTAAATTAAAATTGA
The DNA here is from genome assembly GCA_028627145.1 of Eidolon dupreanum. Lineage (NCBI taxonomy): Eukaryota > Metazoa > Chordata > Mammalia > Chiroptera > Pteropodidae > Eidolon > Eidolon dupreanum. Next base: position 86,760,873 of record CM053503.1, on the reverse strand, counting down.
AATAATCTATATGGATTGCTTCTGTCATTTAAAGTGAACATAGAAACTTGAAAAATCATTTGAGTTTCTAATTGAAAAACAATTGTGTTTCAAAAAGGGAATTATGATAATTATTAGGTGTTACAAAATAGAGATTATTCTAAATTTTCAATTAGGAATATAGAAGTGCAACCTCAAACGTGTTTGAGAACAACTTTTATTTTTAATACTTATGTTTTATAGATACCCAAAATGACTTACGTTACGAAAGATCAGACAACAAAAAAGGGCCATGTGGATTATTATAAAATTTTATCATCTAGAAAACTCTGAAGGGTAGGTTAAAGACTTTTTATTGGTCAAAATCTGAGTTTAAGTTTAATAGTGATCGTGATAACCACTAAAGTCAAACAGATTTGAGGTGAAGCTCCAGAAGGATACACTTAACCATCATCCTATTCCTATTTCATTGTGTCATAACAAGAAAGTACAAGGCCCATTGTCTTTATTTCCTGCCCCAATCTAGAGAACACCTCCCTCACCTTCATTTTTCTTCAATAACAGCTTTTTTGAAACATAATTTACATACTCAGAAATTCACTCTTTTAAAGTATACAACTCATTTTTTTAGTATATTCACAGAGTTAAACCATCACTACTAATTTCAGAATATCTCATCACCCCAAAAGACACACTATACCATTAGTAGTCAATTCTTATTCAACCCTCCTCATCCCCTGAAAAACACCAACCTATTTTACCTCTATGGATTTGTTTAATCTGGCCATATAATATAATTGTAATCATATAATACATGGTCTTTTGTACCTGATATCTTTCCTTTAACATGTTTTAAAGGCGTAGCTTGTACCAGTATTTTGTTCCTTTTTATCGTCAAGTTGTATTGTGCAAATAGACCATATTTTGTTTATCCATTCATCGGTTGATGGACATTTGGGTTGTTTCCACTTTGGGCTATTATTAATAATGCTACAATGAATATATGTATACAGGATTTTGTATGCTTTCAGTTCTCTTAGGTATACACCTAGGGAAGGAAAGTGGTGGGTCATATTGCAGCTCTAAGTTTAACATTTTCAGAAACTGACAAACAATTTTACAATTCAAACAGGAATATATGTGATTCAATTTCTCCATTCTCAGAGACACATAATGTTGCCTATTTGATTTAGCTACCATAGTGGGTATGAGGAAGTATCTCGTTGTGATTTTGATTAGCATTTCTCTAATGACTAATGATATTGAGCATCATTTTTGTAATTACTAATTTGTATATGTTTTTAAGAGAAATATCCATTCTGGTCCTTTGTCCATTTTTAAATTGTATTATTTGCAAAAGTTCTTTATTCTGAATACCCTCCCTTACCAACTTTATGATTTGCAAATATTTTCTCTTTGTAAATTGACATTCCATGTCTTTTTTTCATGGCACAGTTCAAAATTTTAAAACTTAAATGAAGTCCATTTTATTTTTTTCTTTAGTAAATATGTTTTTTGGTATCCTATCTTAAGATCTTATCATCTGCCTAATCCAATGTCACAAAATGTCACAGCTCTGTTTTTTTCTAAGAGCTTTATATTTTTACACTTATATTTATGTCTATGAAGCATGTAGAAATATTTTTGTAGATGATACAGGTAGGAGTCTAGCTCTAGTCATATGCACACATACATCCAGTTGTCCCAGCACCATTTCTTGAAAAGATATTTAATTGCTTTGACACCATCATTGAAAATTAATTGTTATAAACTTAAGAATTTATTGAATTTGAGCCTGTCAATTATATTTCATTGATCTCTGTCTAGTCTTATGCCAGTACCACATTGTCTTAGTTACTGTCATTCATATGTTTTTAAATTGGGAAGTATGAATCATTCAAATTTTTCCCATTTTCAAGATTGTTTTGGCTATTTTGGTCCATTACATTTTCATATGAATTTCCATATGAATATCTACTAAAACGTCAACTGAGATTTTGGTAGGGAATATATTGAATCTCTAAATAAGGTTTGAGAATTAATATCTTAACAATATTCTTTTTCATCCAAAAACATGATGTTTTTCCATTTATTTGGGTCCTTTTAAATTTATTTAAACAATGTTTTGTAGTTTTCATAATACAAGTCTTGCACTTCTTTCGTTAATTGTATTCCTTAATATTTTATACTTTTGAATACATTGTAAATGTAATTATTTTCTCAATTTCCTTTTTGGATTGTCTGTTGCTTGTGCATAGAAATACAATTGATTTTTGTGTTTTGATCTTTTATCCTGTAGCGATGCTGCACTCATTTGTTAGTTTTAACAGTTTTTTTTTGTGGATTCATTAACATTTTCTGTGTATAAGATCATGTCCTGAATATAGACGTATCTACATATAAAGACAGTTTCATTCTTCTTTCCAATTTGTAATCCTTTTATAGTTTGCTTTTTTAGAAAATCAAATTGCTCTAATTAGAAATTCTAGTATAATATTGCATAGAAATGGTGAGAATAGACAGCCTTGTCTTTTTCCTGGTATTAGTATTAGTATATTTCTTTGCATGTCTCATAATTTTTGTTGAAAAATAGATATTTAAATAATATAATTTGACAAATCTGAAAATCATATTTCTTCCCTCCCTCCAGAGTTTGTTATATTTTTGTTGTTTTTTGTTTAGTGAATTTTGTATTAATTCTGTAAAATCTGTATTCTTTTTCATATGTGGCCACTCTAGTCTCTCTTTAATTAACTTAAAGTCAATAAATTATTGGACAGAGATTTTATTAAATGTCTTGAACCAACAAATCTCCCTGTCTTTGTGCACATGTTGAGGCACATCTTCAACACTCTGGCTTTTTACAATTCTGCTTTAGTCTTCACTTCCTTATTTCACAGAAACTGATGGCATCTATGGCCTTCTTCCAAGCATATATGGAGCCCTAGGCATGCACACAGTCCTATGTGTGCATCTGGTCTTCTAGATTTCCAGGAGTATCTCAGGGATATTTAAAGTCCACTGTGGATACCTCAATCCCCAGCTTTCCTTTTAAGTTTTTTGGTCATCTTTTTGTTTACCTCAGCTTTTATTATCACTTCAGGTAGTTCTTATGCTTAACGATTGCAACTTGTATTTTAAAAAATGTACTGGGGAAATAGCTGTTCTCACTGAGCAAGTTCTGAGTCAGGTCATATAAAGACAAACCCTCTGAGTGCAGAGCTTCTAGGGAGCTTCCAGACAAGTTAAATAATGACCATTTTCTGAGAATTGAACTCTTTTTGGAGCTTCTAATTTCTTCTGCCCACTCCAGTTGCTGAGAGACTGCTGTTTTCACAGCTAATGTGATTGGGAGGCTATTGGTTTCCAAGGTGACCATGAAGCTGGGAGCAGGCGAATGGGAATAAGATATGTTAAAGTATCTCAAAGTTTGCTGTTCTTATTGAGTTTCAGCCACTTTTCTTGAATAAATGTTCCTCTCATTGTTTTAAAACTTTTGTTAATTTCCAGAATTTTGGAAAGCTAATTTTGATATTTTTTTTAATGTTCTTCGTGCTTTTATGAACGATCAGGATTTTGGAGGTCCTTACTTCACCATTCCAGAAAGTGCTTCTCTCCCAATATAATTTTTAACATAATATCATCTAATTTACATTCTGCATTTGCTTCCTTTTGCCTTCTATCTTCCTCCTGTAGGGATTTATGTGAGATCGAGTCTTTTTGTGTAAAATGATTGATATGAGAGAAGTAGTGTGCATGGAACTAATATTGAGAGACTAAAACTCTGGGAGGAGCTGAAAAAAGTACAAAGATGGTTTTGAAGATAGTCTTCAATAGTCAGATATCCTAATGAAGGGGGTAAGTTTTAAACAGACCTTTTGAAATACAGTCTTGAAAACCCTCACTCTTATTTCTTTTGCTCATTGTACCAAGCATTCACAGTAATGTAGGAGTTGCAATAGAGACTTGTCAATGTAGAGAACATGTTGAAGAACAAAAGATATTCACAAAATCTCACCGAAAGATTTTCTCTTTATTTATGACTTGATTCTGTGTCTTGTTACCTTCCAGGCTTTAACATTGTCACAAGGTCAGTAAAAACTACTGAGATCTGAAAGGCAAATTGTTGTCTTAAGGATGCCATGGGGATGCTAAAGGGCCCTGTCATTAATGAGGAAGGGAGAATCTGCTAGTAATTGAAGTTCCATGACAGAGAAAATCTTAGGCCTCTGCTGGTCACTAACCATGTGATCCTGGAGCAATTGCTTGCATTTTCCCAGGACTAATTTTTTGTATTAGCACAATGACTATGTGGTTAAGTTTCCAGAATTTATTTTATCATATTGCATTTTTTAATCATTAAATTTTTGTTATAACAATGGTATATATCAACGAGAAATAAAAATGACCATTAGATCTTCTGATAACCATGGGACACCTGTTAAGGATAACATATTTAATGACCTTTGTTAGAGATGGTAAGGAAGGCTTTATTCTGGACCATCACGATAGGTATAGAGACCATAGCAAAGGTATTTTACAGTTGAAGCAAGAGACTGGGTTCAACTCTGAATATAGCATGAACAAGTGGGAATTTATAGCCATGGAAAAGGATGAGGGTCAAGGCATGAAAATTACTAAGAAGAAACATCAAGAATAAGAATGGGTTCTGCCTAAACTGATCTAACACGTTTTTTGTTGTTGTTGTTGTTGAAGACAGCTCAAGATGATCAGACTTTACCTGTGAGATGTGGAAAATGAGGAACCTGATTAGATCTTGAGGATGGGAGTTCTGGTTAAATTGATTTAGTAGGCTTCTTGCTAAAACCAGATTATACAAGGAAGCGCCCAAATAGGCCTTGCAGAAGATGTATCTGACTAAAATTTGGTTAAGCAAAGAACCTCTGTGACAAGTTATACTATAAGCAGTTCTGGTGCTTGGGGCACCCAAGGCAAAGACATTAGATCTTCAACATCATTGGCCTTTGCCTCCCATTATTCCATGAAAACATTCTCGGCATTATATTTCAGATATGATGATTGTGTTGCATTATTTGCTTCACAAGACCATTCTCCTCTCTGAGCTATTGTTTGTCTCTTGATACTGGTCTTTCTTGGAAATCCTTTAACATTTGGCAACATGCAATTTGGAGGTTGTTCAGGCTCTATCCTGGATCCCTTTTCACATTTTCATCTCTGTTACAGGTTCCCTATCCTGTCTTCAGGCTCACACGGTTTTCCAATCAAGTTCAAATGTTCTTGTGACTTAAACTTCCAGTTGTGTTGGTAATTTTCATAAGTCTACATCCAGCTCTTACAACCCAGTTGACTGCTTTGCAGGAGTTCAGACTCAACCCATGTTAGACAAAACTTTTATTTTTCTGGCTTCCATCCATCCTCACCTGCATCTTTCTTGTCTCAGCACCTCAATGTTCTCCCAGCCACTCAGCCAGAAACATGCAGATTGTCTGGACTCCTTCTTCTCTCTTATCCATATTAATTCAAGCATTAATCTTAATCATCAGTTTTATTTCTGAAAGTTCCTTATACCTATGTCATCTCATGTACTATCTTCCTGCCAGTGTGATCCATTTAAAACATAAATATGACCATATTACACCCCTGGTGAAAATTACTAACAACAGATGAAATATATGCATTCAAGGCTCCCAAGTTAGTTCTAGGTATTCTATTTTCACTACTGGCCTTTTGATCTGATGAACAACTATGTATGTCTGACAAAAGCACTATTTATAGAGAGGTTTTAGTGCTGTGGACTATATGATGATGGACGGTAGAGAAGGGTTTCCTTAAAAATATCACATTTGAACTTAAATCTATAAGCTGAGTAGAATTTAATTAAGCAAAATACAAAAAGCTGTATGCAGAGCTGGGTGGCATTCTGAGTAAAAGGAACAACATATTGAAGATTCTATGGCAGGAGGAAGTTTGACTTTTCAAAGAACCATGGGAAGACTGATGTGTCTAGAATTATAAAGCAAGGAAATGAATGCCATCAGAGAAAGTTGCTTAAAGACTCAGAAGCTTATTATTTTAATATTTCAGTCCATGAAAAGTGAAGACATCACACAACAATTGAATTTCAACCCAGTTTTTCTGGTCCAAAATGAAAACAATGCAATAATATCCTAACTGTCATATTGCAACATATGTGTATTCCGTATTATGTCATCTATGTGGACAACATGTTAAATGCAATCCTTATAAGAACATTAGATACATTGATTACACATAAGAGAAGAGAAAAATAATCATGATTTAAGTGTTTAGGAAGATAATGGGTTTTGGTAAACTCACATGTACAAATAAAAAATAATTAATAAATGTAATGCACATGAATAGTCAACTGATTCAGAACTTCACACCAAAGTCATATTTTAGAAAAACTGTTGAACTTCCATTTAGGGTGCTCTTCAAAGTGAAGAGCCTGTTTGTGACTCACTACAGTATGATCTCCAGTCAGGGCTGAAGACAGTGGGGCCAAGTCTCCCAAACTACATTTATTTTCATAAAAATGTCAGCAGAATATAAGCTTTAGTAATAAGTCTGGGTTCATATCCTACTATAAGTAGAAAACAGCCAGTTTCACATTTCATATAAACACTTTCAATCACCTTTTATGTCTATGTAATCGCTGTGTTTGGCAATTAAAACATTAAAACATGTATATTTCAACAACAATCCATAAGTTTTGGCATCAAGGTTATTTGTTGTGCCATATTTCATTCAGGGCTGAGCCAAGGAAGGTAGCTATGGTTTAAAGGTCATGGAAAGCTGCATCTCCTCAAGCTGCACTTTAAAGATATTACTGAAAATGTATTCTTTTTGAATAGCTATTTGGATAATTAGATATGTCCAATCAGTAGGAGAAAACCAGAAAAACAATCATTAGATGAGAAAATGCTCACATTTAAAATGCACTGGTGTCAGAAAGAAAGAAAATGATTTTACTTTTAAAGTAACTGGAGTTTGGGGAAAAGTGCTGAAAAATCAATTTATTTTCAAAGGAATGGGCTAGACTGATTATGCATTTGTTAGTTCCATTGGCACTGTTTGGATACAATGTAGATGCATTGATTTTCATGCATATGTGATATGTCTTTTTCTTATACAGAAAATATGTTGTTCACAAAAAAAAGATGAGATTTTTTGGGGGGTTTAAAGCATTCAATTCAACTTTTTATCTTCACCTTCTTAAATTATTTTCCTTCTGAGTTTAATAAATTATTTGTAATTTATTATGAGGAATATTTGCTCAAGAAAATTAATTTCAGCAGAGGGTCAGACCTCAAACCCCTCATTTTACAGCTTCACATTTAGAGGCAGTTTTGGAAATGGAAGCAAGGAAAAGAAGAAACTGCACAGACAGGGTCTTCCTTTAATAGATGGTCAGGAGTGACCATTAAAATTTATGATTTGACAGAGCAGGGGAAGTGTTTTGTGCCAGTCTCAGCCTAACAATAGCCAATGTAGCTGGACAAGCCGTTGTGGGTTCTTATTATGATTGCAAAGCACTCTTCAGCAATAACCATCAGGTAACTTTGAAAAGATACAGGTTTATTACTCACAAGACCTGGAAATTACACAAAACACCCAGCGAGGTCACAAATAGAGAGAGAGAAAGAGGGTATGGGCCTGGAGTTCTGCTTTTATTTGGGTCAAGGATGGGGCATAGGGTTTTGAAGGCTCACTCTTTATTGGTGAATTTAAAACATAAGAGTATAAATTTAAAGTGCAAAAAAGGGAAAAAAAAACATGTATCCCAAATGGTCAGTTATCAAAATCAACCAAGTTGTTCAAAACAAAGGGACTCAGTGTGGGGAAGAAACTAACCCATCTATAGTTCTGTGGCTGGCAATGTGTGTTTCAGAGTTTGAAGTCGATACCTCTTTGAAATGAATGCCTTGGCAGTTAAAGCTTAAGTCAGGTGCTTCCTTACAAAAAGAAAAACAACAACAATAGCAAATGTCAGGAAGATTTCTTGGTTCCTTCCATATTCTGTTCTAAGGTGCTCCAATAAAATTCCTCCTTTTTCTACTCATCCCCAGATCTCCATGGGTCCTGAATTTTATCCCCACCCCTAAGAACACTTGACCTGTCTTGTAAGATTCTCTTCTTTGGGAACCTGAAGCTGGCTGGTTTGGTTAGTCAGTCACAACTTTGCCTGTGTGGTAGAGTTGCCTGGAAATTAGTTTAAAATGAAGATCCATGGCAACGTTCAAAATCTAACAAATTAAAATCTAACAGAAGCAGGATTGAAGAGGAGGTGTCAAGCAGGTCTCAAAGACTGTGTTTTGAAAACTTTTGGTTGATTATGGCATAATTTGTTTTCAGATTTCAGTATTTCAGTGGGCTGATGAGATGAAAAAAGAGTCCTTAAAATAAACTTACCTTTGCTAAAATTTTTTATAGGCTTTATAGCGTCTTAGTCCATTTTAATGATTATGTAAAAGGCCCTTAAGGGGTGGGATCAATTATGGTAATTTGATTCAGTTTTAAGATTTTTTGTGTTCTGTTGATTTACCCTCTGCTCAAACATTACATGTACATGTAAATTTGAAGATAACAAAGACTTCGTATATATTAAGAAATACTTTTGATAAGTTACCATTTAGAGAGCCTCAAAGGTCCTGGGCATCTCTAGTGATGTGGGAAAGTTCTTACTTTGCTGTGTCCTTCAGGTGAGAACATAGGGGCTTGTGGATTTGCACATTTATGACTGAAGACAATTCGGGCTGGCTACAATTGCTAACAGCTATTGAACAATTTATAGTGTGCAGAGAGCTTTCTTATATACTTTTTGTAATTTTGCATTCACAGTAAATCCATAAGGTGAAATTCCTTTGTATTTCTATTTTTAAAATGTCAAGATGTTTTTTTTTTTTAATACTGCTTAAATATCAAGCTGACTGTATCAAACTTTGCCTACTTGAGATAGAAATGCTCTGTGTGATGTAATATACATCAGTGGAAAAATAAATCTGGGCTATTCCTTTCAATGTACATGGATTAATAAAATTGAGTTTTGAAAGCTGGCAGTTCCTACATGCCACTCATGTGTAAAGTCTAGGGGAAAAAAAAAACAAAAAAACAAAGATTGGAGTCTGGAGTTTGCAAAGGTAAACCTGCAAGTGAGAAAGGGGTACAGAGTGTGTTGTCTCAGCAATCACTTTATTTGTAGCTTCACCTTATTTGCAAATGATGTAATTATCTGTGTAAAAATTCCCAAAGAATCTACAAAAGATTCTTAGAACTATTAAGTGAGTACAGTGAAGTCACAGAATACAAGATCAATACAAAATAATCATATATATTTTTTTTACTTCTGTACTAACAATTAACATGGGGAAACTAAAATTAAAAACACAATGCCATTTACAGTTACTCCAATGAATGTGAAACACCTCGGTATACTCTTAACAAAACATGTATATAATTGTACACTGGAAATAACAAAATACAACTGATAAAAAAAATCAAAGAAGACCAATAAATAGAAAGACGTAATATGTTTATGGATTGGGAGACTAAACACAGGAAAGATGTCAATTCTCTTTAAATTGATCTGTATGTTAATCTAATTTCTATCAAAATCACGGGAAGATTTTTTGTAATCAGATACTAGCTTATCCTAAAGTTGATATGAAAAGGTGAAAAACCCAGAAAGCTAAAAACCATTTTATGAAAGAATAATAAAGTAGAAGGAATCACTCTCCCTAATATTAAGACCTACCATACAGCTACAATGACTAAAAGTGTGGTGTTGGTGGAGAGACAGACATAGATCAATGGAACAGGACAGAAACCAGAAATAGGCCCCACACAAATAAACCAAAATAATTTTTGACAAAGATGCAAAGGTAACTCAGTAGAGAAAGAACAGCCTTTTCAGAAGATGGTGCTGAAACAATTGACCGTGAAAAGGGAACCTTAAATTCAATATCCTACTATATAAAAAAAGTAACTGAAAACAGATCATGCCTTAAATATAAAATGTAATACAATGTAACTCTTCGGTGAAACATAGGAGAAAATCTTCAGTATCTAGGTTTAAGCAAAGAGTTCTTAGACTTGACACCTAACATGAAATCCATAAAGCAAAATTGATAAATTTAAAAACATCAAGTTAAAACTTGCTCTGTGAAAGATCATGATAAGAGGTTGAAAATACAAGCCATAGACTGGAGGAAAATATTTGCAAATGGCATATCTGACAAAAAGACTAGTATAAGATATAGAATATAAGTTTCAAGCTAAACAGTAAAAATACAATCCAATTAGAAAATAGAATACATGAACAGACATTGTACCAAAGAGGATATACAGATGACAAATATACAGATGATAAATGAAGTATTCAACCTCTTAGGCCATTAGAAAAAGTGCATATTAAAACCACAATGAGATATCACTGCACATATATCTGAATGGTGAAAATGACAAAACAGTGACAATGCCAAATGCTAGAGAGGTTATGGGTAAGAATGTAAGTGGCATAGCCATTCTGGAAAAATTTGGTAGTTTCTTATGTAGCTAAACATGCAACTGCCACATGATCAAGCAATTACACTCTTGGTCATTTATCCACAAGAAATTAAACTATTTCCACACACAAATATTCACAGTAGCTTTACTTAACATATCCCTAAACTAGAAATAACCAAGCTGTCTTTAACAGGTAAATGGTTAAATAAGCAATTGTACATCCATAGCATAGAATGCCACTCAGCAATTTAAAAAAAAAAAAAAAAAAGAGCTATGATACATGCAACAACCTGGATAAGTCTCCAGGGAATTTTGATGTGTGAACAAAGCTAATCCCAAAAGTTTATATGCCATATTATTCCACTGATATAAAATTTTTGAATTACAAAATTATAGAAACTGAGAACAGATTAGTAGTGACCAGGGGTTAAGTATACCAGGAGAGTAAGGATGCAAGAGTACTTATTTAAAAAAAAAAAAAAATCAGAGGTCCTGCGGTAATGGACTTGTTCTTGATCTTGGCTGTAACAGTGCCAATATCCTGGTCGTGGTATTGAAATGTAGTTTTGCAAGGCATTGTTATTGGGGAAAACTGGGGAAGGGCTAAACAAGATGTCTCTGTATCATTTCTCACAGTTTTAAGTTTGTTTACTTTATCTCAAAATAAAATGTCAAAAATAAAAAGGAAAAAGAGTTGATTTCACATGATCACCTCATCAACTTTTAGTCATTTCCTATTGTGACCAGGCTTTTCTAAAACTCTCAGTCCCCTTTTGTAATAATAATAATGATAATAATATTTTATAATTTACTGAGGTGTGCTATGAGCCTGGCTGTTACGGCACATTATCCCTAAACTTCATAACAAGTCTGATAGGCAATGCTAAGTCACTTGCTCAAGGTCACTGAGCTGGCACATACCACACTGGCAATGAGCTCCAGTCTGTCTGACTTTGAAACCTATGACCTGATCCTTCCAGATCAGCCTGACCTCAGAACTAGCACAGATGTGAAGCTGTTGTTTTCCTGTCAGACCACTCACCCTCTCTCGGGCATCAATCACTGGTGCATTAGGAAGACACTGGTGTGACTTTCAAGGTAGATGAAATAGAGTATTCCACATGTCAGGCTAGAGAGTCTGTCTAGTTTGAAAAATACAAGATAAATTTCAGCAGGCTACGGTTTGTTTGAGGATGCGGGGAATAATATAATCTGCTATTTCAAATATAATTTAGATTTAAGAGGTGTTTTACCATTCTATTTCTAGAGTGCCTGAGGATCCAGCTGAGTATATTACACATCACATTAGATTAAGGTCGATTAACAACATTATGAAGGATTTTTTTCCCCTTCATAATGAGATGGAGCTGCAAATTTGTGATTAAAATCCTATATGTTCATACAAAAGAACGGTGGGATTTTAGACAAGCTCCAATTATGATTATGGCTGCGGCATGGGGGTCCAGTGGGTCATGCCATGTCATAACTCCCTGAACTTTCTAATTAGCCTTTATGACATAGCTTTGTAGTCAGAGTCCAATTGGCAGAGGTGACTGTTATGCCAAGTGGCCTGTATTTGTATTTAGGATTTAAATGTGTTGAAAGCAGCAGAGTTTATGGGGAATGCCTTCCCACAGTGTTGTTCATGGTACACATGTGCTCCTCTCTGGGTGAGACAGGAAGTGCCGCAGGAGTGAGCTTGAGGGTGGGAGGTGACAGAAACAAGGAATTAGGGAGCTTATGTCATCAAAAAGGATGAGAACCTAGTTTGACGTTGGGCAGATCTGGGTGTAAATATTTGCTTTGACACTCATAAACTAGTGAATTTGAACAAGTCACTTAACCTGTTTGAACCTCTCCTTCTTATCTGGGTGGAGGTGGTGAGATTTTGTTCCTTCTCAGATTCTCCTGCAGATGAAGTGAGGTGAAATATCTAAAGTGGTTTGTACATGGTCCGGGCTTAATAAATGACAGACATTATAAGAACAAAATGTTACAATTTCAGCATTAAAAGGAACAGTGATTGTTACCTAGGTCATCTACTCTTTTACTCAGGAGGAAAGTGGGGATGATTTTTTTGTCAGGTGACTGTTAGTCATTTTGATCTATTGAAAATGTTATGTAAAATCAATTCTTTCAGAGAATATTGGCCTAATACAGATTATAGTAAAATGGACAATAGTCACTAATTTCAAGGTCTGAGAATTAATCAAATCGCATAGGATATACAGATTGAAACAATCCCATGAAGTATACACAGTCATCCAGATACCCTAACATACTCATAAGGTTTTGGTAAGCACAGGTGCTGCAGGAAGTGAGCTCTCTGGGCCTCAGTTCCACTGCTTATAAGTGGGATGAATGATTCCTGCATTCCAGAGATGAGAGGATTGAGGGAGATGAGGTATTTTATATATATCAATATTAGAGGGCCAGTCAGAGTCGACCCTCGTCCTGTCCAACAGTGTGTGGCCACAGGAGTGATGACAGGCGAGCTTGTGGCATGAGCAATCTCCTGGGTGCACTGGGTTCATCTGTAGGGAGTCTCTTTTTGTGCCTGGACTGTATGTTGTAAAAGACCACTTCTGTCCTCTCCATTCAGAACACACTTCACCTGTGCTTCTCACAAATTTGGATTGCTTTCGGCTCATCTTGGTCTAGGTCCACCTATTTGTTTATTTAGTTTTACGGTTCCCAACTAAGATTACCAGAAAGCTGTGGTGTATGTCCCAGGAGCTGTTTGTTTTGCTGAATGGGGTGCTGTTGCTGGCTTATACTGATTTGAGAGAGAGGATTTTTAAATTATCAGAAATTTTGAGAGCCATTTTCAAAACCATTGGTAGCTTGATATTTGCCGTACTAGAGATATTATACCATGAGACTCTTCAGATGCTATGAATCAGCTGCCTCCCCAAGCTGGTGGTTAAGCTCTTGCCAGCCCACCAATGGTTTTAGGCTCTTGTCTTATTAATTTATCCATGGTCTATGATGTCCACTCACATGTACACATTCTTGTGCATACAGACTTTCATTTCCATTTAGATTTTCTTTGTTGGATTCATGCTTAACCATTCCTTGTCTTGTTCCTTGTCAAACATCAGCTAAGACAGCTGTTAGTCTTAAGAACAGCATTTGAGGAGATCAAGAGGGGACTGGTTGGGCTCGTGTTTGCTCTGAGGAAAGAAGAAACTGGAAGTCTTAAAATGTATATTTGAACCAGTTAAAAATTATGCCATACACAGTTTCTGTGGGACTCCCTCCACATTCCACTTCTTCCTTGAGTTCCAAATCTCCTTGCTCCCTATTTCAGGCTTCAAACCTCGTTTTTTTCCTCGTTCTCCAGGCTTTTATGATTAGGCACTTGCATGTACACATTATCTCACTCGGTGTGCTTGTGACAGTCCAACCTTCCTCTGAGACACACAGTTGTAGGCCCATGCAGCTGCAGCCCTTGGGTCCGAGTCCCAGCTCCTGGGGCTGACCCAGTGCCATCGTCACTGATGAATGATGTGAGCGGAGATGATCAAGGGGGTCACATAGAAACTATCTCGATACTATCTGGGCACAGCCAGTGACAGGCTACTTTCCTATTCCTCTTTCTGGAATTGGCCATGAACAATGGACAGAGAGTGGTCAATAAAAGAGAAGGAACTCTGAGAAATGGGGAGGAGTCAAGTCATGAAGGTAAACCTGATACAATGTAAAGGCATGTAGATATTGTCTGGAAGGAAAAGAAGAACCAGTCAAGAGTTTTCAGAATGAACCTGGAGGGGCTAGATTTGCATTTTAGAAAAACTGTTCAGAGTTTTAGTAAATATTGCTTTGATGAAAGTACAGACAACAGGCTGTATCCAGGGGAGGTGGAAGGTAAGAATTGACAACAGCAACCTATGAAACAGAAAACAAGGGCCTGGAATTACAACCTCAGGCTGTGAAGATGAAAAGATGGTTTTGAGAGTTTTCTTTCTCTCATTTTCTCTCATTTATTTTAGCAGACTAGTAAAATCACTGTTGAGATTTAAGTTGATTTTCCAAGTCCCAAAAGCTTTGTTGCAAAATAGTTGATTATTTGTCCATAAATAAGTGAATTTACTTTGATTTCTCATGATTCCAATATTTGACCTTCTGCTTAATTGTAACAGATTTGGTGCACTATGTACCCCTGCAAGCAACCCTTACAAAAGTGAAAGGCACATGGAATCACAGAGTTGAATAATTGTGAACAATAAGAAGCTTTATTTACATGGTACATCTTTACCAGGAACTAACACCCAGTTAATTATCTTATTAATTTTCACCATATTCTTTCAAGACAGAGACAAAAAAGATATCATTATCCTTATTTCTCAGATGAAAAACCTAAGGCCTAGGTAGGCTAAATCATTTCTACTTTCTTGGTGTTTCTGAAATGGATGCAAATGATTCCTAGGTCAGGGAAACCCAAGGGAAAGAGAAAAGTAATTGACTAAGCCTTAGAGTAATCACTTAGGAAAACCACAAACTGAAATAAATGATAAAGGTGAACAGTGTCATACATCCTAATTGATCTAATAGCTTGTTTAAAAAAGAGCCACATGAACTGCAGGAGTTGGCTCTCTGGCTAAACTCTTGCCACATGTGCAGCAAAAGCCATCGCAGTACCAGCAACAAGGAGAGGGTGGCAGGCAAACCTGAGGAACTCACAGTTCTCACAGGGAAGAAAACCTCACACGGTGCTGCTCATTCACAGTTACTGCCATTCTACACACAAATACACATGTACACACATAGATGAACACATTTATATACACAAATATGCACACAAAAACACAAATATACGTTCATGTATATGCATACACTTATATACACACAAATACACATACATACGCAAGCATAAATACATGCACAATTTCACATAATTGCATTAACATGGTCATATGATCTATAGAACGAAATCTGTATAGCTTTGTTTTCCTCATACTTTATACTTGCCTCCTTATTCTATTCTCTTTCCTGTCTCTACTAAAAGACCCCTTTCTTATCAGTAAACTAAACTTATAACCTAAATATAATTAAATTTATAGATTATTTGGTATTTTTCTATATACTTATATAATCTTTTATAGATACACATATTTAAGTTATTTTTCTGCTCAATATTGTTTCTTTCACTAAGATGACATTGAGTGCACACATTTTTCTTAATCTTGTAGAAATCCTTCCAAGTCAACTGGTCTAACTGCAAATCATTCTTTTTGATGATGTTTTCACATACCATGTTGCAGATATCCACTATTTTATTCAAAAATTTTCTGTTGATACACAGACCCTTTGTAAACTCTAGTTTTTATTTCTATAGAGTAGATTCTCAGAGCTGTGCTTTCAAAGTGAAAGGAGACATATGTTTTTAATTTTCAGATTCTTACAAACTGTATCTTAAAAGTGGTAACATTACTTTAGTAACAATGTGGTAAAAATGCAAGGACACCCAAGTCCTCATATGTCTGTTTACAGTAAATATAATAATTTTTTTAAAAAAGAATAATTGCTAGTTTGCTAAATGTAAGGAAATATTCACTGTTACTTTGATTTGCATTTCATTCATAATAATTTGTCTGAGCATCATTTCACATATCTGCTGGCCACTGGGATTTGCTCTTTTGTAAATTGTCTCTCCAAATCTTTTGCCCCATTTTTTCACTTGCATTATTATGTTATTTTTTTCTCTTCTTGTGGACTTGTAAAAATTTCTTGAATATTATTAATAATAGGCATGTGTATGTTTTTTACTTTGCAAATACTTTCACAAGAATTCCTGTTTGTGTTTTAATCTGTTTATGACATTTCTCATCATAGATAATTTTGATTTTTTAAATAAAGTCTACTTTGTCCTAGGAATGTCCGTAGACTCTCCCAGAGTTTCTTGCATTTTCTACATTTAAGTCTTTAGTCCATTTGGAATTTATTTTTAACATGATGTAAAAAAGGAGTCCAGTTTTATATTCTTCCAGATGGGTAACCAGTTGTGCCTATATTATTTACTATACAATTCATCCTTTTACCACTCAATTAAAATATTGTCACTGCCATTTGCCACATTATCACATACAACGTGGTCTGTTACCTTATTCTTTCTTATATTCTCCTGATCTATTTGTGTATTCCTAGTCCAAACCACTGCCATATAATTTCAGCAGTTCCATACTATTGATTTGCTAAAAGAGAAATTCAAAATTCAAAAGGAATTTCTGAGCCTGTCATTTGCATGTTTTCTCTTATATTATTTCCTCATCTTCCTATTCCTGTGTCACAGGAAGCTTCATTTCCTAGAATCTCTTGCCCTCTGGTTTCCTGCTATGTTCATTCAATAGGAAACAATATCAGAAAATTGAGAAGGTATTACTTCAAAATTTTTTTTCTCTACTTTCACCAGAATGCCCAGCAGAAGTGCATTTTCAGGAGGTTCTCCTACTAGTCAGCTTCTATCATGATATTATCTCCCACTGGGTAGCCTGGCTTCTTAACTCTGCTAGTATCATCCCTTTCCTAAGCCCCACCAACTCTAGAGTATTAGGGGGAGCCTTCTGTTGCTAAATCCAGGGCTGCCTACTATTCCCTATTTAGCTTTCCAATTCTACCATCCCTCAATAACTAATTCTCCATATAAAATTCTTTCTGCTGGAAACACCTATAGTAATTTGCATTTTCCTATCTGAATTATGATGAACACACCCTCCAAATATATTTCTCCTCACTCTCTTTCTGGTATCTTGCTCTTTCTTGAAACACACCAACAAAATAAGGTTTTTCTGCCTTTTTTCACATGTTCTTCCCTCCCCCCACCCCCGCTTCTTTAATTCCCCCACCTGCCACTTCCACCCCTGACCTACAGATCTTGCTGTCTCCCTTTAAGGACTGAATCTCTGAAGACAGGACATCTCCTCCCACCTCTGGCAGTGCGCACCGGGGCCTGGTGCACCCGGTGCCTGGTCCATGGCCCCACCTGGGGCTTGCTCCGTGGCTCCACCTAGGGTGCAAACCCAGGACCTTCTGAGTGTAAAGCAGACATGCTAACCACTACACTATGGAGCCAGCCCCTGTGTAGCAGTTTTTTAACTAGGTTGCACAATAATATGTACATCTCCATCTCTACACCTGTTACATCTCATGCATGCCTCCAGAGGTCAGTCCAATAATATACTGTCTCTAAACTAGCTGTTGAGCAGCTTGAGGGCAACTAGCATACCTTTTATTAATTTCCAAAGCCTGAGTCACTGTGGGGTAACATCAGGTGCCCTGTATATTTATTTGGGATAAAGAGAGGAGATAGGGAAGGAAGGATCCTAGGAAGGAGGAAATGGGGCACTTTTTCATGTTATAAATCACTAGGGATAATTAAATTTGGGGCATGGTTGTGGTCATTTAGTATAAGGCTATATATATATGTGTGTGTATGTATATATAAATATATACATACACACACATATATATACAGTGTCACAAACATTTATTTGTATAGTGTTGTGAATTTAAAACATGATCATATATGTAAAAAAAAGTAAGTCTATAAATATGTGTTTAAAAATCACTTGCCTGGAGTAATTAAATGAGTTTAGTAATATTGCAATAGGGCAAATTAATAATAATAATAATGATAATTAAAGAAATACAGTTTGGAAAGCAAGAAGTAAAATTGTCTTTATTGGCTGTCTACATAGAAAATCATGTTTTCTACACAGAAAATCCTTTTATCTACAAAAAGTCACTAAAGTAGTAAGTGGCCTTAGCAAGGTTGTAGGGTAAAAGGCCAATATACAAAAATAAATTGAAATTCTACATATATGCAATGAAAAATTTGAAATAGAAATTAAAACACTAATATACTTCACAATAGCAACAAAAATAGAGATATTTAGAGGTGACTATAATAAATAATGTGCAAGAACAATTCATTGTCAACTGTAAAACATTGCTAAAAATAATCTTAGACTATCTAAATGAATGAAGGTATACTTTATCTTCAGGTATCAGAAAACTCAGTGTTATTAAGACATAATTGACTTATAGACCAACATAATCCCAATCAAAATCACAACAGGACATTTATAGAAATGAACATAATACCATTAACATTTATATAAAAATGTAAAAGACATATCAAAAACAAGAAACAGAAACACGAAGTTGGAGAACTTATTCTATATGGTTTAAAAATTTACTCTAAAAGTTAGAGTAATGAGGACAGTGAGATATTCTTTTAAGGATAGACATTTGAAGTAATGGAAAAGAATGCAGAGTCCAGAAGTAGACCCATGTACATATAGTCGATTGATTTCCAATATAGGTGCCAAAGTATTTCAATGTGGTAAACAATAATATAGACAACAGGAACAATTGATCTATATCTTAAATAAATAAATAAATAAATAAAATCAATTACTTTATACCATATAAAAAAACTAATATGACATACATAATTTCAAAACTTTTAGATAAATTTAGGAGAAAATCATGGTTTAGGCAAAGACACAAAAAGTAGTTATCATAAAAACAATAATGGTAAATTGTACATTGTCAAAATTACTAAACTTATATGCACTTCAAAAGATACTGTTAAGAAAATGGAAATAAATCTACACATGGCCAAAATATTTGCCAAACATACACTTTGAAAAAGGACATGTAGTTAAAGCATATTAGAGATTTTTACAAATCAGTAATAAGACAAACATCTCAATTAAAAGATTCAAAAGATATGGGCAGCACTATGTTACTCTTTTATCACACTTCAGCAACAGAGCATTTCAAATGTTCTACCAACAAATTGCTGACAAGAGAACCATTGTAATGTCAAGTACATGCTAAGAAAAATAAACAGCATTAGAGGACTTGATGGTAACAGAAGAATTCTGGGCACCAGAACCTTGACTGCAATTTTGAGAAAAGCTTTTCACTGGCCATGCCCTGTTAACTCCATTGAACATCTCCTCTGGAAGTCGCAGGTCAACATGGCATAGGTTACAGGGAAAATGCAATCCATATTAGTGAATCCTCCTGAGAACAAGACTTTTGTTTGGAATGTAGTCTCTTCTGGGCCTCCATACCTGAAATGATTTTTTAAACATTTACATCCGTGCAAGTTTACTTTTTTTTTTAAATAAAAGAATACAATATATGCCAATAAAAAATGTAATGTAAACTGAAATAACTTACTGTTAAATGGTGCCGTGTCTACACGTTGACATATTTTTCCCCAAGATAATTGTTTCAGTTAAAAATCAATCAATCGACCACCCTATTTCTTTGTCAACAACATTTTCCAGAACTGTTATTTTGTGGAATAGCACTATCTATATGTGATGTTAATTGATGGTCTGAAAGGATTTCAAGGTCAAATCATTTCCAGAAAGGTTGCATGCTACTCATAGAGCTCATTAACATTAAAAAGCCTCTGAGGTTTCAGGAGTACAGAAATGTATTTAACATTTTCTAACACAGTTTTTTTCCTTATTGGAGTCAGGAGTTTGTTCATCCATTCTTGCCAATAAAAATGTATCAACATTTTGTTGTTATTGTTGTTCTTGGCAATAGTGTGGGTATTGTTAATATCTAAAAATAAAAAATAGCAGACTTAAGAGAATGAACTGCCTGTATGCCTTGTTATATGAACAAAATCTATATCTACATTTACAGAAGATGAAAAAGATACTTTTGAATATTAGGAGACAGTATTTTTAGTTTACTAATAGGTGGTTTCTGATTTCTATGAATTAAATTGGAAATAACAATTCTTATGTAATAACATTTTGAGAAGATTAAATTTAAAAATTCCTTTTGAATACTTAATGCATGATATATACATATAAGGGTACAATAACATTATTATTACTATGGCTAGCATTAATACTATTTATTCCTGATTCTGTACTCTTAAGCACTATAAATTTGTCTCTTATTATAAATACAATATGAACTATTTTTACATTGAGGAGAAACAGAGTTATCTTTTTTGACTGTGTTTATTTTGTATAAACCCAATTCTCTTCAAAAAAGATTACTAATCTTTTTTTATGGTATAATGTTAGTCCACAGAGAAGTATATTGATATTATAGCATGTGGGACACTGAAATCCAAATTTCACATCTCCAATTTTTTAGTTTTCTTTTCCTATGAAACAAACCATTTTCAAACCAATGGCTTAAAACAACAATTTTTAAATAAATTATTTTTTAGAACTCTGTTGATTCACTGGTCTCAACCAGATCTATGTGGCATCATCTGGAGTTACTCATTTATCTGCATAAAGTTAGTGTTTAGTCTGGTTTAGAAAGTCAAAGAAGTCTTCACCCTCAGATCTGGGATCATGGTATTTCTCCACGGAGTTATTTTGGTCTGCCTTGCAATGTGGTAGTCTCTGGGTAGTTGGATTCCTTAAATGGTATTTGATTTCACAGAGTAAAAAATAGAATCTGCAGAACATTTTGAAGATAGGCCCAGAACTAGCTCAGTGTCACTTCTACCATATTTCACTGACCAAAGCAAGTCAGAAGGCCAACCCACTTCTTGAGGTAGAGTGGCATACACGTACAGAGAGGGGAAAAACTAATGATGGCCTTCTTTGGTAACCATCTATCTCATCATCAGTCACTAATTTAACGTCACCTTCCTACAGACTGTTCCCGACTCTTAACAAATGGATTCTGGGCTCAGATTCTCACACAACTTAAATCCTCAATATATGCTTGTTGAATTTACTCCCCTTCACTCTGACATATATCTCTGCCTAAATAAAATGTGTTCTGTGCCAACCTGAGCACAGTGTCAGCAAAATCTGCCACTGGTCTCTTCCCACTCATCAAGGAGACAAACACATAGACTGCTATGATGTGGGATAGATGCCATCACAGGACAAGTTCAGACATTGGTGGGAAACTGAAGACAAACTCTTTGGGGGTCTTGGAGGAAGATAATGAACTCTCTGAAGAATTATTTGTGCCGAGTTTAGGATAGAAGGTGTGAAGACCCAAGTTAGGTTAGTGGTAGCTGAGTCCTGAGTAGGAGGAGAAAAAGAGTGCTGTTCCAGTGGTTTTCAAAGTGCAGTCCCCAGACCAGCAGTATCAGCATCATCAAGGAACTTGTTAGAAATGCAAATTCTAAGGCTCCACTAGACCCACTGATTCAGAAACTCTCTGGGTGGAGCCCAACATTCAGTTGAATACTGAGGTCTGAGAACCATTGCTTTAGGCAGCAAGTTTAGTGTTTGAAAGCACAGTCTGGGAAAGTATGGGTTACTGTAAATTTCCTGATAGAGAAAATAAACTCATTCAAAATCACATCAACATGAGCACTTGAGTGGCAGCACTCAAAATTCTTTCTGGAGACTGTCAGGATTGTCAGTATTATTGCCTAAGTTCTAGGTGAGAATGAGTTACAAAAGGATAATACCAAAAGAATTAAATAAGAAACAATTTTCCCACAAGATCAAAAGAAACCATGGAGTTAATAGTTTTGTATGAACTTTGAAAACTATAAAACTCTGTACACTTACTGGAAATTTTCACTCTGATATTTGTGAAAAGTTGACATAAGTGGAGCCATTTTAAAATGAAGCCAGAGCAGCCATTCCAGAGTATCTGCTTGCACGTCCTGCTCCTTGAACCTTTGCACTATTTGAACTGAACAAAATAACCTTTGGAATGGGCCAAACCAACATTCTCTTACAAACAACGCTTTGTAAAACTAACAAAAAGCAACCATCCTGACTATAGGACTTCTCTCTCTGAAGATAGAATCAGCAACCTGCCATGTATAGCTAAAGAGTACCTCAGCTTATTAGCAACAATAGAAATTGCATTCTTCTATTTGCATAGTTATTTTTCTTTCCTTCCACATAAACAAACAAACAAACAAACAAACAACAAAACAAAAACAAAAACAAAATCCTCGTTTTCACCGAGTAATTGGGACACTATTTTAGTTTTTGCTTGAATCCATGCTACTGGAATTGAAAATCTTTTTGATCCCAAACAAAACTTGTTGCCTCTTATTTTGGCTTTTTTATTTTTAGGTTAACATATTAGTGTAAATAATTTGTAAATCAAAGCAATGTACCTTTTAATCTTATTTAGTTGTGACAGCATTCATTTCAAAGACAGTGTCATATATTATTTGCTTTGTATCTCTAGTTACTAGAATATAATTCTAATTTGTGGTAAGTACTGAATAAATGTTAGACAAATGGACTTTGAAAGGAGGGGAATGAGAACTGTATTGGAAGTTATGATACCCCAGTGCAACTTGAAATTTACAGTAACTTGCTGTGTGAGCTTGGGTAAATCACTTAACTTCTCTGAATTTTAGCTTCCTTATCTAACAATAACTGGATTCTTTAATCTTTTATATTTCAGTTTTAAAATTAAATTACAAATGTATTTTTTCTTTACAAACAGAAAAATAAACTGTCTGACTCTCTGTCCCCCACCTTCAATTTAGAAAAGTAGGACATGTATTATTAATTCAACTAAGAAAATATTTTGACTTTCAGATGAAACTGGAGTGAAATACTTTCTAAGGGCTATACCAGAGAAAAATGAAGATAAACAGACAAACAACAGCAGAAGACAGGGCTAATAGAGTGGACAACTGTTTGATTAGGGGTTTAGACTGAAGTTTGGAAGACGTTAAAAAAATCAGGGAAGATGAGTTATAAGTTTTTTAGGTTGTTAAGGTTCGTTAAGACTTAGATGATTCATTCTGCTGAAGATTTAGAAACAAAAAATCTCAGGAGCACAGGTTGGGGGCAGGTGATCAGAAGGAGGGAGGCACTCAAAACAGAATTATTAGACAAGTATAATAAAGATGCATATTAAATATATAATAAAGATTCATATTGTTGGAGAACCTTGAAGATGCAAAATAAGAATAAATACTTGATAATTGACCCAATATCTAATTAATTGGTATATTCAGTGTGATTTTGCACAACTTAGCACAAAAATTAATGCAGTTTTGATCCTTATAAATGCAATGGAATTTATATTTTATTGTAACATTAAATCTCTAAAAGGATATTCAATCTTTCTTTTTCTAAGTTTTCTTAATGTGGTCTTTAAAATGAATAAACTTTAAAATTCAAAATTTGAGAAAAACATATGCTAAAATTAACTTCTGCCTCCTGATGTTTTGGGCATCCTCAACCACATTTATTGGATGTCATTAAGAGGGCAAACCTCCTGTTAACATCTACTACCTGCCAGACCCTGGCAAGGGTGCTAGAGATACAAAGCCTCATAAATTACAGACCTCACCCTCAAAGAACCCACAGTGCCTCTGAATGCTATTTGGAAGATGTCAAGGAAACAGGACTAGAAGAATGAGGCATTTAGGAAAGAGGTCACTGAAAGTTCAGTATGTCAAGTCTCTCTAAGGGGCCACATTTAACTCTCATTGCCCTCGAGTCACTGAGATTATAAAGTTGATGACAAGGAAGACAAAGAGAGAGAAAGTAATCACAATTCCTTTGAAAACTATGAGATAGATTTTCTACCCCTATTCCAAGCTTTCCTATTTGCTTGCAGCTATCTAAGAGGGCTAGAGACTCCACATCCCTACCTCCTCTCCCTCCAGCTAAAGAATATAGCCGCGGGTCAGTTATTACATTTTCTCAAAGCAGATTCTGGTTGAGAATTTATTGGTGATGATGGAGGGAATATCTTTATACCATTGTGTGACTAGGGGATTCTCTAGGGAGAAGTCTAGGCCAATTCCATATACTGATTTCAGGCACATCTGTGCCGCAGGAGAGCAATGCAGGGGCCGGGGACTCTGAGGACCCCTCTGGATTCACAGCAGGAATATCGGGTTCCTAGGTCCGGGATGGGGGTTCCAACACACTTCTTGCCAACACTCCTGTCTAAGTCCTAACTGGCTGAGAACAGATGGCAAAATCTGTTTCTCCAGGTGACCAACACATTCTGGGCAGCCAGACAAAGAAGTATCAGTGGGTAGGACCTATGTTGTTTCTAATTCCAACTCTATTCTTTAGAAATTTCTCCATTCGTGCTCACTCTTTCTCAGCCAGAGACTTGGTTCTGTGCTTAAAATGATGAATGCTTTGGGAAAATCTCTTTTCTTCTTGGGTCTTTATTTCTATAGCCTTTATGGTCAGCAAGGGAACAACCTATCCAACATTCTTATTGTATATTTCTCTGGAAATCAACAGTACAAGGGACTGAAGTTTGAGGGAAGTGGCCAGACAAAGGTGTGGTTAGAAAGTGAGGTAGTTACAGTGTTTGTACTCACCAGAGTCATAGGAGGAATGGAGGTTATGATCAACATGGTTTAATTTAATATACTTTTAAGGGAAGACTTATTTAAAAAGGTGTGGTCAGCATTAAGGTAACAGATAAGATAAGTCAAATCACCTAGGTACTAGTGGCAGTGGAAGTTATTAACATTCTTGGTCAGAAGAAGGATGAGAAGGATCTGTGTCACTAGCATTTGATGATAGTCATAGTTGTATAGGAGTAGCTGTCTGAGAAAAACAAAGAGTGAAGATGAAGATAAACATCTTCCTCTTCTCTTATCATCTCTGTTTATCTTCCACTGGGTGCTTTCATCTTCTAATTGGCCACTGGTACATCTTGTTGGATAAATCAATGAAAAGCTGGAGAACAAGGGAGTCCAGAGGATGCAGTCTATAGAGATAGTCTCTCTGAGCACAAAGTAGGGTACAGAAGGTCTGCTCAGTATGGTATGTATGGTGGCTGCCAGAAATCAATGCCAATGTGCTATTGCTCAAATATAATAGAAGTCTATTTTTTCCTCAGGTAATAGTCCAGAATGAATTTTCCTGCTTGGTAGCTGCCTCTACTCCACTTGGTGATTCAGGGACTCAGGGTCTCTGCAGTTATGACTTCACCTTCTCTTAGGGTGTCATAGTTGGCATCTTAATATCAGAAGAACAAAGAGCATGGAGGTGCACCTGTGGAGATTTCTTATGGGCCATACTGGAATTGGCAAGTATTGTTCATATTCACATTTCTCTGAAGACAATTTGGTTGCATTTCCACATC
Organism: Eidolon dupreanum; assembly: GCA_028627145.1. NCBI lineage: Eukaryota > Metazoa > Chordata > Mammalia > Chiroptera > Pteropodidae > Eidolon > Eidolon dupreanum. The sequence continues at coordinate 86,735,334 of CM053503.1, read as the reverse complement.
AAACTAAAAGAGATGAAATGCAATGGAGAGTAATTTATGCCCCTTAAAATGGAGGATAGAATTCTGTAAATAGCTAGTACCTGGAAGGGGACTTGGAACTAGTATTACAAGTTCTCTAAATGAATTTTTCAATATCTTGGATCAGAAACTCTGAGATGATGTTGAATTAAAATCACAGAACACGATTCTTACTCCAACGTAACAAGCAAAAAAATCTCAACCTGCTTGAACACATGCAAGCAAAATTCATGGAGTGACTATTTCACTCTATACTCCAAATGGATACACATGCCGTATTTTTCTCTTCACTGCATCTGTCAGTGTTAACTTCTTCCTTTTCTCACTCTTGTCCTATGGGTTACCTCTTTATTGAGCTTCACAAGTTAATTTTACCCACCTTCTGTCTCAGCCTCAGGGACTCCAGCCACCACAATCCACTGTCCTCCTGGATTGACCTTGAGTCCTGGGACTGAAAACTTGTTGTAATCCCCTCAATGCTGTAGGTGGAAATATTTCTGCACAAAGGCTTCATCCTGTATCATCTATCAGATAATTAATTTCATTAAGTATCCAGCCTCAAGAGACCAAAAAGAATTGATATGATGACACATTAAACCTTGAAATCATGATGAATGTTTTTGACATGTTTTCTTTTTTTGTTTGGTAACTCATTGGAATGAATCACCATTTATTTTCAGATTATGTTTGGCTTCATTCAAGAAGCAATAGTGTGAAGAACAGCAAAAGCCACTGTGGTCTGTGCTTGTGCACCTGGCTGTGTTTCTCTCAGTGTTTGCCACCGTGAGCCTCTAACCATCACAGAAGCTATGGTATTAGTAGGGAAATCATAATTCAGAACAAGCTGCACTGCCTGAAGTTGGGCTTTGGTGCATATTTTTTTTTATACTGTAACCATAATGATTTGAACTAGAGCAAACCCTTGTCATTGAAAAAAAATGTTCTATAATATCCTAAGTTCCCCAAATTTGCATACACCGAAGCATGTAATTCCAAGCTTAGGTGCAGTAAATATAATTGGAAAGTGTAGTTGAACCCTATAGGCTTATTCTGAATTAGTCTATAAGTATAGAATCAAAGTAATTCATAAAACTATTTTCTGGCTAAGAATCACCCCCTTTCTCTTCATTGCCACTGCAACATTAGCAGCTGACTTTCTTTTCAGGGTCATTTTATGCAAAGAAAAAAAATCTTTATACTTTCACCACAGTTTGTGCTTAAGCAATGTGAAGAAAAAAGCTGCACAGTCTCATTGAAAAGCTAACTCATTAACTCTTGCCTGCTCAGTGTCCCAGCCCTGAGCAAAATTACGTATTGTTCCAAGGATCCAGATTTTGAGGTGTGTGCATTTGAAGTGTGGAGCACCCAGACAGTCCTGCGCCTGTCTTTTCCTGTCTACCTCTGGACAAGGTAGTATATTATGACAAATTTCTCTCAGGCCCTGGTGTAAGACAAGTGCCTCATATGGGTCCATGCCATGTCCTATGCTCTTCTATATATCCTACTTTACTATATGTGCATGTCTATTTATCAATCAGAGTTCTACATTAGACTTTGAGCTCCTTGACTAGACACTGTAATCAGAAATTGTATAACTATTTTATACTTTCCTAAAAGAATTTCTTTGAGACTTGTGTGGAGACGTTTTTGTCAGCTATCTTCAGATCAAATAGTGATATCAGAGCTATGGTTTTCCCCCAGGCTGACTTCAAACCCAGGACTATATAGTGCATTTTCAGACTAATGGGGACCTGAATCTCAGCACTTCTATGTCTGGCTAACACTTCTGGTTGCAGGGAGTCACTTCTCTCAGCGCTGTGTAAATGCAGCCTCAACGTATTGTTGAGCTCCACTTATCAACAGGAGAATGCCACTCCATTGCCATGGAGTGGCTAGACCTAACACACATCCTATTTCATATTCAGGCAAAAATCATTTCAACATTATTTATCCTATTTTCTTTCTTCAGTATCTGCTATCACCTCTTATTGCCCAAGCTATGGTAAATGCTCGTAATCAGTGTGGACCAGGTTGGGGACAGAGCCTTGATCTGTAGTGTTTGCCAGTTCCAAGCATTTCACAGACAAGGGCGAGAAAATGGAAGGTGTATCAAACTAAGTGAAGAAGCAAACATCAAAGTTATAAAAGAAGTGCAAATAACAATGTTAGTTACAAACTTTTGCGTAGGAGATGAGATTAGATTATCTCGAGATGACATTATTGATGATGTAGGGGTGCTATGATCAAAGCAAGTAAGAAAGGGTTGATAAGTAGACAATGTACCTCTATTTCTATGGTACCAATTTGTGTTGCTTTCTGTTAGTGCCTCTGACCCTGTTAGTTTATGTGCAGGAGTAGCTGCTGCTGAGACAGGCAACTCAATGATGATGAGTATATCCATGGTGTAAGATGAACAAATCTAGGGGAAAATTTACCTTTATTTAAGAAAAATACAAACAACAATAGCTTTGTGCATTTTGCTTATAGTTTTCTAAACTTTACTCTTTGTAAAAGTTTCAAGATGTTCTTATCTAAAAAAAAAAAGGAAAGAAAGAAAAAAAAGAAAAAAAACAGGCAAAAAATTTAAAACTTCACTGAGACTAAATACCAGCAAATCACCAGGAGAAATGCAAGCAGCAATTCTGAAGGAAGCACCTTAAGAAAATTTGTGAATGTGAAGCAACTAATTATTTTTTCCCTCTGAGCAAACCGTTTCTAACAGGACTGAAAAAGATACTCAGTGTTAAGTGGAAATGTCTATACAGGCAGACCTCGTTTAATTGCACTTCGCTTTATTGTGCTTCACAGAAATTGCATTTTTTTACAAATTAAAGGGAAGATCCTCCACCAGCAAAAAGACTGGGACTCATTGAAGGCTCAGATGATGGTTAGCATTTCTTAGCAACAAAGTATTTTTTAAATTAAGGTATGCATGTTGTTTTTTTAGACATAATGTTATTGCACACTTAATATACTACAACATTGTATAAACATAACTTTTATATACTCTGGGAAATAAAAAAAATTGTGTGACTCTTTTTATTGTGATATTTGCTTTGTTGCAGGGGTCTGGAACCAAACTTACAATATCTCCATGAAATGCTTGTATATAACTTGAGATTTTTCAAACTCTGGCTTTAGAAGTTCACTACTACATTTGATATGTCCCTATCTAACAGATAAATTGTAACCAGTCTGGCTGAGGTAATAGCTGGGAGGTTAGCCATTCATGTTGGCAACCCTAAGATTGCTGTGGGATGTTATGGCCTAAGATCCCACCATTATACATACATTTGTGGAAGTTTGCTAAGAATTTTTGTTTACCAAGAACTGTCATTTAAATGCCTCTAGAAGGCATGTTTTCAGTGGCACTAATATTAGCAAACACCCTAGCACATTGGTTCTCCATCCTGACTGCACCTTTTAATTCACTTTTCTTTCGTTTCTGATTACATTGGGTAAAAGGCCTGGGATAGAGCCTGAGCATGGACAGTTTGTAAAATTCTGAAGAAATGGAACATCTGAAGAACAGAGTACCATGGAGAAAGTTTCTTTTGAGTAACTTCTGAAAAAACTGTCGCCTCTTTGGCACTGATATAATTTTTAAATCATGGCTAGTCTTACCACAACTGAAGTAAGAAAATGTTTACATTTTGGCAACTTGGGGGACCCTCCAGGCCACAAATCTTTGCTGACTACCTTCTATTAGAATAATTTCTCTTCCTAAATGCTTTGTATTCTCCATTTTTAAAATCATAGGTAAGTGAGGCAAGGGATGTCAAACTGGCTTCATTTCACATGTCCCCTGAAATAGTTTGGTAGTGATTGCTTAGGGAGCTGTGTTACAAAACAATTGGAGTCTGCATCTGACAAGGGCAGTAGAAGTTCCATGATCGATTAGTAATGTCTGCCATGGGTGCTATTAGGGACTTATAGCAAGTATTGCCATCTCTGAGTAACCTAACAAAAGCAGGGAACTATCTTCAGATTACCTTGATTCATCTTTACACATACATTACTAAGAGTGCCTATTCTGTTAGCATGTTACGATGTTTCGGTTTTACCTAGGTAACTAACCAGTATGTTAGAAGACCTTCCAAACCTAGTCATAGAAAGTAAGCACTTACTTAGTACCTATAGGTTTTTGTTGTTGTTGTTGTTGTTGTTGTTGTTTTAAATTTTTGTTGTCTATGCCTTTCATATACACTATGGGTGGGAAAACACAGGATATAATTCTTGATCATAAGAGATTTACAGTCTCTCTGGAAAAAGAAAGTATATATACAAGCAATGATTAATTAACACAGCATTATTTATTGTGACAGAATTATGTGCTATTATAATAAAGATGATGAACAGAGTAAGCTGTTAATTATGTGGTTTGAGGAACAATCATTAATTCTACAGTACACCAGATGCTCCTCTGCCTGGAAGGGCATTGTAGACAAACAGATTCATCCACACATCTAGCAACACTGGGTTCTCTAACCAACCATCACAGCACAATACAACCAACACAACAAACAAACAAAACAAGCAAACACACAGACATTCTTCTTCTCAGCAAGTTATAAGGAGCAACGGCCCAGGCATCTGACAGACCTGGTTGCAGGTCCTGGCTTTGCTGTCTAATTGACTGTGTGGACTTCAGAGTCTCTGACCTCTGCCAAACCCCTGCTTTCAGCTGCGAGGCAGAGATACTGAAACATTCTCCTGTAAAACTGTTTTAAGATGTATGAAGATATGTCTACAGTCTGTTGCTTAATAGGTTCTTATTAAATGGCAAGACTTATGACACTATTTCTTTAATTCTAAAATGACATTGATTTTATAATGCACCCTTGAATTAATAGGAAGTTTTCAGTAGGAAACAAAATTCTTTATCATAACATACATCTCATTGTAATGTGAGTCTGCCTTTTAGAAACTGTAATTGTGAACAAAAAGTGCTTTTTAGAGTAAGCAAAGTAGCATAGCATCAGATCCAGCATGGACAGCCAGAACAGACAGAAAAACAGCAGTAAATGCTGCTCTGGAGCTTACCATGTGCCAGACACTGTCATTAAACATTTAATCCTCAAGGAATCCCACCAGGCTGGTCTTATTAGCATGCACATTTTATGGACGAGGAAGCTAAGCACTAACATTATAGTAAATTGGCTAAAACCTGATAGTTAGAGCTTGACAGAGCCCAGATTTCACTCGGGAAGCCTGGCTCAGAGGGCCATGCCTACAACATCACACTACACCTCCCAGGGCTGCCTACTGGAAGGAAGCCAGACCATGTCAGAGGAATCCTGAGGGCTGACAGGGAGGGGGCATGAAAGCAGAATTTAGAATGAAGCTGATGCATTATTGAGAAAGATTGGCCTGTGATCCAGAAAAAGGACATAGAAGGTAGCTGGTGTTGAGGATGGAAGCCCGAGGAGTCAGGAGAACAGGGAAGAGTAAGTAAGATATAACCTCAGTGAGGCTCAAGAGTTCCAGGAGCTCCCCCAACATTAGCTGTGCATGAAGATCATGGGGTCTGATGCTTTCTGTCAAGGAGAGAATGGATATGAAAATCCTGACATTTTCCTGCACAAAAACAGGCTTTAGTTTTACTACTTGTTTCTTCCCAGGCCACAGATACTTTAAGAGCAAGAGAATGGTAGGGGTACCTTAGGGGTTGGACTCTGTCCCTCTAAAATTCATATGTTAAACACCCCAATAACTCAGAATATTACCTTATTTAGAGTCTTTACAGAGATCATTAAATTAAACTGAAGTCATTAGGGGGGGAGTCTAATCCAATACGACTGGTGTCCTTATAAAAAGGGAAATTTGAACGCATATACATGTGTAGAGAGAATGCCATGTGAACATGCAGATGGCCATCTAGGTGTCAAGGAGAGAGACCTGGAACAGGTCCTTCCCTCACAGATTCAGAAGGAACCAACCCTGACAACACCTTAATGTCAGACTTCCTACTTCCAGAACGGTGAGACAATAAATCTCTGTTGTTTAAGTGACCTAGTTTGTGATATTTTGTTATGGTAGCCCCAGCAAACTAAACAGGGTATATTATGAACACCTAGTTACAATAGGTTAATTGCATCACTCCACATATTTGAGGGAGGGATGTGTCTCCATGATTCTAAGTATCCCATATATGACCATTTGGGTGAAAAAGAGAACCTTTCAAAAATACATATTGGCATGTTCTTATAATTTTTACATGGTAATTCTAAAAGAACACTTCTTTTTATCTGCCCTTTCACATTCATATACACACTTCTGGCACCAAAAAACTAGGAATATGACTGTGGACATTCATATAGATAAAGGAACATTGAGCAGACTTATGCATTCATCATTCATTTATTCAACAAATACATATGCTCACTGTGCTCTGCAAACTGTACTAGTGTCAAAATTATAAAGATTAATAGAGTTGTCAGGACTCCCTGGTATGGAAGCCAGAACGTGAAAATGAGCAGTCAGTATACTTTGGTTCAGGTAATGATATAAATAAAAAGGTGATTCTAGAGTACCCTTTCTAGAGAAATGTACAACTAACCCACGAGTAGGCTGCATTCTTGAATCTCTATTTCTTCATGGAAAAAAAAAATAAAATATGAGGTGAATAGTGAGAGCTATTTCTTTAGCAACATAGTCCATGCTAATAAAAGATGCATTTTCCAAAATGATGAATATCCCAGGTCTATTTTCTTTCCTCTATTTAACACGCGAACAATGGGGTCTTGTGAAATGGGATATGTTGAAATGGAACCTAGTCCTCAAAAGTAAGAATTTGTAGATGTGGTCATTTTGACTGACAGAGCTTGCTAACATGCACATACTGGAACTTTCCTTTCTCCCCACTGCTTTTTCTTAGAGTATAACATTCTTGAGTCAGCAGTGTTGGGCTGCCTCTTTGATGCCCATGAAGGATTGAAGCATGATCTAATGTGCTTTGGTGAAGGCTGTCAGGACTGGTTAATCATATGTTTATTCTCCATGGTACATGTTGAAAGGACCTAAGAGTCAGCTGGGCACAGCTGCCAACTATGTCCATTAGGAAGAAACCAAGCCAAGGAAGGAACAAAAGCAAAGGTCAGACAGGCAAGTGTTCTTTGATTTTCTTTAGTTTATGAGCTTGGCTGGAAAATACTTGTATTTATGCTGATTGTATCTTGAAATGGTCTTGGGGTCAGCTGTGCAAGAATGCATACACTTGACCAAAAGGAAACTCAATAACAACTGAACAAAAGTTTCTCTTCTCCTTTTTTCAAAAACCAAACATGGCTTTAGAAGGAAAAAGAATTCCACAAAATGCTTTTTGAGTGCTGTTTGCCAAATTTCCATAAGATGTTCTGTTCCCTTAAAAAGGGTCTGTCCATTGTCTGTCTTCAGGAATTCAGCCTGATTTTTAGGAGAATGCCAAGGAGGATATAAGCAGGAGCTCATAATCTAGGTGACTGGTCACATCTCTAGTGATCAGATGATTGCTTTTGTAATCCATATGTATGTATTGACAGTCTCTTGCAGGTATTTAAAATGTCCAGTGCTGTGGGAACAAAGGGACAAAATAGCTTTCTCTAAGCCCCATGCCCTGATACATATGAAAGATATTTTATTGTTAGAAGAACAAAGCCTTGTGATCTGCATGGCCAGTTTGAATCAACATGGTGATTGATTTTTTTTTAAATACAATTTGCGTTGAATTTTCAAGAAAAAAGATTTACTTAAAAGCAAATGTGCAAAAATGTATCTAAATTAGTGCTGTTAATATATTTTTTACTACATTGCTATGATTGTTTCTTATTTCCTTATTGTTTTATTTTAGATTTAATTCATTCACTTCTGAAAATATTTGCAGAGCATTGCAGGTGCTAGATATGCAGGGACTATAAAATAAATGCCTGGGTCCTTAATTTTAAGATGTGCACAGATCTGTTTTCCATCTTAATGATCTAATTTCCATTACTATCATCCACAAACGGTTATCATGCATAGAGTTCTACCTTTGGTCAGAACTTCTCTAACATACTAAACACCTCATTTGCACAAGCTTGTTCATCCTTTCCATTCTTTTCCATTTAACTTGAATGCTTGTTTCTGCTGTCTCAAGGGCTCTCTGGCTCAAAGCTCAATTCCTTGGATTTAGGGATTCATTTAGGTTACTTGCATGGTATTAATGGTCTGGAATTCCTGTGAAGTAGTTTAAAAACATTTGATAATTTTGAGCATGTGGACATTTTCTGTATGGATATGTGTGTGAGTGTATAAACAACACCAAAAAGAAAAATGACATGCTGGGAGAAAGTGTTTTCAACTTATAAAAATTTAAAAAGCTAACAATAATCTTATAGAAAAAGTAGAAATATCAATAATCTTATAAATATATTAGGAAAAATAAAAAAGTCAATAACCCTATGGAAAAATGGGGGAAAACATGAATAGATAATTTACAGCAAATTATATACAAATACTTTAAATGTGAAAGTGTTCAACTTTGATGGTATATACACATGCAAATTATGGGTACATGAGATATTTAACCTTTGGCATTTTAATTATGATGTGTCTTGGCGTGAGCCTCTTTGGGTTCCCTGGTTTTGTGGCCTCTCTGAGCTTTCTGGGGTTGTATGTCTATTTCTTTCACTCATTTCTTCAAATATATATTCAACTTCTTGTTCTCCCTCTTCAGGTATCGCTATGACATGAATATTTTTATCATTAATTGTATCCCATAGGCTCCTTAAAATTATTATTACAGTCTTGCCTTCTTTTTTCTGATTGAGCATTTTTGGCTTTCCCACCCTCCATATAGGTCATTTGATTCTCTTCTTTATTCACTTTGTTTATTCCTTTGTTTAGTCCATTAATATACTTCTCATCTCAGATAATGTGTCTTCATTGCTGACTGGTTTCCTTTTATAATTTCCATTCTTATGTTTTTTTAAAATATTTGTTGAAGTTCTCACTGAATTCATCTACACTTACCGTAAGTTCATTGAGCATCTTTATAACCAATGTTTTGAACACTGCATCTGTTAGATTGCTTGACACCATTATTCCTGGATCTCTATTCTGTTCTCTCATATGGTTTCTGCTTCTTTGTCTTCCCATTTTGGCTGCTTTTCTGTGTCTGTTTCTATGTACTAAGCAAAGCTCCTAAGTCTCCCAGTTTTATTAGTGTGGATTTGTGAAGTAGGCATCTAGTGACACAGTCCTGAGTGGGGTTCAGCTGCAGGCCAAGTTTAGCCCCAGTCTCTGCCCCTCTGGGGCCATCTATTAAGATTCAGCAAGCAATCCCCAGATGCTGTGCTTATAATTGCCTCAAGAAACTACACCAGAAACCGAGATCAGCTGCCACCAATGTGAGTCTAGGTGCTGCTCAGCAAGGGGCACCTGACTAAGCGAGGACACACCTGGATATGGCTTGGGTGGGCTGTGAATTAGGAGATACAGTGTTTCAGTGAACCCTCTGGGTGGAGCAACCTCTGTTATCCAGTTTGATGGGAGGTGGGAGGGCTCAACAGGGAACAATGGATATCGCCATCACTTCTATACAGAACAAGTTTCCCCTTGCCCCTCACTCTGTTAATGTCTCCCTGTAAGTCCCTGGCACCCCCTGCATGCAGCCGAATCAGCACTGGTACTCAGAGAGAGGAGGTATGTCACTGCGAAAATGAAAGTCCACTTGTGGATGTGGCCTCTTTAAGAGGTGTCTGCAGCTGCTGCTGCCACAGCCTCTCTCTCACTCAGTCACTGGATACCAGGTAGCCCTGCGTCCTCACTCCGTCCTACCTTATGCCATTGCAGGGCAATTTCTTGGATTTCTCCCTAGTTATTTGGCTTGTTCATCTAGATTCCAAGTGATTTTTCCTTTCTGCTGCTCCTCGTTTCCATCACAATTTTGATTTGATTGCCAGAGGGATGAACAGAGCATCTATCATCTATGCCATTTTTTCCACCCCCTACTTTTGACTTTTGAACCATATTAGAAGGAAAATGATATTAAAGAATTATTTTAAAAATTTACATAAAAATGTGAGTCCATAGTGATAGTAAAGGAAAAGAAACTAAAAAGGTGAAGGTTTGTTCTTAATGGAAGAATGCCAGCTAATTAATATAGAAGGAATGATAGAATTATATAATTACTATTTTAAACCTTCACTATAATCATTGATTTAAGCAAGAATTATCAACTGATGCCAAATGACAAGGAGAAAGAATTTGGGCCAAATAATTTTCATAGAGGCTCAAAGTATCACCACAAATTTCATTCTTTAATTATAATAGAAAAAGATACTTCTTTGATGAAGACAGCTACTGAATACTATTTTATCTAAGTGCACAAAGTTAACATCACTAATAATGGGTTAAACTAAAGTTGTGTCCCTTTTGTATGTGAAGCACACAACAAGGCAACAAAAAAGTTTAAGTTGAATCTAATTATAAGATAAATCCAGAGTATGAAATACTGCACAAGAACACAGGCCTATTTGCTAATGTCAGTGGCATGAAAATCAGACATTAAAGGAAGCTAAAGAGATGTGGCAAGCAAACATAAAGTGAGATTTTTGATTGGATTTTGAAACTACCCCTCTAGTAAATGCTGCTACAAAGCACATTGGGAAAATCAGTGAAATGGTAATACAGATTGTCTATGAGGTAATATTATTTAGCAATATTCAACTCCTTTGTCATTATACAGAGGACTGTGTTTGTCCTCAGCAGTTACATGTTGAAGTATTTAGTGCGAAGATGTTTACAATTTAAATTTGAAAGTTACAATAACTAAATAAATGAAGAAGAGAGATTTCAGAAAGGAAAGGAGGTATTAATTCTGAAGTACATTCAATCTAAGAATATTGTTTTAAGATGACTTGAACAGAATATGATACAAAAATGAGTGAGTTATAGGTTTGTCACTTCCTCATCCCTCAAAATTTGATTTACCACCAATCCTCTTGAGCTTTAGTGCCCTGGGATTAGTGATGCCTCAGCAAGATCAGTGACAATTTTGGGATGGTGATCCACTAGCACCTAGGTGTTCCTTGGAAGCACTTCCAAGGAGCAGGATGTGGAGGGATACTTAACAGAGGTGGTGAGGTCCTTTGTGAGCAAGGGAGAACAATAATAAATTGATTTTGAATTAGTTCATTAATGTGATCTTACTTTCACCATGAAAATAGACATATTTAATGCAAAACTTAGTCTCTGATTTGTGAAAGGGCTTACCTTCTATTTTAGATAAAGTTCTAAATCCATATTGTCCAAATGGTAACCACTAGTCACATTTGTTTTTTGAGAACTTGAATTGTGCCCATTACACAAAAAAATGGTTTTTAATTTCACTAACTTTAACTTAATTTAAACAGTCATTTGTGACCAGTGCCTGTCATAGTGAACTCACAAAGAACATTGTGGGTTAAGAATGTAGGTTCTGGGGTTAGATGTCAAGTCATAATTCCCAGTCCTATCATTTACAAACGATGTATCTTTTTGAGAAATTTATCCTTTCATAACTTAATTATATTATTTGTAACGTGGGGAAAATGTTCATAACTATTTAACAGAACTGTTTTGAGGTTTAAGTGATGTTATTTATGCAGAGTGCTTATAAAATACTTGGTAAGTACTAAGTTCTCAATAAAATTTGGCTATCATTAAAGTTATTACCACTATTACTGTTTTTCATTCTCTCTATTGCCTACTGTACGGTTCTATACATTAGTTGTTAGTAAATATTCTTAGATGCTGTGCGGCACTTTCTCTATTATTTTCTTTCACCTGACCATTCAAAAAATACATTTCTGTAGTAGCAATGGAACAAAAAGTAGCTGAACTTAAGTTCCTTCATTGGTTGTGATGTTGAGACGGGGTGAAAAATTAAACGTGGAATGAACAGAAAAGACAGCTCTAAATGAATGGTCAATTCAGAAAAAGTTGTATAAGCTCTGAATTATAAGATGCAAAGACTATTTAGAGTCAGTATATCTGCATCAACTAGAATTTTCTTTTCTTGAGACTAATAATAGCACTCTGATCAAGATAATTTCCATCAACATACAAAGTTGCCTCATGCCTACTTTTGGCAAGTCTCAGTCTCCCATTGGTGACCATTCCCTGGTTCTAGCCCCACAGTTTCTTGTGTCTAGCTTATTTTTCTATTAACATTGCAATGCAATATTTCTGAGATTAATCCATGTTGTTGTATTACATTAGCAGGTTGCTTTTTGTTAATTTTTGAGTACTATTTCATTGTATACTGCAATTTGTTTATCCGTTTATTTTTTAATGAAAAACTGTTTGTTTCCACTTTGGATATTATAAGTAGAATCTCTATTAACATTCTTGCACATATCTTTCTTTTAGACATGCATTGTTATTTCTCTTTGGTAAATATCTAACAGTCGAATTGTAGGGTCATGGGTTGGGTGAGTATTTATCTTTATAAAAATTGCTAAACACATTTAAAAGTGCTTATACTATTATACATTTCCACTAGCAGTGCATGGGAGTTCTGGTTGCTTCATATTCTTACCCATATTTGATAGTCAGTTGTCACTATCGAATTAATTAATGAATTATTTAAATATGATTAATTTTAATCATCCTAGTGGTTTTAAATAGTATCTGGTTGTAGTTTTATACTGCATGTCCCTGAATAGTGATGAGGTTGAGATGCAAACTTACTTAGTTAATTGGTTTTAAAACTTTTCTGTTATAAGCATTTCAAGCTATAATTTTTTTCTAGGCTATGTTTAGCCCCATCTAACAAATTTTGATATGTTGTGTTTTCATTAATATTTATTTTAGAATAATTTCTAATTTCCCTTGTGATTTATTATTTAAACCAGGGTTAGCAATGTACTATGTAATTTCTAGCATTTCTGCATATCTTATAATGCTATATTTAATTTAATTTAATTATGTTCAAATAACATGATCTATAAGATTTCAAACATTTTTAATTTATTGAGACTTATTTCATGGTTTAGCATATGGTCTGTCTGGGGGAACATTTAATTTGTACTTGAAAAAAAATGTGTATTCTGAAGCCATTGAATGTAGCACTCTGTAATTGCCAGGTCTAAATGGGTTATAGTGTGGTTCAAATCTTTTATATATTTACTGATTTTTGGACAATTGCTAAATGAATTGCTGAGACATGGGTGTTAAAATATAACTATGATAGAGAATTTGCCTATTTCCCCTTTTTTAATTTTTTTTGTTTCATGTATTTTGAAGCTCTGTAATTAGATGCACATGCATTTATAATCATTATACACACTAAAGAATTGATAATTGGTCTGTTAGTAATAGTCTGTCATTTTAGCTTAATGTGAATTTTTTCCCCTAATTTTTAAAGAACATTTTCATTGGGCATGGAATTTTGTGGTTTTTCTTCTTCTTTCTTTCTTTCAAATTTTAAAAGATACCATTTTATTACTGGTCAGACATTGAACTTGTGGGGGTTTGGTTTTATACTTTGATGTGGCAGATCAGTGAAAAGCTCAACATATTTACTGAGACACTTTAACTTTAGTTCAAGCTTTTTCTTTCTTATATGGGAAGTTTTGCTTTCTTCTGGGCTCCTTGGAGTTTTGCCTACATGTACACAGTGCAGGTATCCCATGAGGGTTTGAGGAGAGTTTATATGCAAAATGTAGATCTCTCCCTTCTGCAGCTCCCTCCTTTCCAGGGTTTCCCCCTCAATTTCCACTGTTACAGTAGCCTTGAACTCTGCCTTCTTACACTTTAAGGAGTCAAGACTGTGACTTTCTTCAGGAGTCCCAGTTGTACCATGCAGGAGGACTGCTGCATGCACATAGGAGAAAAGCTCCATAAATATAAGTGAGTGCAGTTCTCTTCTTTCCAGAGTAGACTATCTTGCAGTTTCTGCCTGTGTTTGATTGCTCTTCAGTGCCTTTGCTTTCCTGAGCTTTATTCCTGTACAAGTTATTTCCCCATTACAGGATCAGAGCTCTTGCAGTGTATATTTCTTTATTGTCTCAGTTTACATCTTATGTAATAGCAGATATTCATTAAATATTTGTTGACTTTGTTTTATATTTTACTTTATAGAGGTGCTTAACTTTTCTTTTACATATTGCTCTTCAACTTAAATCTATTCTCGACAATTACAACCTTTCCCAACATCTTCCATCTTCTCATTCCTTCTACCCACCACCTCAGCACATGACTTTGCCTCTTTAAAAGCAAAGTTGAGGCTATCTGATGGAAATTCCCTCATCTTCCTGATTTTATGTTTTTCTGATATAGAGGTGCTTAATTTGAAAACACGTGGAAGGGTCATTAGTATTCTATTAAAATAGTATAAACAGATATTTTGAGAGAACAAATATTTGAAAATTAAACAGTACAGCTCTAAATAGCCCATGCTGAAAATACCAACAATGGTTTTAGGTATCCAGTAAAAGAGATAGAAAATGATCCATGCTACCCTCTTCCCTACAGCTGCCATATTTAACAAATAAAAATACAAGATACTCAGCTATATTTGCATTTCAGATATACACAAATGATCATTTTTAGTAAAAGCATGTCCAGTGCAATCTTTGAGATATACTTATCCTTAAAAGTGTTTGTTGTTTATCTGAAAGTAGAATTTGACTTTAATTTGTCAACTCTGCTCCACTGACCCTCTTCTTTTTCTTTTAATTTTTATTTTTCAATTAGAATTGATGTTTAATATTGTTTTATATTAGTTACAGGTATAAAGCATAGTGGGTAGACACTTATTTAATTAACAAAGTGATCCTCCCAATTAGTCTAGTACCCACCTGGCATTATACATAGTTATCACAATATTATTGGCTGTATTTCCTACGTTGTACTTTACATTCCCATGACTATTTGTAACCCTCCTTTCTTTGCCTGCTGCTTCTTTAAATGTAACAACACTAAGCCATGAGCTATCATAATTCATGAACTTTGGGCTCTGGGCATTGTGGGAGATTTGGCTGTGGAATGCAAAAAACACTTTTGCAAACTTCTTGCTAACTTGCTTTATAGATTGCCTGTTATCTGAACACTTGAGGAAGGACAGGAAATAGAGATACAATGTAGAGCCCAGGTCTGGGCTTAGAATTAATCCAATGAGAAACAGCTGCCTACTTGGCATGTTCACACTGGCCACGGTTGTTCGAGTGGAGCAATACCGTATCTTGAAAATATCAGAGTATTTTTTCTCATTTTAAGAGTATTCTGAAGCAAATTTGTAAAAAAATAGTCATGTGTGTCTCTCTGGGCTGCAATCACCACAGAACTCTCCTCCCTCAGCAATTTTCCATGGATTATCACAATTATTTACAAATTTCTGTATCAATGGATGTATTTCAACATCTTCGTTTTGTGGAAAGCTGACCAACTGAGAACAGGCAATGACTATTTATTCAGAGTTTGCTATAGCAAAGGGGTCAGCCACCATCAATTGCATTTTGGCAGAGACTCAAAGGCAGGAAGAGGAGTGGGAAGACTTTAGAGTGGACAACAGGAAGACTCAAATGTGCCCTGACTGGACATTTTGGTGAGCTGACTAGAAGCAGGGCATCATATATGATTGGTTAGGGGTGAAATTTTGGCTTTCTCTGATTAGGTCTAAGCTAAAAGCCAGGACAAAAATTGTGAAAGTTGCCAGTTATTAATTAATTCATAACCATTTGGGGATGATTATTTAATCAGAAATGTTCTATATAAGGATCACTAAATTAGTGGCTTATTATTAGAGGTTATAACTGGGCTTTCTAGACTGGTTGATAGAGATAGTGATATAGTGACCTGATTTCCTGTAACTCTGGCTTATGGACAGCAGGTTGGCTTTCTGAGCTGGTTACTACAGATTGTTGGTCAGAGTTCTATTTTTATATGTAGTCTTACCAGTATCCATTTGTATATTCAGTCTCTCGATGATTAGAAATTATGTTGATCTATCATCCCTGTGTATGTTTTCTTGTTCTCCATACTCATGGATTGTTTTTGTCTCTATATTTTATATGAATTTTAGAAGGAGTTTGTCAAGTGCATATATATATATATATATATATATATATATATATATATATATATATATGTTTGTGTGTGTGTGTGTAGATATATATGTGTATATATACATATATATACACACACACACATATATATGTATATATATACAAATTTATACACATAAACCCTCAATATATATATTGAACTATTTGCATTCTATTTCTAAAAACCAAACCAAACAAAACCTTGCTGTTAATAATTAGGAAATTCAATAAGAATGTTCAATATGATTGTTGAATTAATAGCAATTTATTCTAAACTCTTTTATCGTTGGATTCTATTATGTTTACATGTAAACATTTTCTGTTACTTTCTTGTTGTCTCTAATATTGGATATTTCACAAGGATGGGTCTCAGTGTCAGTATACTTCTCTGCTGAGCCCTAAGTTGGCTTTTACAGTTAGACCAGAGGTTAGGAAACTGCATACCATGGGTCAAATCAATCCCAGCAACAGGTTTTCTGTAGACCACAAAGTTGTTACATTTTTAAGTGAGAAGAAGGAGGAGGAGGAGAAAGAGCAAGAGGAGGTCAAGAAGAAACAGAAAATTTTATAAGTGAAAATTGTATGAAATTCAAATTTCAATGTCCATAAGTAAAACTTAATCTGAAGACAGCTTCATTAATTTGTGGATTGTCTGTATCTCATCATGCAGAGTTGAAGAGCTGAAAGAGAGATCTAATGTGGCCTATAATATTTGCTATCTGGTTTTTACTAAAAGTTCCTGATCTTCATGCTCTCCATGACTGAATAATATTCTTAAAATTTTTTCTGTGATAATTTCCTCCCTTTCATATCCTATTATCTTTTTCTAAAATTATACTATATAGATATTATGTCTTCTGGGCTGATGGCTTTAATTTTCTAATTTTTCTTACCAAGTTTCCTTCTCATTCAGTTTAAATGGCTCTACAAACTGTGTGACAAGTTTTCTCATTCATTAGAATTATAAATATTAGAGCAACTATTGGAGCCCATATTTTTATGTGTCATTATAGAAAAAGATGCATATCACATACATTTGTTCAGTAAAACTGTTGAAATCATCTTTAAATTAGATTCAGCTTGATGTAGGGAAGTGACATTGAGGACAAAATCAAAATAAATTTATTACATACCTTACTTGAGTAATAATATGAGTTTAAGTATAATACAGCAAAATAAAAATATTGACAGATTCTATTTTTATATTGTTGTTTTCCTGTGTATTTACCTAAATTAATATTCAGAAACTAAAAAAAAATGCTTACTTGTATGTTTGTATTGAGGTTCAAATTTTGTTTCTCATAAAAATAGCAAAACTGTCAAAATAATATTCCATCATCTTGATAACCTCGTGTTATTTAACTAAAGGAATAGAGAGTTTTAAAAAATGCACTATCACAGAAGGAAAGACTAAAATCGTCTGTGTATATCATGACTGAAGAGCCGTATACTTTAAAGAACTGATATAAAAAAATCAAATGTAATTTCCTTTCAAACAGCCCAAGAGGGCTCAGTTATAAACATGAGACTGACATACACATCTTTAATGTCACTAATTTATTGATATTTATGTTAAACATTTCTGGTTAAACGTTTTCCAGCTCTGAAGATAATATGACTTTGTACCCATGTATTTTTTTAACTCATCCAGAATGTTGACAAAGTGTGGACTCTGACTGCTTTACATCTATGACTAGATAACAGTTCTAACTGCCCTTCCTGAGGGCCTGTCTTATGGATTTTGGATTTCTGTAGCCAACCCTCACAATTGTGTAAGCCAATTTACTGCAATAAATCTCTTAACATATATCTCCTACTAGGTTTTTTGTTGTTGTTGTTTTTTGTTTGTTTTTGTTTTTTGTTTTTTGTTTTGTTTTGTTTTTTTAACTGTAACTGATGCAGGCAGGGAGGGGATTTAGTGATTATTTAGTAGAGTACATTTTCCAAGTATTCAATATCCTCCAAGCTTTGGGTTTAATCATATCTGGACACCCATTTTGAAATTCAAACACATGAACCTAAGTGGAGTTTTTAAGTTTGTCTTGCTGTCTGGCATCAGTGAAGCTGCTGTCCACAGAGGGAATTCCTTCCTTCTCTTCAGGGAATCCTCATCTCTGCTCTTAAGCACTTTTACCTGATTAAATATCACCCAAGATTATTAAATTTGGCCCAACTAGATTATTTAAAATAATCTTTCTTACTTAAAGTTAACCGATGTTGAATGTCAATCACATCTACAAAATACCTTCATAGCACCACATGGATTAAGGTTTGGTTGAATAACTGGGGACTGTAGTCTAGTCAAAGTGACATGCCATCATATCTCATCCTACATTTAGTATGAGGAGAAGAAAGGCCTTAACAATTTTGACATTTGTAATTGTTACATCTCTAGTTAAACTATGTCATTCTGAGAGACCTGTATTTTCTCTTCTTAATTAATTTTTAGTGATTATAACTGCTTTACTTGCAACAGCCAAACTTGGAAACAACCAACACATGTAAAGGGCTAAATAAATGATGCTACATCCATACTGTGAAATATTACTCAGCAATGAAAAGGAAGGAATGCTCGTCATACTCAACGACTTGGATGGATCTCAAATGTCACACTCCGCACGATTCCACCTACACAACATTGTGGAAATGAAAAAATTTTAGAAGTGGAGAATAGACTAGTGGTTGCCAAGTTTAGAGATGATGGAGGGAAGGGAGGTGGATATGTCTATAAAGAGGCAGAATAAGGAAGATCTTTATGGTGATGGAATACTTCTGTATCCTGATTGAGGTAATAGTAACCAACCTACACATATGTTAAAATAACCTAGAACTACACATGGGACCTCTCTCCACCATATTTTCAACTTCTTGTGGATCTGTAATTATCTTAAAATCAAAAGCTTAAAAAAGAAAGAAATGTAACATTGAGGTTGTGAAGAACTTGCTAAGGAAGACAGCAAATGGAAAACTGTAACTGGAAATAAAGACATAATTGAAAAGGTAAACACTTCACATTTTTTTTTGTATGGCAAAAGTCTGCATAAGAAATCAAATCAAATAATAAAATAGAAAAATTATTTAAAATCCATGGACAAATTGTTATACTATATTGAAACAAATATTAAATGTTGTTAGTAACCTAGAAAACCCAAGTAGATAAGATTTGGAATTGAGATGCAAATAAGAGTCACAGCAAACACTAATTAATATATACTTTTCCTCAATACAAATATTTTTAAGCACTATGCTTGAATTTCTCTGAGATAAATAGAATGATAATGATGGTGATGATAAAGATGACAATAGTCACAACTACTGATTTTTAAAAATCATGAAGAATTTGTTTTGAAAACAATTTTAAACATGATCTGATATTTTTAGACATGAATAATGACTGATCTGGAGTTCTGAAGTTCAACTAGCCTCTGGATTGCCGCAGAGTCCTGCTGACATGATGATGACGTGGAGCTGGTTAAATGGCTGCTGAGGAGATTGGAGCCATAGACAGTTGCTGATGCAAATGACAGGGAAAGTGCCTGGGCAGCAGTCCAAGACATGAAGCACTTTTCCTAGCCCTTCCTCTTCCTCTGTTTTCTGGAACGGAAACTGTGGGACACCATAAGCCTAAGAAATATTAAACTAGAAATTTTAGTGAATTGCTGAAAGGCAAGTTTGGTCTAGCTGGACAGAGTGAAACTCTTGGGGCCATAGTCATAGAAGGAACTCTACTTTTATGGTTTTTTCCTTCAGGAACCTCGCCAAGATCTCACAAACTGGATAGGAGTGAATCCAGAGAAAGCTCTCCTACTTCCTGATAGTCCTGATAGGGGAAGGAAAAATCTTATATTAACTTTCATATCATTTTTTTCCTAATATAGGACTTGGTTCATAACTGAGCTTCAGTAAATATTTGTAGAATTGAAGTACATGGAATCTTCATATCCATCCCCAATTTCAAGAGAAGACAGTGTTTGTCTTTTTTTCTCTCTTAGCAGAGACTAACATGGTGATGGCATGTTGAAAGCATGTTAGCTCATAGCTCAGCTGGAATACTCTGCATATCCATAGATTTATCCCCACCCATAAGCCCTTTTGTCCCTTACAACTATCTCTGTATAATCCTGCTGACTCAAATTGTACCTTTATAGTTGAACTTATTTTCTATAAGGTGATTATTTCTGTTACAAGGTGCATCCCCTTGGGAGAGATAATATTTGATGGTGTGATCAGTCTTTTACATCCCTCTTTAAAAGAGAATTGGATAAAGAGATGGCAAGAAAACTGCTGATGACTGAGGAGCTAAGATAAATGCTGAACTTGAAAATTGTATCATTGACATAAGATTGGATTGAGAGGCAAAAATAATCACATTTACTGAGCACTATTGAGTACCAGCCTTTGATGTAAGATGATTTTGAAATGTGACCGAAATGTCATCCAAGGCCTTGTGCCCTTGGATTTCTATGTGTACTTGTCTCAGACTCAAGTAAACTATTTGGTCTTGTTTCTCTAGATTTCTACAAAGTCCCAAGGTCATGTGTCCATATCTCGGTTCATGAGTTTACTTCCTGTGTGCAGCTGGGAACCTTAATCTCACAGTGTCCTGATGTACGTAACCTGGGCTTAATTTAAGTAGAAACTTTGGAATGATGCTAGTAGGAGCAACTTCAGTTGACTTGCTATGTCACAAGAAATTTCCAAATCTAGATTCAGAAGACACACATTTAAATCTTAACTTTGAGACTTACTCTGCAACTCTCGTAGCCTCTATGTATGTCAGTTTCATCATCTTTAAAACAAGATAATGGCTTCTACTTTAACAACTATGCGAAGAGTTAAGGGGTCAAACTAAATATAATTTTATAAATATATATATAATTGGTATTAAGATGGCCTTTTTTTTTAAACTGAATTGTATCACTCAACCCTCCTCTTCTTTGAGGTTCTCCAATCAAAAAACAAACAAAGAAACAAACAAACACAGTACAGGAAGTAGAAACAATAACAGAATGGGAAAACAAACAAACAAAAGCAGAGAAGTAACCCCTTGGAGAATACTAATAGAAGTTGCTCTGAAGACTAAGATGGAGGTCAGGAGAACTAAGGGAAGCTGATTATTTGCTCTCTCCTCTCCACATGATTCCCCCACCCCCAATCTAAATTTTAGAACAAACACGCATAAAAAAATATATGGTATTTGTCAAGAGGAACGCTGAGTTGGTCACTGAATGAAGTATAAGGGAGAAGGATGGCTCACTGTTAGGAGGAGCCAGACCTATGCTGATTACTCCCCTATAAACAGGAATTGCAGAAGCAAATAACACATGAAGACAGGAACATAGAAATTGCAGCTTGGGCCCCTGCCCGTGAAGTTTAGGAACTACTCACGTCATATATATGGCCCTAGGACATGTTAAGAACATTTTATATTAGTAGAGAAACCCTCTTCTTGGGAACTGGTAGGGTAGTAAAAGGACAAAGGAATAAATGAGAGATCCTCTCAATACTTCTTGACATAGGGAAAAGGGGTAAAACTCCCCTATTCCCCAAGGCAATGATAGAGAAATGAATAAAAAAGCATAAGTGCATGTGGCTTGTCTCTTGGTCCACCCAGAGGAACTTCTTGGCACAATTTTTCTAAAACAAGTGACATTTAGACTCAGATTGCATACTTTCTAAATTGCTTTGGCTTCTTCTGCTTTTTCCTTTGAAGTTCTCTAGAAACAGCCTTACTAATTTATGAGACTTGAAGAAGGGTGAAAGCCAGTTCAAGAAGAATATCTGCTTTGGGTCTGTATTGGTTAGGCATTTTCGATAACCAAAGTAGGAAAAAATTTTTAAGAAAACAAAACTGACTTGATTCCTATAATAAAAAGTTTAGGTTTTAGGTTTGACTTCATGTTCAGCTTGGCCTAAGGGCTCAAATAATGCAAGTGAGGTGTCAATTCTCCGCAGTTTTTATTTTTATTCTTTAAAAACTTTCCCCAGCTTTATTGAGCTATAATTGATGTATAACATAATGTAAGTTTCTGCATCTTTTGGCTCTGTCTTCTGCTGCCTTGCCTTCATTCTTGGGCTCCACGGCTTGGCTTTAGGCAACTGCAGGTTCACATCTTCCTTCCAGTTTCATGTCCAGTGAGAGGGGTGGATAAAAAGAGAGAGAATGCTTTTTCTTAGTAAGGCTTGCACAAGGCCTGAGATTTGCTCTGATTGGAGTCAACTTGGGATACACGCCCACCCCTGAACCAATCATTATGACTAACATCCTTCCACAAAAGGAAATTGAATGGCTATTGCCAAAAGAAAAGAAGAAATGCTAGAGATTTTAAAACAGATATTTTACTATAAAACCACAGCAGAATTTCATTTCAAAGGACGTAGTTCTATATTTGGAACACTTGAAAAGAAAAATTAGGCAGATCACTGAATTTGTGGGAATGAAAACCACCAAATTGACATTAAAAATAGTGTACACATAGAATGGAAAGAGAACCTCCACTTGTGAGAAGTTTCTGAGGAAAAAGAGACAATTTTAATCATAACTATTTCCTCCTCTAGTCTCCCTCCTGATAGCAATAGCCATGTTTCCTATTTATTTCCTTTTTGTCCACTTTTAGGGAGTTTAGTACGTACGTACACACACACACACACACACACACACACACACACACACACACACACAATTTTAGTCCACAGGATCACTTGTGTTGAATCTAATCCAACTTCTCAACTACTATATAACACTGTATCATTTAGCTTCTGCTAGAACGCATTGAATGACAGGGAGATAACTATTTTGCAAATTACCTGTTCCCTTTCTAGGCAGCTCAGATTATTAGAAATTACATGATATAATGATTAAAAACCTGTGTACCAAAGTTTAACCCTCTCTACCCTGATAGCCCTTCATATATCTGAACACAGTGCCAACAGGGTAGTATGGAAAGTGACTTTGTTATTTCCTTGTCCACATCTTTTCTGTGCCTGTGCTCCCAAGAGTAGTCATGGAGGGGAGTAAATAATCCCGGTGAGAATGCAAATGTTACTTTTATAATCAAAGGATTGATTGAAATCATGCATGGCGTCTCTCTCAGCAGCAGCATTGAGGAAAGTCAGCAGAGATCACTGTGAGATCACAGAGAAATGTAGAAATCTGCTTTCTTCTGAAGCAGGGAAAGTGCAGATGGAGTTCAGAGAACGTGAAAGAGAAGGACTGCTTCTCAGAATGTGTTTGTTTGATTAATCAACCTTGGTCTTTTACTTTTTTTTTTCCAGTTATATTTTCCTGCAGATGGTTTATTAAAATGCAAATGCTTCAATTCTCTTTTTCCCACTATTTCAATTGAATAGAAAATAGCCAATTTTCTACTTTTATCTCATCTAAATGGGACACATTTTTTTCTTCCTATAATGGGGAAGGGCCACTCATTTATTTTTTGGTGGTTTGTAAATGCTTATAAGATACAGATAGTTTTTATTTAAGTGGCTGGCAATGCTTGTCATTTTTGTACTAGAAATGAAAGTGTGTTGCTCTGTGTGTTGAAGTCCCAGGGTTGGACTCCCGTTCATCAGCATGGTTACAGATCTTTTAGGCACTACAAGAAGATCATGAATATGAAGGAGCCCATCCCCCAAACCCCATTTTATAGAAAATGGCGAAAATGGTCCAGTAATATTTTCTGAATCTGGGGGAGCAAAAATTTCTCACTCATGCCTTACATTAAATACTAATCCCAATTTATGCAAGACCACACTGAACCTCACTACAACCTACGACAGAGGTATAATCATCGCCATTTTATAAAAGGTAATTGCCTAAGATAATATAGAGCTGGGAAACATGAGAAATAGATTCAGAAAAGCTCAGAAGGCCAGCCTTATGAACTGGGAGGCAGTCAGCACTAGGGTGATCACTTGGTGCCTCATTGACGGTAAAAATCAGATCTGAGCTATCAGGCTGGTAACCTCAGAGAAAAGGCAAGAGAGTGTGTGGAAAGGGAAGGGAAGTATGGGAGGAAGACCTACCTTGTGCTAGCCATTTGCACATGTGCTATCTTAAAAACTAAGATCTTGGTAGGAAGCTTAATCACGTTCAGTTATAAAAATGAGGGAACTGAGTCTCTAGAGCATAAGTGATTTGTCCAATTCTACATAACTATTACAAATAGTGAGGGGAGGAACTGGGATTTGGCTTCAGGTATTTCTTCTACCAAATGGAAATGTTAGAAAAGATGAGTGAGTGCATGAAACAGCATTTTCACCCGGAACCAATTCTCACATCGCATCAGCAAATCCCATTCATCAAAAATTCAAGCTCTTTTTTCTTTCAAGCTGAAGTAATTATCATCTATTTTTCTAGCAAGCCTATTAAAATTGAAATACACCTTGCTTCGAAAAGTTTGCAATCGCTTTTGATGGACTGAATGATTTATTTATTGATTCATTCATTCATCAAACACATAGCATTGTAAGCTATGTACCTGACAGAGAGATAAATAAAGCAAAAAGTCTTGCTCCCAAGAAGTCCTTGTCTTATCAGAGACAGAATGTGTTAAAGTAGCTATGAAGCAACGAGATAAAGTAAGCTTGTAAGATGGCAGAGGAGGGGAATTTGGGGCTGAATAGGTTAGCAAGAGTTTCATAAAAAATGTCAGGATAGAGTCCTGTGGAATGACTTTTAAAAAGAATTAAAGAATCAATTAACTAACAATATTATCTAATACCTAATATATGTAGTCGAGATATATATGTAGTCTAAGAAATTTAATAATATGAATAGCATTATCTATTAAACCCTTACTCTATACCAGGATATTTATGTGTATTTATTTTTCATATAACATCAAATTTATTAATCTTCTTTAGAAACAAGTAAAGTTAAGCTAAGACTCAAGTTTTATAATTTACATGGAATCAAAAAACAGTAAAATTGAAATTCAAATTTACTTCTCCGAGGTACCAAGACTATGATCCTTCGACTTTCCCATACTACCTTCCATGAGACCCCTAAATTAAAGAAATTTGCATACCAGTTGGGAAGATAAGGCTTACAGACAGAAAAAAACAATAGCTAATACTGTGAAACAGTAACTCAAAATGAATGATAAACATAATATGTTACTGGAGAAGTGAGCCATTCTTGGGGACTGCAAAGACTCCACAAAAAAAGCTAAAATTTGAGGATTGCAAATAATTTTCTAATTTTATGATTTTATTTGATTTTATATACAGCCTTTTGCTAAACCAAAAAAAAAAAAAAGTGATGTCTTTACATTTTTAATTGTGTCTTTATTTCCAGTTATGGTATTTCCATTTGCTGTCTTCCTTAGCAAGCTCTTCACAACCTCAATGTTACATATTCTATACATTTCTTTCTTTTTTAAGCCTTTGATTTTAAGATAATTACAGATCAAGAAGTTGAAAATATGGTAGAGAGTGGTCCCATGTGTAGTTCTAGGTTATTTTAACACATATATAGGTTGGTAACAATTACCCCAATCAGAATACAGTAGTCCATCACCACAAAGATCTTCCTTATTCTACTTCTTTAAACCCTGGCAACCACTAGTCTATTCTCCACTTCTAAAATTTTATTATTTCCAGAATGCTGTGTAGGTGGAATCATACAATGTGTGACATTTTGAAATTGGCTCTTATCACTCCGCACACGCCCTTGAGATCATCCAAGTTGTAGAGTATAACAAGCACACCTTCCTTTTCATTGCTGAGTAATATTCCACAATATGGATGTAGCATCATTTATTTAGCCCTTTACATGTTTTAGTTGTTTCCAAGTTTCAGCTTTTGCAAGGAAAGCAGTTATAATCATTAAAAATTAATTAATAAGAGAAAATACACATTACTTAGAATGACAGCTTAATTAGAGATGTAACGATTACAAATATTAAAATTGTTAAGGCCTTTCTTCTCCTTATACTAAATAAATATAGGATGAGTTTTATGTGTCACTTTGACTAGACTATAGTCCCCACTTATTCAATCAAACCTTAATCCATGTAGTGCTCTGAAGGTATTTTGTAGATGTGATTGACATCCAACAATGGTTGACTTTAAGTAAGGAAGATTATCCTAAATAATCTAGTTGGACCAAATTTAATCAGCTAGGGCTATATTTAATCAGGTGAAAGTGCTTAAGAGCAGAGATGAGGATTCTCTGAAGAGAAAGAAGGAATTCCCCCTGTGGAGAGCAGCTTCCCTCATACCCAAGAGCAGTTCCAGCTGCCCTTCCCGAGGGTTTTCAGCTTCTGTAACAGTTCCTCACAATTGTCTAAGCTAGCTCCTTATAATAAATTTCTTAATATATATGTTCTTTTCATTCTGATTTTTTGGTTGAACCCTGAGCGATTCAGGCAGGGAGGGACTTAGTGACCATTAAATATGTGAATTTTACAATTATTCCATAGCCTCAGAGCTTTGAGGTTAATTTAAAGTCACACAAAAGCCCATATTGTCCAGACACATATGAATATTGATTTCTTTTTTCAGATTGTTTTTTCTCAGCTCACCTCTCCACTTCCAGGCCAGTCATAGGTTTCAAGGAAACTCCATGTTTTATCCTTAGAAAAATTCCGAGCTGATAATGCAGAAAGGAACAAAGGTTTATGAGAATTACTTTTTTCATCTATAAAAAATAGAAAAAACTAAAATGATCTTTTTTAGAAAATTCCAGTATTGACAGTGGGATGGGAAAATAGACATTCCATACACTTTAATTAGACATTAAATTGGTGAATTCTATTAACATTTTAAAAAAGATCCAAAACTTATACTTCTCTTCCACAAATATACTGAGGGCTAAATATAATTGTACATAGGCAAAGTATTATAATAACAGAAAATTAAAAACAAACCAAAAATATATCATTAAGAAAACTGTATATCCATTTTATTAAATTCTATTTGGCTGTAAAATAGAGAGTTAGGTTGGTGAATTCTGGTTAAATTAGTACTTTCCTACAGCCTGATTTCTTTTTTAGTTCTATTTCAGTGGGATTTTTGCAGTTCTAAGAGTGGCTCACTTATATAGCTTTCTCTTGAGGTAAAAGTTAAAAACAACAACAACAACAACAACAACAACAAACAAAGGGAATTGAGGAATTGAGGGTAATGTTTGAAGGATACCAAAAAGTTTTCCCATTCTCCAACAAATCATCTTTCTTTTGTTGGTGGTAAGTAAGCCAGGATGGAATTAGAGCATGATAGGATGACAGAGGGACAAGGTGGTTGTCATTTCCCTCTATGTTCACAGTTGGGAGCATTTGTTTCTACATTGTTGCTGCTGTTGTTGTCTGTGTGTATATTCTGTACACAGGAATTATGCTGTTCTGTTGTAGTTTCTAATTTAAAGGGAAACATTTGATATTGACATTGTCTCAAAATACATATAATTATGATTTATATCTCACAAGTTATTTAACTGATTTAAAATTTCTATCATATTTCAAGTTCTATTATATTTCTGGCACTTGAAATACTCCTGAGAATGGATACAGGACATAAAATAGACAGACACCGGGGCATGAACATTCTCCTCAGCCTGCATTTCCTTCCTTTCTCTCCTGCTCTAAATACTTTGGGAAATGTAACAAAACTTTGTTCTCCGTGGTAGGGAAGATATAATTGACCAAGCTAATAGAACCAAAATAGAATGCACTTCTAAGTTCTACAGTACTCTGCCATGAATTTTTCAATGTTTGCTGTACCCATTTGTTTTAGGAAAAAAGCATTGAGAAACATCTCTATTTCTCATTGTTTTTGGAGATTTCCCCCTTAGCTAGTCACTTTGACTGAATCCCTAGAGAGAACAGACTAAAGGAAGAACTAAAGTGCTGGCTCTGTATTTGTGAGGTGCATATTCAGGGTTGTGGTGAGGGAGAAGGACACAGTTTCAGGAAAACTACAGAGCATTTCATGCCACTTGTTACTGCCTGGACCACTTGCTCCACAAGAAAGGGAAAAATGGGTTAAAGGCTGGAAGTGGAAGTCACAGAGAACAGTTTATGTCCCTGAGGCTAGGGATGACTTTAGCAGCACCATCTCTTCTCTGGGTGATAAACAGAGTGAGAAATGGAACTGTGTGATCTCTAAAACCTCAGCAAAATGCCTGGAGCAGAAGGTTTCATGGAACTGAATTGAATTTCCTCAGATATAATGGAATAGAGGTATGCTTTGATATACATTTTAATTGCCCTTTGCCATGATAAAGTGAATAGGGAAACGCAGTGTCACCAGCTTTATATTCCCCAGCCCTATCTGGGTCTTGAACTCTGAGCACAATGCAAATGCCATTGTCTTCTTGAGATCCCAAGGGCCAGCTTGGCTCAGTCAGAGGGCAGAGTGAGATTTTTCTGATTCTGGAGTAATATTTCTGTGCTTGGTCTTCTCCTATTTGGCTGCTGACTGCAGATGACCTTGGGTTGAAGTCCTTAAAATTCCTCCATCTGTAAAATGTGAAATATGATGCTTTTGACCTACCTCAGTGTGATAGATGGCTCTGGACCATAGGAGATCTAATGAGTTAACATTTACGAAATGCTAGGAGCTATTTTAGAGAATGGCATTCTCTAAGTACAAAAGATCGTTATTCATTACCCAGAATGCATACAAATAAAAATAAGAGTGTTTCAGAATAAGAAGACTGATGTAGGGAGCTGTATCTGCCTCAGTGAAAGACAGGTTGGAAATTAATTCAAAGGATAAACTGTTTTAAAACCTGGCAGTTTCATGCTAATGAAAAAGAGGCCTGCAGACTATATTTTGGTCTGACGGTCAAAGCAGAACTGGAAATGTCAAACTGGTATGATTCACTCCTAGTGTTCCCTCTTGGTTTTATTGAATACCTTCAGGCTATGCAGCCTAGGATTTCTGGAAGGAAAATTATGCTGTATATAAATGTAATGATATAAAGAATACAGTTTTCTGCATCTCTATCACTCATAATAGATATAATATAGAGGACATTTCCACCAGAGATTAGGTGTCTGATTACATATCTCTGGTGTTTTACAATGTTTCTTCCTCACCAACCAGGTTTAACTTTTTCACCACTGTATTCTACCAATGAAATAGTTTAATATATAATATTCTTGAGTACAGCCTGTTGATGGTAGAACTGTAGACCCAATACTTTATAATAGCCTCTTTCTAAGAAAGAGACATCTATTTACCAAAGAACATCTCGCTTTTGCATATCACTTATTTTACAAAGAATTTTATAACATTTCATTTGTTTGTTATAATAATCAGATAATTGAACATAATTTAAAGTTTTATTTATTCATTCTTTGTACAAATTCGAGAGCGATCTAAATCTGTCATTGCCTCAGTGGCATTGAGGAGACCTCGGTTCTTTTCGCCAATGCAGTAAAGAATTACAGATAAGCAAAATTTAGGAAAAGTAGAATTTATTAAAGTACATTTCAAAAGAGAAACATACTATGCCAGAGATCATCACAGTTCCATAGAACTCAGAAAGTAAACCTTATAGTCTCTTGATGAGTGGTTATATGGGTGGTGCTAGATGATTGGTATGTAAAGCCATTTGATTGACATTTGGCTGTTATATAACCCTTTGTCTACTGCACATGCAGTTACACAGAATTCAATCTGTTATAATTAGATTCATGAACCTCTGGGCATATGTATGATATTATAATGATGGTATAATGAAACTAAGGTCAAGAAAGGACAACGTATGTACTAACTGTGCAGGCGTTTGTGGTCGTCCTAAACCAGTGGCTATTTTGTGGATTTTACTTTCCTATATTTTAGGATGTAAGGATATTTTTAACTGTAAAATGAGTGTTTCAGGGAGGTCTTAAGGGAGGTCTTTGAGTTGGGCCTTCATTTCTCCATCACTCATGTCTCTCTATCTGCCTAACAACTGTATATACTGGAGGGTAGTGGAATTAATACAGGACAGGGCAAATTCTCCTAAGTTGGGGGAAACTCAAGCCCTGCATTGAGAGAGGAAATTGTTCTTGGGCGAGTGCAAGAAAGAATTTAAGCACAAGCCAAAGTTAGAGTCAAAAGTAAAGTTTATTAGAGAAAAAGTAATGTGCTATAGACAGAGCGTTGTCTCCTCTCAGAGGCTGTGAGAGAGCCTAAGAGAGACTCAGAGGAACAGGGACAACAGAGAGAGATAAGGATAATGAAGGAGACATAGTAAAGACACTGAGAAGGATCCTTAGTTTTGGGGGAATTCAGTTTATATATCATTTAGTTTCTGCAAATTATAGTTTAAAGACTGAGGGAAGATAAGTGTAGGGTGAAAAGATAAAAATCCGTAGGGTGAAAGGCCTGCTGGCAAATCTCAGCCTTTGATCCATATGTTTCCCATGGTTTTAGCCATAGGGAATGATTTTATTTTGTGTAAGGCAACTCATAAGGACTCTGTTTTCCTGGTTTTCTGTTGTTGTTGTTGTTGTTGTTTTTGTTTTTCCACAGTGTGGGGAAATGGTTTGTTAGCAATACCAGCAGAATCTTTCTTTGTTCTACAGGTTTCCTCATGGTCTGCTTATAGGGCTGATCAGCATATTGCAGTCTCTGAATATAGCTGATTTAACATTTTAGTTTTCTTTCCTCCTCCCTATATAGTAGCATGTGCTGCCTCAAAATGTGTCTCTTTGGGATAAGGATTATTTTGAGATGATTATTTTGAGAAATAGCAAATGAAAAGAAGCTCTGAAAATAGACTAAAGGTTACCCTTTTGTAAGGAAAATTTACATTTATAAAGTAAATCTCCATTTGTAAGAGTGTTTATCTCTCTGTACTAAGAAGAGAAAGATGATTTAGTCATAAGACACTCTTAACAATGGAAAAGGAACCTACTTAAATCTACATAACAAACTTAACTCATTTACTTTTCCTGGTCACCTCCCACAACACATTTCTCTTTTGTCTTGAGCTGAAAATAGTATTTAAGCCCTGACTCTACACCACCTCTGTAAATTATTCATTTTTCTTTAGGTATGTCTCATATATACTTGAGGAACATATGTTAATAAACTTCTGTTTGTTTTGTTAATCTGACTTTTGGTGCAAAGTTACCAGCTAAGAACTCAGAAGGGTAGAGGGAGAATTATTTTTCCTCCTCTACAGTTCCAAACCTTGATTCAAGTACTGAAGATAATACAAAGTTGCTGTTTCCCTGAGGCTTACTTATGTTCTGGAAGGGAGAGTAAACCAATACAAATGGAAATAGATAGACATTTAGATGAGGCTGAGCACTAAGGAGGGTAATATGATCAGAATAAAGCAATAGAGTGTAAAAGGGAGAAGGGATATTTTTGATATAATAATAAAGCCTTTTTAGAGTAGATTACGCGTGAGCAAATTTGAAGGTTGAGAAGCCTGTTGTGCAAAAAGAGAGGGGAAGAGGATGTGGACAGAGTGAGTTAGTACATGCAGAGGCCTCAGAAGGAAACTGGGATGGGTAATTTCAGGGATCAGAACAAAGGCCAGGAGTCCTGGAGCACACAGGAAAAGTGAGATGAGATCTGAGAAGAAGACTTGCAAGCCCCATTCTTGAGGGAATAGGAGACCATGGTAGCATTTTAAGAAGGGGATTAATAAGATTATATTCATATTTTTAAAAATTTTACTTTACCTACCAGAAGAATAATTGATTAAGTTGAGTGTCCATATGTCCTGGTTTGCCAGAGATGGCTCTAATTTATGACTGTTGTAATGAGTAATCATCAGTGTTCCCCTTTCACTCTCAGAATTGCAGATTTGGGTAATATTTTATAGTCCCTCTAACTATAAGAGGCAAAAGTCAAAGCAGGAATCCAGGTAACCCATTTTTATATTTCAGGTGAGGGATGATGTTGGCCTCAATTAATGTGACTATTGAGGAAATTAAATGTTACTGGTTATCTTCAAATTTCATAGGGACCAGAGAAGTAGGCTGGGCCAGTTTCCAAGCCTCATGAATCTGAAACCTACAGCTCATTGCTATTCCTCAATTATTGTATCAACTCATCAGCGTGGCAGTATTTGAAATATGGATTCTCTCTAAATTAACTTCCCAGAAAACTGACTAGTACACTGTATGTGCTGAGAAGGGCGATAACCAGAGCAAGACAGATAGGGAGTATTGGGAAGAAGGAAGTTACTTTTTGACTCTGGGTGATAAGAGAAGAGGTAGCAGAATGAAAGAATATTCTGAGTATGTTTTAAAGGCAGAACCTATAGGATTTACAGATGACCTGGGTCTAGGCTGGGCAAGAAAAGACTGGATGCAAGGATGACAAGTGGTTCAACCTAAACACTTAGGAAGAAGTTGCAATTTTCTTCTTAAAATATATTCTCTCAGTTTTTAACACAAGCCCCCTGAATATTTAGTTACTTATTTGTGATCGTTTTAAACTATACTGTAAGGAAAGGAGCCCATACTGAATTTCATGAGTTTTTATCCCTTTTTTCTCACTAAATGACCCCGAGGATTAAGTCTTTGAAGTTTTACTTTTCATCCCCTTCTTGTCTTCTGAAATTGTCAGCCTTCACTGTTTGCTTCTAGCAGCCACTGGTCCATTTTATTTGGAATCAATATCCCAAATTTGAATTATTAGTTGATTTGATGCACAGTAATCTCAATCTTTATCATATAAATCAGCTCTGACTGAGATTCTTAATTTAAAAATTAGGGAAAAGTGAAATTTGGGAAAAAAATACAACCATATTGTAGCCAAATGTACAGAATCACTTGTCATTAACATAGATATGTTTATTCATATGCTTATAAGATTCAGGATGACTATCCTAGTTTACATTTTAGCTCCATCCTGTCTTACAAGGAAGCCATTGTCAGTCCTTAATCCCTTCCATAATCACCTGCAGGCCCACTGTGTGCTTTGGCTTCCACCCTCATCTGCTAGGAGCAGCAGCAAAATCTGCTTCCTCAAGAGCTCAGGCACTCCTACTTCACTGCCTCCATGTATATACCTATAACACAGCCCTCTATGTTTGCTGCAGAGAGCCCTTAAGACTGAGTTAGGACTGTAGCATCTCGGTGTTGACCATCTTCTTCCCAGGCACCAGCCAGAACAATCTCATCAGGCCTCTTATCTCTTCAAAGTCCCTTGAATCATAAGGCATTTCTGCTTTAATGACCAAAACTCAAAATGTCATTACTCTTCTCTTTACTCTGTCTTCTGGCATTGAGTATTTTTCACTTAACTAGTTGCCACTTGTTCCCACAGTGCATGAGGCTAGATGCAATAAAAAGAGAGCATGCACAAAAATTGTACTGAGAAGGGGGATAACCAGAGCAAGACAGGTAGGGAGTGTTGGGAAGGAGGAAGTTACTTTTTGACTCTGGGTGATAAGAGAAGAGGTAGCAGAATGAAAGAATATTCTGAGTATGTTTTTAAGGCAGAACCTATAGGATTTACAGATGACCTGGGTACGTAGGGCCCTCCCTATATGCCACACCATGTAGAGAGCACCCTGGCAGACATGCTAGTGTAAACCGAATTAATTTTAGACTGTAATAAAGAGTAAAAATCATTTATTTGAGCAAAAGAAGCTGTAGTCCAGGAGACACAGATTTCGGTAGCAATATAAATTGTGTTCCACTGAGATAAAGGGGAGCCTACCTTTTATAGAGAAAGTTCCCACCCAGGTCCTCAGTCAGGCTTGTCTTATATAAATGAGATACCACACTGTGTAGTTCGAATAGCATGAAGCAAGTCTCAGTTCGTTGGTAAAAGGGTGAGACCAGGCTTTCCCTGTAGTGGTTGACTCAGTATAAAGAGTTGGGCGTAGTGTGGGAATCCAAGAGTTCAGTCTGAAGTTCTTCCTGGTATATAGAGTAAGTGAGAAGTCCCTGTAAGGAAATGGCCACTAGGCTTTTATTTTTTATGATATTTGGGCCCTCAGTTGAACATGGAGAGTCCATCTCAGCAGATAAATTCCTTTTTGGGGTTTATATCAAATGAATCCTTCTTCTGGGGGGTCTACATTTCACCCCTTTAATTAAAACTTCTTGGCTGACAGTGTTCATGATCAATCAGGTTTCTTTGCTTTGGGTGCCTTTTGTCCCATGACGATGCTGAAGTGGTCTGGCTACCTGCTCTGGGTTTATCTAATCCTTTAGTGAGACTCTCAAGATTGAGATATAGTCATTTAAGCAACTAGCAATCTACCATTTACCTTTAAGGAGTTCTTCCGGTTAAACTGGTTAAACCTGGAAGGTTCCTGAGGCAGATTTTGCCATGAAGCATTAAATTAGCAAGGCTTTAGCTAGACCTTTAATCATTGTCCCATGAATGGTTGGAATACAAAAGAAACTGAAAAAAAAAAACAGAAACAGGCAATAACTCTGCAAACACTGGATAAATCAAGAACAGTTGGCAAAAGACAATCAGACTTATGAGCCTAGTTAGCTTATATCTTCTTGATCCAGAACTATATTCAAGCAATTCATGTATAGCAGGAAGAATTCAAGTCATTCTAATTTAAAGGAGGTAGTGACTTGGTGTAGCATTTCTATTCTTCATGCAACCATCGTTTGAGTCTTTATAAGAGGTTTTTGGCACCTGGTTATATAGAACACCAATAGCTTGACAATGAGGTACTGTGAGGAGAAAGAAAGATGGCAGTAGTCAGACTCCCTCCCAATACTCTTAGCAGCTTCTAGATGGAATTGACTCAGCACTTCTCCCCTTATGTAACCACATGCCCAGTACGCATGCGCACCCTTCTGTTATCCAGCAGTGTGCCACTATTGTTTAACCTGTGTATAAAAGGCACCACTGCCCTGCGAGGCTGGCTGAGCCCTTGCTGGAATAAAGAGCTATATCACAGTTACCTACAGCTCCCCGCATTTTCTTCCAGCGGTCTAAGCCTCGTGCCCCTTATCTTGGAACCTCAAATCTGCAGAAACACACTTGGTGTAGTCACGAGCTGGATTCCTAGGTAAGGGAGTCATCTGCCCTGCTGGAGGATGGGAGGGACATATGGCCCCCACAGACCATGTGGTATCCTGTGGTGACAATATTGATGACTTGGAATCTACCTGAACTTTGGGAGGCAGTTGATGGGTCTCCCATAAGTATTGAGAAGGCCCTCTGCTCCCTGGAGGAGCAGTTGCCAGAGAAAGCACAGGCCATGGCCAGCAGAGTGGGCTGGTGCTTTTAATGGCTTTGAAGCAGAATATGGATGAAGCTCTAGCAGAGGCCGCGTAGGCACAGAAACTTTGACAAAAGGCAGACGCCTTGGACATGAGGGTGCAACAACTGGAAGCTGAGCTCCAAAGAGGTCCACCTTCTAAATCACCCTCAGAGGTGGGGGAAGATGTCCTGGAAGAAGTCTGCCCACAAGTATGGCCCATGATACTCCAAAAGGTAAAGCATGGACAATCCCTAGGTCTCAGTGAGTTACAAGCTGGTGGCCTCATAGTAACAGAATTACGAGATTTGGGGAAACAATGGCAGAGACCTGGTAAACTGTTACTGGCCTGGTTGCTTAGCCTTTGGGACAAGGGGGTTGATAGTGTTATGTGCTCCCCTGCTGAAATGGAGAAATTGGCATCTATAACCAATAACTAACTGTAGAGCCATCATTGTGGTAGCGTCTACAGAACAGTTGTCGCTTGGCTCAAGATCAGGAGAACCACACCCTGATGGAATGGTTTACTGCTGAAGAATTCCCCCAAAATCTGAATAAATGGCAAATATATGCTGAATTAGTACAGATCCTTCATGAACTGGGCATGCAAAAAGCCATATTTAATTTGAATATGCAGGGACCGGATGATGAACAGTTTACGACCAGCATGCAGGACCTAGTATTAGGAACCACCCCCTCTACTACTTTTGGCTCGTTGATTGCTATCTGTGTTACGGCACATTCGAAGTACTGAGGTAAAGGATATGAGGCTTGGGCAGTTGGAAGAAAATGTGGGGAGCCATAGACAACTGTGACATAGCTCTTTATTTCAGCAAGGGCATAGCCAGCCTCACAGGGCAATGGTGCCTTTTATACACAAGTTAAACAATTGTGGCACACTGCTGGATAACAGAAGCCTGCAAATGGCTAGGGGACATGTGGTTACATAAGGGAAGAAGTGCTGAGTCACTCCCATCTGGAAG
This sequence comes from Eidolon dupreanum, assembly GCA_028627145.1. Lineage (NCBI taxonomy): Eukaryota > Metazoa > Chordata > Mammalia > Chiroptera > Pteropodidae > Eidolon > Eidolon dupreanum. The sequence continues at coordinate 86,699,155 of CM053503.1, read as the reverse complement.
CCGCTAAGGGTGTCAGGAGGGAGCCTGTCTATAGCCATCTTTCTTTCTCCTCACACCATCCTGGCTCCTTATGTGGGGATACATATACATAAAATGACTACAGCAATGGCTGCTCTAGGGAATATAGAGAGGAGACACTGTGAGGTAAGGGGCAGAAGTGTTTGTGCAGTAATGCCCAGACTCCCAAGAGCTGAGAAGAAAAAGAAACGCCCTGTGCAGGGTCCTGTTTGGATGACCAGAATGCAGGTAGACTGATTTGCTAGCTGCAGGAGTCGATCAGGACAAGATAGACCACTAGCCTAATACAGTATTATTAGAATTATGGTGGCAATTAAAACCTGAACACCAATTTAGGCGTGCACAGAAACCTTCCACCAAAAGAGATAGGCCATCAACCTTGAAGGACTTTTTGAAACCCTGGGACTCTCTGTTGACTCTACGTGATTAGGGAGAAGGCTGAGGTGCCCATTTGGAGGGGACAGGTGAGGCCCAGAGGCCGCACGTGGAATTGGCAATCCACTGGTCCCCACACAACGTTCAAAGAGTTCTAGCACTGGGGCTAGGATACTAGGGCAAACTGCAGTCTTATCTATGGAAATCCAGACAGATTCCCTGGACCAGACACCCATATAAATTGTTATGGGGGTAAGACTATTAAGACCAAGGCTGTGAGTTTGCCTCTTGGAATAGGACATTTGCCCTCACATTCATACAAAATGTATGCTTCTCTGGTGCCAGAATATATCTTAGGGGTGGATGTGTTGCAAAGGCTCAATCTGCAGACCTCTGCTGGGAATTTTATTTATGAGTCCCGGTGGTAAAGATTGTAGTGTGGGGACATACTCATCACCCACCACAGAAGGTACCAGAAACAAGGTGCATTGTCAATGTTAAGCAGTATCGCTTGCCTGGTAGACATGATGAAATTGGGCTACGATCCAGGAATTGGAGAACGCTTAGACTGCGTGACCCCCCATAGTCCACATAATGCTCCTGTGTGGCCACTGAAGAAGCCTGATGGCTCATGGAGAATGGCTGTGGACTATCGAGAATTGAATAAAGTGATTTCCCCACTGTGTGCAGCAATACCATCCATCCATGATCTAATGGATTAACTGACTACAAGGCTGGGAATGTATCACTGTCTTGGATTTCACTAATGCTTTTTTCTCCATAGATTTGGCTCTTTAAAGTCAAGACCAATTTGCCTTCATGTGGGAAGGAAGACAATGGACTTTTGTGGTATTACCCCAAGGCTATCTATACAGCCCAACAATTTGCCATGCGTTGGTAGGATTTGGCAACCTGGCCCCAACCAGCAATGGTGGAATTGTTCCATTATATTCATGATGTCATGTTAACCTCTGCTTCCTTTATAGATCTAGAACAAGTGGCACCATTGCTGTTGCAGCACCTGAAAACGTGGTTGGGCGGCAAATGCAGCCAAGATTCTGGCTTATGTGTCAAATTCTTGGGTGTTGTTTGGTCGGATAAGATGCTGTAATTGATAAGATACAAACATATAGATGACCCACTACAGTGAAAGAATCAAAGTTATATGGGCCTTTAGGGATATTGGAGAGTGTTTGTGCCCTACCTAGCACAGCCAGCATGGCTGTTGTATGACCTGATCAAGAAGGGAGCTACTTGGGACTGGGATGAAACAGTAGAGAAGGCATTTACTACCACCAACTAGGTGGTGCAACAAACCTAACTCCTACAAGAGATCCAGGTAAACCCTTTGAATTGGACGTGCATGTATAGCAGAAGGATATGGCTGGGACTTATGGCAACATTCAGAACAAACTAGCACCCCAGTGAGTTTTTGGTCCCAACAATTGGAAAGGTGCAGAAAGCTGGCACTCCCTAATAGAAAAGCAATTAGTGGCTGTAAATGCAGCCTTGCAGGCCACTGAGGCAGTGACTGGCATGGCCAAAGTACAAGTGCTCACCACTTACCCGACACAAGGTTGGTTGTGCACATGGATACAGGCCCCCAAAACAGGGGTGGCCCAAACCCCTACCCTGACAAAATGGGGTGCCTATCTGGAACAACAGAGTGCCATAGCTGCTAGCCTTCTGGCCATGGAATTACAGATGGTTTGAGTTTACCACTGACAATATACTGCACATAGCACTTCCTACAGATTTAGAAATGTCCCCCTACAAAGAAGGGAAGCCTCCCATACCCACTGATGCATGGTACACAGAAGGTCCAGTAGGGGGCAGTGAGCCAAGTGAGTGGCTATAAGGGTGCAACCAGCGACTGACCACATTTAATATGATACGGGCCAAAGCAGCCAATGAGCTGAGCTATGGGCTGAGTGGATGAGTATAGCCCATGAAGATGGCCCACTGACTATTTGTACTGACAGCTGGGCTGTGTTCAAAGGCCTGACATTGTGGTTGCCTATGTGGAAATGGCAAAACTGGCTAGTGGGCCATAGGCCCTTATAGGGACAAGCCATGTGGCAAGACCTATGGGAGACAGGACAAGACAAGACAAGACAAAGATATAACTGTGTATCATGTTATGGGCCATGTTCCCTTGGCAACTCCAGGAAATGAAGAGGCGGATGTGCTCTCACCTGTTTGATGGCTGGAAAAGGTTCCTGCCACTGATGTGGCGCACTGGCTCCACAGACAATTGCAGCATTTGCAGCATGTGGTACCAAAACTGTGTGGACAGTGAAACAACAATGTAACCTTACCCTGAAAATGTCACAGATGCCTGTGCCAAGTGTCCGATATGTAGCAGGGATATGCCACATCCTTGCTGCATGAAACAGGAGCATGCACAAGTGATTAGGGGAAGGGGCCCATTAACCATGTGGCAGAGAGATTATATAGGACCTCTTTCAAAAGTTTAAGGGGCATCTTATGCCCTTATGGCAGTAGACATGGCCACTAGGGTATTGTTTGCATAGCCCTGTGCAGCTGAAGACCAAAAATGTACTGTACAAGCTCTCAAACACTTATGTACCTTTTACAATAGGCTGTTAGTAGTAGAAAGTGGCCAAGGGACCTGTTTTACTGGGCATGAGGTTTAAATGTGGGCCAAGCAAATGGACATTCAGTGGAAACGGCATGCCTCGTATAATCCCCAGGCAGTGGGCATGATTGAGCATTACAACGGGCTATCAAAACAGCACCTATGAGTAACTGTCAGTCCTCCAAACTGTGAGGTTGGGTATCCTGCCTGTGGGATATGCTGTGGGGCCTGAAAGAGTGATCTCGAGCTGGAGGTCCCTCTCCAGTAGAGCTGCTATTACATAGGGCTGTGACCTCAGTTCACTGAAACTCTGTTGAAACCTGGCTGTAGACTCAGTGGTAATATACTCCTACCTGCCCCTTCTTGTCTGAAAAGGGGAGAAACAGTGTAACAGACTTGGCCATGGGAAATAAGGGCTCTGCACTGTTGGTGGGTAGGCCTAATAGCCTCATGAGGTCAGGGTCTAGACATAAACTTACAGGTCATTCCTTGGGTAATGGCTGACTGGCCACCACAGATAACTGCGAGATATCCTGCAGGAGAGATGGATGAAGAAGAACATACCAACCTAAGGGGAACCTTGTGTTGTCACTGTGGCCTATGATGAGTTCTCCCATATTGTGTCATGTTGACATGGTGAGATCAATGCCACAAGGGGAACAGGTGTGGTACCAATGGCCAGGTTGCCCTCTCTTTGTAGTGACAATTTTATCACAAGATAAGACACTGGCATGCATCTTTCCTGATGGAAAAAATTTACCTGTGTTGGTACTGTTGTTCTTTCTTTCTTTTTGACCTGAGGCCACTGTATGCAAATACTGTGGTTGATTGGGCACATACCTACGCCACGATTATGAATGTCTCACACTGTTGGGTCTGCATGGAATTTCCTGTCAGCGCCTCTGAAGGATTGCCCTGGCCTATACATGTAGCTAATGTCATGGCATGGGTTTGGCTGACCCATTAGGGACCCCTGTCGCCTGACTGGACTATCATTCATACTTGAGTGGTTTTACAAAGAAGGACTCAGCATGAGCTGGACAATCCCTTACATGATGGATTGTCATGGCTGACTAGTAAAGGGGTGGAGGTGACTGAGGATGTGTCCCATTACATTGAAAGAAACATGGGGTACCAACTGTTAGAGTGTGTGACACATCCCCCATGCCAAAACATAACTACTATCTTATTTACCAAGCATTGGTGGACAGGACAAAAGTACGCCTGTACCCCTGTACCCACTTGATTAAGATTTTGCCTTCAGGAAGCCTATGCGTATGTGGGGCCTATGAATGGCCCTATATTCCCTCTTATTGGACAAACCGCTGTACTTAGGGATGCCCGTATTTGCCAGAAACTATGCGGCAGGCACTCCCATGGCACCCCACAAATTGGGATGTGTATTATTCACAACATATCTGCATTAAATGGACCCCATGGTGGCATTACCCCTTAGCCATCTTTCTGACTGTGGAAACACAAGTGACAGCTTTGGCAGAACATATTGTTCGAGCCTTGAATTATATGCATAAAGCCCTTAGTCTGATAATTTGGTGAAGTAGATCAGTTTGGAAAAGTAGTACTGCAAAATCGTATGGCTTTGGACATCTTAACTGTTGCCCGAGGGGCCACTTGTGCTGTTCTCCACTCTAAATGTTTTTTTTACATCCCAGACCACCAGCACATCTCAAAAGCCTTGGCAGATCTCTCCCATGAAATACAGGCAGTCCAATGGTTTACTGGGGAACCTCTGCAGGAGTGATGGGCAAGCCTAACGTTCACTTAGCATGGGGTCTTAGCTCTTCTAGGAGGTGGAAACTGCCTTCTAGTGGCACGTCGTTGTTCCCTATATTGTTGTTGTGGCCTGTGGGTACAGAGGTCTGTCCTCCTGCAGTAGTCACTTGCCAAGACAATGTAGGTGTACAGGAGAAATCCTGAAGGGGTGGAGTGTGAGAAGAAAGATGGGTGCAGTCAGGCTCTCTCCCGACACCCTTAACAGCTTCTAGATGGAGTGACTCAGCACTTCTCCCCTCATGCAACCATGTGCCCGGTACACATGCGCAGGCTTCTGTTATCTTGTAGTGTGCCACTATCGTTAACCTATATATAAAATGATGCTGCTGCCCTTCGAGGCTGGCTGTGTCTTTGCTGGAATAAAGAGCTCTGTCACAGTTGCCTGTGGCTTCCCGCATTTTATTCCAACTGCCCGAGGCTTGTATTCCTTACCTCAGTACCTCAAATCTGCACCAACACAGGTACATTAAACAAATTAGAACAATGGTGAGTAGAACAATTTGCAATCCAGATCTTGAAGTAATCCTGTGCACAGTTAGGAGCCAGCTGAAAGTATTGGAAAATTTACATCTTAACCAACTAGTGGAACTCATGGTAAAAGTAGAATGTCCCTTAAGAAATTTCGTATGTTTAAGAATCTTGGTTGTTTCTAATTCTACCTAGGAAGAGGTATTTTAACCAGGAACAGCAAGAAGTATTAGGTATGGCATAAACTCCTCCTTAGGCTGCAAACAAATAATCTAAGACAACACTATTGTTGAGGACCAGTTAGGCCAGGGAGTCTAAAGAGCTTTGTTGAGTTCTGATAGCTGAGTGGACTATTCTGCTGATTGTTCTGGTTAGATTTCACATCATTATATCTAATTGAGCAGTGCTAAGGCCAGCCCATGAGCCTACAGTTCTAAAGAAGCAGTTGCTCTCATATTAATCTCAAAATTCTACCTGGCATCATCTTGGAATGAGCAAGATTCAGCTACATCTGAGAAGAGCTAAAAGGAATGGGATTCAAGGAAATCAGGAATAAAAACAAACAAAAAACATAATCATATGCTTTCTAATGATGACATTAAAATTATACAACTGGATTTATTTGCTATATACAAAAACTAGTGTTGGAATTAAAAAATACCACTTACATTCACAGAAGCACTAGAATTATACTGAAATTTACAAAGATACGTAATAATTTGTTTACCATGCAACTTATTGTTTCTGAAACTGTAATGATAAATAAAATAAAATCCTTATGAACAAAGTATTAATGTATAATAAATTATATCAATTTAGCAAAAGCTCAAATTTATAAAGATGAAGACCCCATATCTCTGAATTTCTAAGCATTCATTTTAGTGTTAACCAGGCTTCACCTAAATGTTATCTTATTAGAAGAGACATTTTAAATGCTCTTTCCTCTTCAATACATTATACTTTCAAAGGTGAAAATGCTACAATTCAACTTTTCTTTACCATTTTTGCCCATTCTCATGAATCTTACATAGTGTTATTACACTGTCTATGCTAAAGTTTCCAGTGAATTGAATTACTAGGTTTCAGAATATCACTGATTTGTACAATAAGCCCGTCTACCACGAAATCCTGTCTCTGGTTCAAACATTCTCTGGATCAATGGTTGAGAAGGTACGACCAACTGCCAATGAAGACAAACTCTTCCGTAATTGTCAGATAAGTTTGATCTTTTCTATCAGATTAAAATTTCTAAGTGAATAGGAACAAATCTCATTTTTCTTTTTCTGAATCGTCTATAGCTCCTACCTAAGTGTGGGCATGAGTACCATTTGGTGGATGATATCTGAAAAAAACTTTTTTTTTTCTGTCTCAAAGAAAATACTGATCTAACACATGGCACACTTTAACTCAAATAATGTGATTTACAGAATCATTAACTTTAAAATTATGTTGTATTATCCCTATTAATAGGTTTTTAAAAAATGTTAGGCTTATTCTCTCTAACAAACACCTAAAATGCATTTAAATTTTAAACATTGGCATGAGGTAGGTAAGAAACCCACAAAGAAAGTAGTCTTCAAAAGACTGAACTGTATTCAATACAATTAGCCCTGAGAGTGAAGAAAGAAAGTTATAGCCTTAATCTGGTAGACTGACTACTGTTGAGATATTACTCCTACCTGAAAGAAATTTTCTTATATTTAACATTATATATTTTCTTTTCAGTTTAAGACAATACACATTCTAAAATTTTTATAAATATTGTATATGACAGTCTTTCATAGCCATCAATTTTATATTACCATGTTGCTCTAATTCACCTCAATTAAAATTCTGCTTGAATAACTGATAAAATATATTGAGGTTTAAAATCTTTCTAGCAATATAAAAGAAATTATTCACACTTAAAATGATGTACCTTTCACGAATTAGCATCACTACATTCAACCAGGACATACAAATTTGGCTTCCTGGACTGGTCAGAAAAGCAGGAAAATGTATATAGGTTAAAACAGCTCCTTGTACATGGGAACTGCAAAGATAAGTTATTTACAATAAGTCAGAGGATCTCCTTAGTAAAACAGGTTCATACATTGCCCAATTAAGTCTTATAGGTTTTCTACTGATGATTTAAAAAAGAAAATCAAGGTTTACCAGAGGGAGTAGATATTACGCTAAGCAATACCAAGGAAAGAGTTTAGGCTAAGGAAGATTAAAAAAATTCAACAAGCGTTTCTCATTGAATTTGTTAATTTTAGTCTAATCTAATCTAATTAATTAATTAATTAAATTTATTTTGTATGGTGACATTGGTTAACAAAATCCAATAAGTTTCAGCTGTACACTTTAACAGTAAAGCATATATATATATATATATATATATATATATATATATATATATATATTTACACTGTGTGCTCACCTCCCATAATTAGATTTCTTTCTGTCACCACATATTTGACCCCCTTTACCCCAGCTACCTTCCCTCTCCCTCCCCTTACCCTCTGGTAACCACTAGTCTATTGTCCATGACCATGAGTCTCTGTTTGTCCTGCTCATTCGTTGTTTTTAGGTTTATATCCCACATATAAGTGATATCATGTGGTTTTCAACTTTCTTTGTCTGGCTTACTTCACTTAGCATGATTATTTCGAGGTCCACCCATGTTGTCGTAAATGGCAGTATTTCATCTCTTCTTATGGTTGAGTAATATTCCATTGTATATATGTACCACAGCTTCTTTAGCTAATCACACATTGTAGGACATTTCAGTTGCTTCCATGTCCTGGCCACTGTGAATAATGCTGCTATGAACATCAGTGTGCAAATAACTTTTTGATATGGGTTTTCAAGGCTTTAGGGTAAATGTCCGGGAGAGTAATTGCTGGATCATATGGTAGATCAATTCTTAGTTTTTTGAGGAACCTCTATACCGCTTTCCATAGTGGCTGTACCAATTCGCAGTCTCACCAGCAGTGTATGAGGGTTCCTTTTTCTCCATATCCTCTCCAACATTTGTTATTACTTGTCCTGCTAATTATAGCTATTCTAACAGGTGTGAGATGGTATCTCATTGTGGTTTTGATTTACATTTCCCTAATAGCTAGCGATGTTGAGCATCTTTTCAAATATTTGTTGGCCATTTGTATGTCC